>CM058042.1:37430790-37614172 GCA_030169165.1 Centaurea solstitialis | reverse complement strand
GTCACACCACTCTACAATTTCATCTAAACAAGTTAGATACTTAATCAAGCATTGGTAAAACTTTGATATAAGAAAACGGGGCTTTACAACTCTCCCCCACTTACCAGGATTTCGTCCCCGAAATCGCTTAATCTTGGAACAACTCAGGGTAGTCTCTCCTCATCTCGTCCTCCGGTTCCCAAGTCCACTCCGAGCCCTTACGATGCTCCCACTGGACCTTGACTATTCCGACCTCCTTGTTCCTCAAAGTCTTGGTCTTTCGCTCCAAGACTGCAACAGGTTTCTCCACATAGTTCAGTCGTTCGTCTACCTGAATGTCGTCGATTGGCACGTGAGCTGACTCGTCCGCTAGGCACTTCCGAAGCTGCGAAACATGGAAAGTGTTATGTATCTGACTGAGCTCTGGCGGTAACTCAAGCCGATACGCAACCTTTCCCACACGTGCCACTATCTCGAATGGTCCGATGAATCTCGGACCTAGCTTGCCTCGCTTTCGAAAGCGTATCACCCCTTTCCAAGGCGACACCTTCAAAAGTACCTTATCGCCCACACTAAACTCTAGGTCTGATCGTCTCTTATCCGCATAACTCTTTTGACGACTCTGAGCTGCCCTCAGCCTATCCCGAATCAACTGAATACCCTCGGTCGTTTTCTGCACAATCTCGGTACTCCCGAGCTCTCTCTGCCCGACCACTCCCCAACACACGAGAGTCCTACACCGCCTCCCGTAGAGCATCTCGTAAGGAGGCATACCAATACTAGCATGGAAGCTATTATTGTACGAAAACCCTACCAAAGGAAGATGAGAGTCCCAACTCCCTTCGAAATCGAGCACACAAGCCCGTAGCATATCCTCAAGAGTCCGAATGGTCCTTTCGCTTTGACCATCCGTCTGTGGATGAAAAGCCGTGCTGAACTGAAGTCTCGTACCCAAGTCATCATGAAACCTGCTCTAAAACCGGGATGTGAATCGTACATCTCGGTCTGAGATCACCGTCACAGGCACTCCGTGCCTCGCCACTATCTCTCGGACATAAATGTCCGCTAATTCCTCCGAAGAGGAAGCCTCCTTGATCGCTATGAAATGGGCACTCTTCGTCAGCCTATCGACAACCACCCAGATGGCATCGTGTCTCCTAACCGTCCTCGGTAACCCAGTAACCAAATCCATCGTCACGTGCTCCCATTTCCACTCGGGTATCTCCAAGGGTTGGAGTCTCCCGTGTGGTCTCTGATGTTCAGCCTTGACTCTTAAACAAGTCAAACACTTCTCTACGTATCTCGCCACATCTCTTTTCATACCTGGCCACCAATAGTCGGTCCTCAAGTCTCGGTACATTTTAGTAGCACCGGGATGGATTGAGAACTTCGACTTATGGGCCTCCTCCAGAAGAGTCTGTCTCGCCTCACACGAGACTGGAACCCACACCCGACCATATCGGGTCAACAATCCCCGGCTGTCCGCTACCAACTGATCCACCTGTCCTTTGATCCGCTCTCTCTTATGGTTACCTTCCCTTACAGCTTCCACTTGCGACTGTCGGACCAACTCTATCAAGGACGTCGTCACGGTCATCCTCATACACGGTACCCGAAGGAGTAGGATACTCCCTTTCCGACTCAAGGCGTCCGCTACCACGTTCGCCTTCCCCGGGTGATAGAGGATCTCGCAGTCGTAATCCTTTATCACTTCTAACCATCTCCGCTGCCTCATGTTGAGGTTCTGCTGATCCATAAAATAACGGAGACTTTTGTGGTCCGTATAAATGGTACAGCGAACCCCATACAAGTAGTGCCGCACAGCTTGAGCGCGAACACCACTGCAGCTAACTCCAGATCATGGGTTGAGTAGTTTACCTCATGCGTCTTTAACTGACGAGACGCATAGGCAATCACCCGCCCCCTCTGCATAAGGACGCAGCCTAACCCGTGATATGAGGCATCACAGTAGACTGTCAAGTCCTCCACTCCCTCTGGTAACGTCAGGACCGGAGCCTCGCATAGCTTCCTCCTCAACGTATCAAATGCTGCCTCTTGCTCTTCACCCCACACGAACGGCTCACTCTTCCGCGTTAATCTTGTCAACGAAACTGCTATCTTGGAGAAATCTCGGATAAACCGGCGGTAATATCCGGCCAACCCAAGAAAGCTCCTGATCTCCGTGGGAGTCTTCGGTGTCTCCCAGTTCATCACTGTCTCTATCTTTGCTGGATCTACCTTTATGCCTTCTCGGTTTACAAGATGCCCGAGAAATTGGACCTCTTGCAACCAGAAGTCACACTTAGAGAATTTTGCGTATAATCTCTCCTTACGCAAAACCTCTAACACTTCCCGCAAATGCTCCACGTGCTCCTCCTTCGACTTGGAGTAGATCAGTATATCGTCTATAAAAACGATTACCGATCTATCCAACATCGGCCTGCATACCCTGTTCATCAAATCCATGAACGCCGCCGGTGCGTTCGTAAATCCGAAGGGCATCACGATGAATTCGAAATGCCCGTACCTCGTCCGAAAAGCCGTCTTATGAATGTCTTCCTCCCTTACATTCAACTGATGGTACCCGGAGCGAAGATCTATCTTCGAGAACCACGCGGCTCCCTGTAGCTGATCGAAGAGATCGTCGATCCTCGGCAGTGGGTATCTGTTCTTTACCGTGAGCTTATTCAACTCCCGATAGTCGATACACATCCGCATCGACCCATCCTTCTTCTTCACAAACAGGATAGGGGCTCCCCAAGGTGAGGTGCTCGGGCGTATGAACCCCTTATCCAACAACTCTTCCAACTACTTCGAGAGCTCTTGCATCTCCGGAGGTGCTAGCCGGTACGGAGCCTTTGCTACCCGGTGCCGCCCCCGGGACCAAGTCGATCCGGAACTCCACCTGTCTCTCGGGAGGGATGCCAGGCAAGTCATCCGGGAAGACATCCGAATACTCGCTAACCACAGGCACCTCAGCGACTGTCTTCTTCCTCATTTCGGCTTGACTGTCGACCACGTACGCCAAGAAGCTATGTCCACCGCGGAGAACATGCTTCCTAGCCTTAGCTAGAGTGCACAACTTCGGCGGCCTCCTCCGTCTCTCGCTCAAAATGGTCAATTCTCCCACACTTGGGTTTCGAATCACCACCCGCTCAAACTCACAGTCGATATGTCCCCCATTTCGACTCAACCAATCTACCCCGACCACTACATTGATCTCCCTCATAGGTATTGGGATGAGATCAATTTTAAACTCTACCCCTTCTAACTCTATTACAACATCCCTGTACACATCACTACACAGCCGGTACTCTTCGGCCGCTATCTCTACCTTTAAAGGTTTATCTAATCTACCCATTACATTCGTGAAACCCTTACAAAAGGATAAAGACACAAAAGATTTACTGGCACCCGAGTCAAACAATACCAAGGCAGGTAAAGAGTTGACAAGAAAGGTACCTGTCACAACGTCTGGCTCCTCCTTGGCCTCCTCGGCCGTCAAATGAAAAACTCTAGCGCGGCTCTTGGGTAACTCCGGCTTCTTACTGGCCCCAGTCTCTGCCGCCTTAACTGGTGCTGTTCCCATAGTCTGCGTGGAGCCTGAAGTCATCGGGCACTCGCTAATGAAGTGGCCCGGCTGGTAGCATCGGAAACACAACTTTGCCGTCGACTTGCACTCTCTGCTCGAATGACCTAGTTTCCCGCATTTATAGCAGGTCCCGGTCCCATATCTGCACTCTCCCAGATGGTGTTTCCCGCACTTAGGGCAGCTGGGAAACTCCTTCTTAACCCCAACCCTAGGCACCGTCGGCTTGAACCTCTTTGCTGACTGAGTCTGAGCCTGAGTCTGCGCCCGTGTCTGAACCTGCGTTGCGTCCATCTTCTTCCGCTTCCCCTGCCTCTCTAACTCGAGCTCCCTAGCTCGCGCTTTAGCATGCATCTCGTGGAAGGTCTTGCAGTCCGACATGACCACAAATTCTCTTATCTCCGGTTTCAGAATCTGCGCGTACCGATACATCTTCATAGGTTCGTTGGCCACATAGTCATGGCAGAAAAGTGACTTCTCCAAAAACTTATCAGTGATTTCATTCACTGATTCGGTCATCTGCTCCATACCCAGAAACTCTCCCGTAAGCCGCTCCACCTCAACCTGAGGTACATACTGTTCCTTGAACAGTTCTTTAAACTGCTCCCATGTCATTGCCTCGATCTGCTCTGGGCCCTTAGTCTGTGATAAGATGTTCCACCAGTCCTTAGCAGGACCTCTCAGAAGATTCGAGGCATACCTCACCTTAACCTCCGCAGCACAAGAACTAGTGAGGAAGGCACCTCCGATCTCTGTAATCCAACGAGTGCTCGCCACTGGGTCCTTCTGTCCCTGGAAAAATGGCGGCTGACATGCCGTGAAGTCCTTGTAGCTCGTCACTTTGCTAGTCTGAGAGCTACCTGAACCACTAGGCCTGCTAGCCATTGCCGCCTCCACCTGACTGTTAACCGTTTTGGCTAACTCGTCCTTCATTTGCTCAAACAACCCCGGAAGGGTATTCTGCATCACTTGCGCTACTTCGGCGCTGATAATTTCTCTTAGATGCTCCACGTCCATCTCATCAGTGTTCACAGTTTTCTTCCCCTTTTGCTTCTTACTCACCATACTGATACAATAAACATATACTTGGTTACATAACCCCTCTTTCTCTCTCTCACCCAAGAGTTAAGCCATCCACCCAACCCTTGACAGTATCCTATCCACATGTTACTAGACGTTCCCTAGACAATAAATTGTCCTTTCATGCTTCTACCCATACTCCCTACAACCTTGTTTAGTTCATGAGTTCTTTCGCAACCCTGCCAAGTCCCAACATGCACAATGCATTTGTAATGATATGGGCCTTTATATCATTATAAATGCACCCTACATGTCTAGGCTCAACATTATCACTGAGCTCTCAATTCCTAACTCGGTTGTCACAACATATAAGCATATCACTTAAGTCACGTCATTCTACTCAACTAACATGCATGCTCATCCTATTTTCATATAAATACATAACTCATTAACATGCACCGACACCACGTAATATTATGCATGCTCTTGCCATATCATATCATTACATGCCAATCACAAACAAGAAATAAGAATAACATGCCTTTCTTAACAAGTATAGTGTGCTCACCCCACGTTGATGTCCCGGTCTGCAGCTCAGTCTCATACCCTTTTCTTATCCCAATTCCGACATTTCGAAAATTCTTAGTTTAGAAAACAAAGAACACTTGGTTTAAGTTCAAACACTCACTACCCGTGAATGCCCGAATCCCTTAAACCAGGGCTCTGATACCAATTGTAAAGCCTCAGTTTTTCATAACAACCATTTAAAATGAAATCCATAAAGTAAGGCGGAAGCTCTGTCTAAAAATCTTTCATAAAGGAATTCCATTCAAAAGAAACATTCGGAAGTTTGAGCCATGTGGCCCAAACCATAAGTCTAATTAAAACAAAAGGCAACATAATCCTATTAAGGTTTTCAAGAAAACATTTAACACAAGTTCATAAAAACAAATCCATTTCATCACTTCCATCCCTCCATGACTGATTGATTGACTGAGCTGCGGCTAACCGGATCATCAAGCGGGAGCTTTACCCTTGCTACCAGAAGTAGTACCTGTCACTAAAAGGGGAAAACAACCACGGGTAAGCTTTCGCTTAGTGAGCACATATCTATACTAACATGACAATACATATATAAATAAATCACATTGCAATCACATGGCACGTAACTTAATCCATTGACACTGGTACCAGGCCGCATAATCCAAACTTGATCCTTTGTTCCCAATGGAACTGATTACCTAGTGGTAACTAGTACCAACTAAGCAATAGCATAATCCATAATACATATAATCACACATGCAAGTCTATTACATAGGTACAACCATATTGGCATAGATAGAGTACTTACCTTTCAGCCGTTCAATTGCTTACACAAGCTAGCACAACGTTCCAGACAAGTTACCTAGACAATTAAGTACAATTTACATGTCAAAACATAGCTTTCATAACCACATGACATCCGTACCGAAAAGCTAACCTTAGACATAGCTAGGCTAGTCCATTTGACCCAAAACTCTAGGCCTCATCCTTTCTAAACATCCCTAACATGATCCCACAGCCCAATCTCCGAAAAGCCAAAAACCAAAATTTGAAAAATGTCCAGAGACTTGCGCGACTTCAGGTCGCGGGGCTTGGTCGCGGGATTCTCCAGGCTCGACCAAAGTCGCGACCAGCCTCAAATTCTCATGCCAAAGCCTCAATTTAACCAAATTAACATCACAATGACCTTCTACAACAACTAGGGTCGATCCCTAGCACTTACATGCGATTAATTTTACTCAAATCCTTCCAATTACATGCAATTGATGATCTTATGATCCTAGACTCACATCCCCAACCCTAACCCTTAATCCTACTTGCTCTTTGCATCCAAAGGACTAGCAAAAGACATGGATTTCATACCTTGGTTGGGAATTTCACCACAAATGCTCCACAAGTCTTCAATGGATCCCTGGCTCAATCTCCCAAATCGCCTCCTCTCTCAATGCGTACGTATCCCTAGAAACTGACAAGGGAATGAGGGTTTTCCTTTTTACATAGGCCTCTACTCAAACCCTTAACTTCACAGAATGACACTCTAGTCCCTCCACTCTACAATTTCAACTAAACAAGTTAGATACTTAATCAACCATTGGTAAAACTTTGATATAAGAAAACGGGGCGTTACAAATACTAATGTCTAAATATGTGGGACCCTATCTGATTTCTATCCAAAAGATCCCTTAAGGTGATAAAAGGAAGTTCCAATATATATTGAAGTAGAAAAGTCAAAGTCAAGCAGATGGTGGCAATAAAATACGAAATTTGTTAATATCTTTGGTGTAAAATCTTTATCCAACATGCGTGCTCGAACACCCTAATGATGATATTAGCCTGTTGGGTTAATCGTTTATTTATCGGGTCACGGATACGGATCAGCGGGTCAATAGTTCGAATGAGTCATTTTGGGTCCATTGTTTTCTTTAGAGATAAGCTGAATAAGTTAGTAGTTGGTCAAGGGTTGACCGATTATTTTGGAGTCTACTACGTGGGTTATGGGTGCATGGAAGAAGCATTTTATTAGCTTTGTTTGTTACTTCTTTTTTATTTAAATACGTATTGTAGTTCTCTTTAAAGTGGGTGTACTTTTGTTTTATGTGATATGAATTAAGCTTCTTGCTACATCTTTTTTTCGTTTCTTCCTTTTCTATACATTATCACATATATTATTGAATTAGTATAGTGAGTTTGGAGACGAGTGTTTAGGGCCTGAGCCAACAATTAGCCGATCTTATTATATAAAAAAAGATTTAATCTTGACAAATAGATGAACAAATGACATCAACCAATATACCTCACAAAATATCACTCGATATATGGCCGGAAATCGCTTGTAAGGAAATTCGGCATTCACGAATTAAGCACTGATCAAGAGTCTCAAACCACCCTTCTCGTATCTTAAAATATGACACGAAAACAGAATTCGGTTTATAAAACAACCAAATTTGGGTTATGGAAAAAAGAATTTGGTTTATAAAACAACCAAATTTGGTTTATAAAACAACCAAATTTGGTTTATAAAACAACCAAATTTGGTTTATAAAACAACCAAATTTCGGTTTAAAATATGACACGAAAACAGAATTTGGTTTATAAAACAACCAAATTTCAAGCTCAATGGTGACACTACTTCTAGCTTCTTCAGGGTGGAATGGCACCACTCGTCATTAGTTTTAAATTCTACAGACCAAATCCATTAGTTTTGGGACAGGGACTACAATAGTAAGTTACTCTAAGAAAATTACACATACTGTTTTTATGACTTAACACCCTCAAAATGGTAATATAGTCCAAAATAGGTCTACACATGTTCCGTTCTGGACTGGACTATATTATCGATTTGGGGGTGATGATATTATACAATATGAGTATTTTTTCAGCAATATAATCTAGAACATATGTAAACCATTCTGAACTATATTACTGAGTTTGGAGTGCTAGTCATAAAATAGCATGAGTAATTTTTTTTAATGACCACTACTTTCCATTGCCATTGCCAACCATCATTGGCTACCTCCTCCTACAACAACACTCCACCACCTTCACAACCACTATGGGCTACTGATTACTAGCTCCCATTGCCACTAGCACTAACATCTTCGACCACCTCCATCAATCACCATCGCCCACTACCACCTATACCTTCTCCATGTTGGCCATAACTACTTTCTCCACCACTATTTTCTCCACCACTATTGGCCGCCTCCACCACCACCAGCATTGTGCAACATCTTCAAGTCTTCATAGCCACCATCGTCTCCTTGCTACCATAAGGATCCATGAGACCATCTCAAACATAGTATTTCCTTTGACCGAATCGGAGTTTTGAACTGTCATCAATCATATGATATTATATGCTTAATTCAAATTTCATACCATTATATATATATATAGTCACATTCAAGAGGGAACTTCAATAAAAAAATTGAGGAACACCTTTGTAGATATCCATCTGAACCGTATGCATATGTGCATAGACCTAGTTTATAATGCACATGTGCATGCAGACATAATTTATGCACATGTGCATAAAAATAAAAAATAAAAACAACTTAATTTACCTCTATGCATAAATGCATACCTAGATGAACGACTACAAGGGTGATCCTTAGTTTTTCGGTTTTTGAGGTTTTTCTTTGAACCTCCATCTATGTATATGAAAATTGTTTTATAAATTAAGTTATGTAGATACTTATGTCATTTATTACTATTATATTGTAAAATCATCTAACAACTTTTAAGGTCAATTTGTCTAAACCCATCGTATCGAGTTCTAGTCGTATCAAACACACATTTTTCTTGTCCAATCGTGTCTACATACAAGCACTACTTAAATGACCTCACATAAGAGTCTTGAGGAAAAATATAAGAAAAGCAAGGGAAATGTATTCATATTAAATAAAAAGCAACAAAATAAGTAGGGAATGCGTTGCTCTAATTAACCCCCATGCCTTTTATGATATTGGTTAGGGGTATGTCGTCCCTTAATGGTTTCATAAATTACAATATTTACATTTGAACAATTAATTTCATGTAGATAAATAATTCGTATCCAAATATTGTTTATGTAGCCCAACTCCGATTTGCCTTTTAATAACTCGGAACTTTTGAGTTTAAATAGCGGTGCTTATATCTAATCCTTGATTTTGTTTATGCTTTTCTTACAAAGCACTTCTCCCTTGTTGTGTAGGCAAATCTAGTTCAAGCTCGTGCGCATCAAGGGGTGAAAAGCATCGATCCACCATGTCTTGTGTTATGTCGTCTAAGCTCGGTGGGTCCCACTGTACAGTTCGAAAGCAAAACACAAAGTTCGTATTAACAAATTAAGATATACCATCACTCAACCATCAAAAAGAATATATAATAGTGTTTGATGATACATGGTGTACACTAGAAATACATTAGTCAATGTATACTTTGGTAAGTTTAGGTGTATGGGCTAGTTTGTGTGCAACCTATCTCATAGGTACCTAAAATTTACACTCAGCCAAACACGGGCACCTTATATTTAAGTTTTTGATTGATTTTAAGAGATTTTTTAAGTTTCTTTTGTTGAATTCAATACACTTTTAGATTTTTTTTTGTTAAATCGACATTTTTTTTGGTTTTTTGATTGATTTTAAAAGAAAATTTTGGTTTTTTTGGTTGATGTTGAGAGAGTTTTTGGGTTGACTTCGAGAGAATTTTTCGGTTTTTAAGTGCACCCCTTAAAGTTTCTAAAATAATATGGTAACACCGTCCAAAACGATACGGTTGCACTTTCACAAATCTAAATTTTTTTACCCATCGACGGAAAAAATACGGTTGCACTTGCCAGTTGCCACCATGTGCATCACATAAATATGAATTGCTTAGAAACTAACACACAGGACCTACTTGTGTTATCTCCACTCTTTGTTATCTTTAATTACCTTGACGTTACTTTCCACCAATTGAGTAATCGCTCAAGGTTAGAGTTTTTTGCATTTGTAATGTAGAAATAAAAAGAACTTTCAAAACTAATGTGATTTGTTTTTGAATATCAAAAGTATGGTTTTCGGGTTTTGAATATCAAAAGAGTTGTTGTGACAACAAAACATGAATGCCTCATACCTTTGGTGCAAAGTCTTTGTCAACCATTCGTGCCCGAACACCCTAAAGAAGATACTTTTCGATAACGTGGTATGGTTGGATAAAATATAACCTTGAAGAGTAACGAACAAGTGATGTTGGCGAATATACCTCACAAAAGTCACTCGAGATCTCACCACCAATGGCTCGTGAAGTTAGCCTGTACTCGCGAACTAGGCATTGACCAAGAGTTTGGAACCTCGCTTCTCGTATCTAAACACGAAATGAAGGATGACAAAACTTATAAACTTAAAATTTTGGTTATGGAACCAAGTCTTAAAAGGCAAATCTTGAAGGGACACACCAAAAAGTCGTTGGGTCAGTGGTATCCTAGGTGGGATTCAAATCTCACCTAAAGTGAGGAAGACTATTTGTGAGTATTTTTTTTGTATATAAATTTTATATATACTTAACAAAATGGACTTACCGATTTCAAGGAAACCTTCAAGCTCAACGGTGATGCGTACTTGAGTTTCTTTAGGACGGAGTCCCACCACCCATCGTGAGTGTTGGTGACTTCATCTTCCTATCATTTTTCAGATTCATGATCTTTAATAGAAGTTACATAAATGAAAAGGAACCTCGTATATCCCATAAAAATGTATGTTATGTAATTAAATGTACAAGGCTTTGGCTCCTTCCAAGTCCGTTTTGAGTGTGCAAAAGCTAAGGTCCATGTGCTTTTAGTCCCTAGAGGGACTGTAAGATCCCATACTGGTTGGGAGAGGGAACAAAGGTTGGGTTATGAGGGACTTGATACCCCCTTTGTCCTTTATCAGAACTGTTTTAAAACCATGAGTCTAGTACTCTAGTTGTGTAAAAAAAAAAAAAGACAATATCCGGTACGATTAGCTTGGGATGTTAAGGCACTGAGCCGGATTTGTGGTCCACAAATAGTCCTCTTGGGCTTTTTTGGGCTTAACCAGGCTTGGCCCAAGTTCCGGACCAGGCCCGGTCTTTTTCAAGGCCGGGAATGGGGCCGGGTGAGCTTTTTTGTGCATCTCCGATAGTATATATGAATGAATTTGATAAACACATAAAAAGTTGGAATTTCAAATGTTACCACGGTGTTAATAATTTCCTCAACGGTGTCATGGCTGAAACATTTGTTAATTCTTTCCATCCTGATGAACAAATGAAGGTAAATGATTAGTTTCACTTTTGATTTGCACAAGTTAAGGTAGCAGCTAGATTTCTTAGATAGTAAACTACAAGAAAATTGTATAGGAGGCTATATTATCTATAATGGGTTGTTTGGTTAGTTTTTTATTAAGTCATGCATCGATAAAGCTATGTGCATGGATTAATCTGTGTGTATAGATTTAGAAGATTTTCATAGATACAAGGAACGTATTTTTTTTTTAATTGGAAGGGACATGTTTGGAAAAAAACTTGGCTTTTTGAATAATACTCTCCTCTAGAAGCTTACTGAATAAACCACACCATTACCAAATAGTCTTGTATAGCTAACCTAATAAAACTCTGAGTCTCATTATTCTCATTAAGTTGTTAATAAATAGACCTTAAGTGTTATGATATATTTTGTCTCATATATTTCGATCAGTTACAATAAGTTGATGAGATTCTTGTAAACATCTTTAACACAATTTGAAATAAGCCATCCGTACATAAGAAGTTTGTTAGGATGCCCAAATACCTTCTAATTTCGTATTGTTAAACTTTTAAATAGAATGCAAAAAAATTTGGTTTTATAAATCTTAGTCTTATAAAAGAGTCTATTATATCACTTAAACATCCTTTTTGTTGTAATGATTCCTATTAATTTTACTATTCTTGTAGCTTAAAAAAACAAGTCATTGCACTTCTGTAATAATTTGGTGTTATACTGTAGAAATCGCATGTTGTTAAGTTAAAGGTAACAACACTAGAATAGCATACAAGGTAACAAATTTTGTTTAAAACATCAAATAAGTGAGTTATACCAATCGTATGAACTTCGGGCAAATTCTAGGGTTTGCCATTAGTTGCCAAAAAAAGCCCAAAAGTTAAAAAAAGAAAATGATAAAAGGACCAAAATGCCCATTAGTTAAGAGATGATTTAACGTTAATGTCTATTAGAGCTAGGTACCATCCATGATAGCATACCAATACATTGGGGCTTGGTGTAATCTTTCTACAAGTAATGGCAATATTGGGAGTTTGTCCATAGCACAACGGACGGCAACCGATGTAATTTACTCTATTTACATGAATTTGAAAGAATCGTAAAAGTAAACCTGTGGATAACGTTGGTATTATCTGGAGGAGGATGAAGATCACTGAAATTTTCAATGGAAGTTTTAATTACAGAAGGATCATCGGTTTTCAGATTTCTGAGATATTCTTCAATTAACGGTATATTCTGTAGGAAAAGTGATCATAGAACGCATGAAACTCGGGTATATAATGAGGTCACTAGTAGGAAATGCACAAAAGAACGAACTAGTCCATTGACATTAAATGAGTATTTGTTTCACAACATAACCTTTTGACAAGTTTAGTGGCACTTCTGTATATTAAAAGTGACATTCTCAAACATGTCAGAAGGTCATGGATTTTAAAGAAAATTTTCGTAAATTTATTTAACAAAAGTACCCCCAAAGAACTAACCGTGCTATGTGAATAGTGCGTAGCAAGCCCGTATGCAATCATTTCTTCTCCATTGAGTGTGTTTCCTGTTAGAGCTAGATACTCTCCTATATATCATGATTGTTCATTTCAGCATAATTAATCAAGTAGTTAGCTAGATACTCTCCTATATACCTAAATATTGTGAGAAGGTTAGAATAAAAGGTTAAAAGATAGTTCATACGTGAATCACTAAAAAAATCCATTTGAAGATGCACATATGAATCCATATGAATAACTTGTAATGTCCGTTCAAATATGCATCATTGGGTAGAATTTTTTTCTCCAATTTTTCAATGATTCACATATGACTTTCATTTAGCCTTCTCTTCTTGCCATCTCACGGTATTAACCTTCTTATTTTAATTGACCCATATTAACCAACTTTAGAAAATCATAATATTAATCCTAGAAGTTTGATCATTATACGATTTTGAAAAGTGATAGAAATTAAGGATGAGTTTGGTTGCAGAAAACCGTTTTCATTTTCTTGAAAAAGTTTTCAGAAAATGGAGTTGGGTTTTCATTTTCAGTGTTCTATAAAATTTTTAGAAAACGCGTTTAGTTGAAATGGTGGAGTTTTCATGTTCATTTTTAGAAATTAAAATGCTTTTAGAAAATTTTGCAAAAACTACTAAAATCAGTTTTCTAATGTATATAGAAGTTAAGATACAAAAAAAAATCATTTTCTTAGAAAATTCTTGAAAAAACTAAATGAACGAAATTTGGTTCCTAAATTTTCATTTTTCTTGGAAATCCATAACCAGACTCGCTCTGAGTGTCCAAATTACCAAACCAAACGATCCTAGTTATTCCAACCCTTTTGGTTTATAAATCTTTACTATTTCAGTGCTTGTACTTTAATAGTAGGAATTAGTTTAAAGATGAAAATAACAATGAATTAGAACTATATAGACAAAAAATCATAATTTCTGAACCATAGAAAAGATAATTAGAATTATTAACAAACCACATGGACGAAAAT
Organism: Centaurea solstitialis; assembly: GCA_030169165.1. Lineage (NCBI taxonomy): Eukaryota > Viridiplantae > Streptophyta > Magnoliopsida > Asterales > Asteraceae > Centaurea > Centaurea solstitialis. The sequence goes on along the minus strand of CM058042.1, from coordinate 37,600,319 downwards.
TGCAATTTACTCTAAGAAAATAGAATACCTAAATAACCAGGAAGATGTGAAAGGTGAAAGGAAGCACCACCATCAGGATGAAGACCAATTAATGTTTCAGGGGTAGCATAAACCTGTAATACAATGAAAGATTAATGGTATCTTCTAATAGTTATGTTATAGTTTTTCTAAAATAAATTATACAAAATGAAAACCTCTGAACAATTTTAATCTAATTTCAACAACTATTATATTTTAACAATCTTAATATTAATTATATTATTAAAATTATGTAAATTAATCATCCTAATACGTTTTATAAAAACTAATAAAAATTATAACACAGTCTATCTTATTGTCGAAAATAATTAAAGAAAGTATATTTATCTTATCATTAACTTTTAGTTTCTAAAATCAAACCACAAGTTAAAACAACACAATTAATAAATGGACAATCATAAAATCGTATGAGTTAAAACAATTAACAAATTGATGTACATTGACATTTTTTTTGGTTTTTATATATAAGGTTTTAATAAAAAAAAATACTATAATTTTTACTTATAAAAAGCTTCATCAAAGTTGCTCTAAATAAATCAAACATAAGATATAGTATAGGCATATACTTACAGTTTTTTCAGTCACAACCTTGAACTTTGCCGGAATGGAAATTCCAGCCCCTCCACCCATGGTAATCCCATTCAAGATAGCGACCTAAATCACACAAATATAGTTTCAATAATTATCATTCCCAACTATATATGGCATATTAACAATAACACAAATATTTGCAAACCATAGGGACCAAAATTGAAAGAAGTTGCAAATTGCAATGATCGTTGTTGTGTAAATAAGGTAAGTATGGTATGTAGAAAGGAGACAAGATAAGTTGTTTGTCAAGTGTTCGTTTGGCATGGAGCTAGACAAGACTAGACTAGACAAGTTGCCCGAAAACTGTTAAACGATTTTATATGGTGGTTATTGGTGATAGTAACCGTGGCAGAGGCATAGACGGTTGATGGTGATGGAGGTATAAGTGGTGGTGGTTGATGGTTGTGGAAGAGTGATACTGGTGGACAATGGTAGTTGTGGGCTAGCAGCCGATGGTTGTAGAGGTGGTGGTTGTTGAGATAGAGGTGGTAATGGATTGGTAGTAGCCAATGGTGGTGAAGGTGCCACCACTGATGGTGGTGACGATGGTGAGCAGTGGCGACACAATGTGGTTAGGAGATGGTGTGTGGTGGTCATTGTAGATAATGTGGATGTGGAAGTGGGTGATGGTTATGATAACCAACGACAGTGGAAGTGGTCGACAGTGGCATGTGGTCGCCGCCTTTATCGTGGTGGCAATAGGCACATAGTGATCATTAAAAAACACTAAACAGTTCATTAGGGGTAAATTGGTCATTTTAACCAATTATGTCCTGTTAATTTTATTATATCATGTCTTACCAAACGTTGGACACCTATTATGTCATATCTTGTCTGGTTTGTATACCAAACACACCCCAAAGCAAATACCATATTAGGGTTATATCAAAGAAGGGCATATTGGTAATTTTATTTAGTTTTGTCCAATCTTTATCCCATCTTGTTCCATCTGAAAAAGAGTTTTTTTTTATCTCACAAGGTCTTTGTCTCATGTCACACCAAACGTGAAACTATAAATTTTGTTTAGTCCCATGTCATGCCGAATATCGAACAGTGACTCTCATCTTGTGTTGTTTCATGCACACACCAAACGAAACTTAAACAGACTACATGTTTGAAAACTGAAATTTAGAACATATCATAAAGACTAAAAATGACTACTTATTGATCCAAAATTGTCGATGCACATTTATAATAAAAAGTCATTAATGTGTACTTACATGTGGCTTCAAATATGTATGTAAATATCATATAAATTTATATGTTGTCGAAAAGAATTCCTTGCTTCCTTCAATGTTGCCTGCATAACATGAATTGGGTACATAACATATAATTGTTTGGTTTTATAAAATTTAAATGGTATCTAACAGTTTATTAAGATATTAAGACGAATTTAATATCTTATAAAACTGTTTTGGTTACATTATGCTTATTGAATTATTATTTTTTTCTTCTTACCACTTTTTATCATATCATGGACGGCAACTATATCGGCACCAGAACAAAAAGCCCTGCCATTACCCTACAAACAAATCCATAACTATGATAACTCAATTATGTATAGAAAGGACGAATCGTTTGAAAATCTATAAAAGGGTAAAAAGCATTTAAACTATTGATTTTTTAGGTTAAATTAATAATATTGGTTCATAAAATTGTTTAATATGATAAAAATATTTCATATAGTTTATTTTTTTTGATAAAATTGTGTAATACTTTTGTGTTTTTTTATGTAAAAATGAAAAAGTTTCATAACCTTTTTTCATTCTTATGAAACTGTTTTACGTATTTTTCTTATTCCTATTAAATTTTGTCATTTTTATATCAAAAACTACAAATATGTGAATTTTCAAATGAAATCGGCGGTTTGTACGGTTTTTTACCCTTTTTATAGATTTTCAAATGAATTTCCCTATATATATATATATATATATATATATATATATATGAGCCTTCAAGTAAAAACCACCTTTTTTTTGTAAAAACCCATAAAAACCAGCTAAAAAATAAATTTTTTTACGATTTTTTTCCATCAAATGTTAGAATTGATATGTTGTTTCACATATATTTTTTTTTCATAAGATGAATATCATCCATGAATTTGTTTCATAATATGAATACAAATGTTGTATATTTTCGATTCATAATATGAATAAAAATTTTATTTTTTCATGGATGATACTTACATTATGAAAAAAATATATATGTGTAACAATAGTTAATATCATAGTATTTGACAAAAAAAATATCCTAAAAAAATTCATCTTTTAGTTGGTTTTCACGGGTTTTTACAAAAAAAAAATGGTTTTTATTTGATTATTCCATATAGAGGGACAATCAAATACACACCAATTAATTCATACACACTCACACACCAATCATATCCCTTGAAAATCAATAGAATTTTTGTATTTTCAAATTCCTTCCAAATTATGCAACTAATTAAAAGCTAATTTCTAAACTTAACATTTTACACCCTAATATTATGCACCGTTAGATTTGATTTTCAAGGGTTGTGATTGGTGTGTAAGTGTGTACAAATTAATTGGTGTGTATTTGATTTTTCCTCATTCCATATATATATATATATAGGGGTGAGTTTTAAACGAGAATGACATCAATTTAAGAGAATACGAGAATGATTTTTAGCCACCAATTGTTCTCTTCAAGTACATTACCGACATCACCTCTATGACCACCACCACCAAACATACCACCTCCACCGCCACCCCGCCTCCACTACCTCCACCGCCACTGCCACCCGCCCAGCACCACCGCCACCGCCACCACGCACACCACCTACGCTGCTGCCGCCACCACCACCACCAACACCTATGTCGCCCACCACCACCACATATGCCGCCACCAAAATCAACAGCAGCTGCCAGACCACCTACACCACTAGCACCACCTATGTTGGTGGTGGTGTCGTAGGTGTTGTGGGCGGTGGTGGTGGCGGTGGTGGTGGTGGCGATGGTGGTGCCGGTGGCGGTATTTGTGTTGGTGATGGTGATGACGGTGCCGGTGCCGGTGGTGTTGGTGGTGGCAAAGGTGGTGGAGTGGTGTTGGTGGTGGTGATAGAGTGGTGGCGATGGTGTTGCAAGTGGTGGTGGAGATGGTGTGGGTGGTGGTGTAGATGATTTTAGCAAAGGTGATTGTGGTGGTTAACATGTGATTTCAATGTAGTATCATATGTGATTTCAATGGAAAATCATATATGATTTAATATAATATGATTGGTTAACATGTGATTTCAATGCATAATCATGTGTGATCAGAAGATCATATGTGATTTCAATGAAGTATCATATGTAATTTCAATGCAAAATCATATGTGATTTAATATAAGATGATGGGTTAACATGTGATTTCAATGCATAATAATGTGTGATCACAAGATCATATATGATCTCAATGCATAATCCTTCTCGTATGAACCCACCTCTCTCTATATATAATACGTGGATGGATATACCTTCATTACAACAAAACCTACGTCAGGGGTATCTTCCCAAGTTTCATATACTTTCTGCAACCTCTTTACCTTAACAATCACCAATACTCAAATTCAGCTAATTATGTAAAATAAATTAATTTTCTTTTCAATATATTAATTATAAACTAAATGTAAATGTAGTACCCATATTGGGGAAAAGTTTGATTATAGGTTTAATAAAGGGATAAGTTAATTTGAAGTGTATAGAAAAAACAAAAAAGATAAAAGAGGTTTACTCAAAAAATGATCTAATACTATCAGTACCGAACCCTTCCAACCTCACTGTCACATCAGCTTCCACATCAACTTTTCCCTAACCCCACAATTAACCCTCTAAAACCCTCTCTGATTAGTACTCAACCATCTGAACTCTCTCATTTAATTAAACACACCCCTCACACACACAACACAAGCCGATGTGAGCGGTGTGGGCAACCCTCTAGCCTCTCGAACCCGCCGAACCCACCGGTCGCGTAGCGGAACCCATCGAACCCGCTGAACCCAGCCCTGCGGTACACATGGCCTAAGAGAGTCATGAACATGTGGAGATGCTCTAAATTAAGTGGAAGGAAATAAAATCTTTTATTCTTCTATAAAATAAATAGATATTGAAATTTAGGATCCGGGTTGATAGATAAAATATCGATTATCTTAAATATTCATCTTATATTTGTGACATTTGTTATTGTAGATGTATGATTTGCTATACCTGTTTGTATATATTTTTTAATTAGTGTAGTCTTTTTTATTAATTCGACGTAGATTCTTAGTGTAATTCTTAGTGTAAATTTTCTTGTGCCTTTCATTGGAGTTGCTTGCTTTTACTATGTTCTCAGGTAGTATCTTCAATCTTACGGTTAGGCTTGATGTATGTTTTACTTTCTACACACTCAACGTTTTGAAAATGAATGTTTCCTCATCAATGGTGTACAAAAAATCTGATGAAAGATTTTTTTAATGATTCTAATTATTGCAATAAATATAGAGTTGTCACAACATTGTGTTAAAACAAAGTTGAGGAACAAAAACCATTAAAAGGAAAAGGACAAATTCATTAAAACAAAGTTGAAGAACGAGAACCTATTAAAAGTGAAAAATGTTAGGCACCCAAAGTAAACTTTACTCTAAATAAATTACGAACTTGGTCTCTATGGTTTGTTAAATTTTATGGAATTCATCTCTAGAATTCATTTATTATATATTTGGTCCCTATGGTATGCATATTCTGTTGGAATTGGTCTCTATGGTATGCATATCCAACAGGTTCGTCGAATCCAAGGGTAAAACCGTATTTTCATCATCTTTTTTGCATTTTAACATTTTCTAATTAAAAACCTTTATAATTTGGGGTTAAAATGTATGTATTAAAACTTGAAGGGTCACATTTATAAACCATATTATTTTATCTAAGAATTATACATATATGTATAATATACGCATGCATTCATACGCACAAACAACGTGCCATAAAACACACACAATATACCATAAAACACACAAACATTATGGAAGAACAAGGATCTTAATCAGAGCTTTATTGGGCACCTAACAGGAATGAACGGATGACGGTAGGAGACAAAATGAGTTTTCTTTATTCTTGGCCCTTCAAGTTTAACTATATACATCTTCGTCCCTCGTGTAAAAAAGAGTTAAATAAAAATGTTTTAGGAGATGGAAAAAGACAATTTTACCCTCTACTTTAACAAACCCAGGTCTGTGTCTGTTATTGCAGTAATCAACAACACCACATGGACCTGTAATTCACTCTAAGTTTTATCACCAATAAATTATTTTATCATATAAAATTAAAAAGAGAACAAACCATGGAAATAGTTAAGGCATTGAGGAAGGAAGGTCTGTTGAGAATTACACTTCTTGAATTCCCATTTTCTTCCATTAACACCTGCTCAATTACTCCCCAAATTAATTCATCAAAATCATCTTACATATTAAAAAAAAAAACCCGAGAGAAATTGAAAACTCACAGAGGAATCATGATCGTCGACGATCGTTCGATTGTTGCTAAAGCTTCGTGTTCTTCGTCTGAATCCACCGACGATAGATCCTTGTCTTCTTGCAAACAATAAGCTCTTCATCGAACTTTGATCGTGTGTACGTAAAAATGGAGAAATCTGAATGAAATTGAGGTAGGTATTTGTAATCAGAAAGATGCATGGTCCCTATATAATATATGCTAGCTTTTTTAAACCCAGTTGTTTTCATAGCCAACCCTAGCGTTTGCAAATGGGTAGTAATGGCTATTCTAATTCTTAGATCTACGTCGCCATACAAAATGATGGCTGTTTCTATTTTCTCCGGCGAAATGGTGGTCGGTGAATTGAATTCATGGCGGTATGAAAGATGGCGCATTCCATATTTGACCGACACCTACTAGAGTATCTGTAACAACTTTTTTAAAATATAGAAAATGGAGGTTTATTTAGGATATTCCAACAACTTTTCTAAAATAGAGAAAATGAAGGTTTATTTCGGATATTCTCTATGTTGCTCTAACCGTTTCCTTATAATGTTATCTATGATAGAGAAAACAAGAAAAAAAAACCTTGAAGTTTAGAGAATTTTTTAAAACTTGGTTGGAGATAGAGATTCATTTTTTTTTTTCTTCAGAAGCAAAGTGAAATGTAAATTTTTTTAGATGAATTATAGAGAATTGGTTGGAGATGCTCTATCACACATAATTTAATTTATGACCCAACCAAACCGTGGGATTTATGGTTCATTTACTAGTATTATGACAAAATTTCGAGAATTTTATCCGGTAAGAGACAAGACAGGAACATAGAGTCTTACCTCTAAGTGTGAGAAAAGATACTAAAAGGTTTTAAAAAACCTGCCAACAATTCATTTTCAATATCAAGAATGTTATAAGATAAGGTAAGTGAAAATGAATCACTTGCTAGTAAGCACTTGGGGTGTTTGGTAGAGAGATTTGAGAGGAGGGAAATGGAATTCTCTTGTTTGGAGATTTTTTTTGAACGCTCTTGTTTGGAGAATTGCTTTTCATATTTGGGTAGAGAATTGTATTCCTGGGAATTGGTCTATAGTGTAAAAAGTAGAGAAATGCATTTCTCTCCATTTTGAGGAGAAATGTCGAGAAATGGTCCACTCTTATCATCTGCCCTTCACCTTGACATCCACCCTTGACGCCCGCCTTTCACCTTGCCGTCGACACCTTGTCATACGCCATTTCTCCGTTTCATTTATTTAACGATACCAAACAAAGGCTCAATTCTAATTCTCCACCCAATTTACATTTCCAATTCTCCCCAATTCTTTTCTCTGTACAAACCCACCCTTGGGCATTGTTTGGTAACATAAGCCAGTTACATGTTTGAATGGACCATAAGCTAGCTTTTGAAAAGTTACTCCGATTAACGTTTTGGTGACTTATGTGACTTATAAGATTTCTTTTTCAAATATACCATTTTACTTTTTACATTACCAATTTTTAAACATGCATTTTTTTTGTCATTTTACAGTCATAAGCTATCCTATCAACTAGTTTTCTCGAATGCATTTTATTCATCAGCTAGCTTATCAGTAATCAGCTAGCTTATCAGTAATCAGCTACCTTATTAGCTAGTTTTTGTCGAATGCATCTTATTCATCAAGTACCTTATCGGTCATAAGCTAGCTTACCAGCTAGTTTGCTAAATATAGCCTTAACGAGTAAGATTATAGTAAAGGTCCCCACAATCTTATCCCATAACAGAGAGTGTTATCCAAGAATAGCAATGATACCTAGATTTGTTTTTTCAAGTAGTGACATCATTTAAGTATAAGAAACAAATCGTGTCTAGCTCAGTTGGTTTTCCTAAGGGCGGTAACATCCCGGGGGGACTGTGGATGGGATCCCAGTCTACCTGGGTTCGAATCTAAGGGGAGTCAATTTGAGGGCATGAGGAGTACCCAGTCCGTTGGTCCAATCATAGACTGGGCTGCCCCCATAAATTCATGAATTCTAAATCAAAATGAGATAGAATATCACAAAATCAGTAACTGTTATACAAAACACTTAGGTAGTGTTTGGTTTGCGGAATGAAATTAGGTGGAATTGGAATTCGTTAAGGAATTTGACTTTGAAGGAATTGGAATTGGAATTTGATGGAATTTGACCACACATTTTGGTCGTGTTTGGTTGGACGGAATTGGAATTGGAATAAAATTGTAAAAAGTAAGGTGAGCAAAAACCAAAATGGAACCGAACCGAGAAAAAAAGAAACAAAAACCGAAACCGAAACAAAAAAAAACGAATCCAACATCGAAAACGGTTTGGTTTCGGTTTTAGTTTCCATCTCGATTGAAAAAACCGAACCGGGTCGAAAACCGGAAATCGGTTTCGGTTTTGGTTTCCATCTCGGCAGAGAGAAACCGAGCCGAGTTGAAAAACGAAATCGGTTCGATTTCATTTTTGGTTTGCATCTTGACCGGGAAAAGCCGAGCCAAAAACCGAAATCGGTTCGATTTCATTTTTGGTTTGCATCTCGAACGGGAAAGCCGAGCCGAGTCGAGCCGAAAACCGTAATCGGTACGCTGTCGGTTTTGGTTTCCATCTTAGCCGGGAAAAACTGATCCGAATCGAACCGAACCGGAAACGGTTCGATTTCGTTTTTAATTTCCATCGCGACCGGAAAAATCGAACCGAACATACTTGGTTTTCCCAAATACCTAACCGCTTTAAATATATATATATATATATATAATTTGATTAATATTCAATTATGTATAATTAAATTATTTAATAAAAAATAAACCGAGACCGAACCGAACCCAGAAAAGATTTGGAATGAGAGAACGATGGATAGAGATGGGAAAGCCATAAATCGAGAAAACGAGAGAGAGGAGGGATGATTCCAATGAATTCCATGGGATATGGCTTGGAATGGCAAATTCCTTGATTCAAGGGAATTTGAAGGAATTCGATGGATTCCTTAGCTTTCATTCCGCGAACCAAACAGCAACATGGAATTTGGTCAATGGAATTCGTCATTCCAATTCCTTCGAATTTCATTCAATTCCGCGAACCAGACGACCCCTTACTCTTGATTTGATGAATTATATGTGTTTCTAGAGAAGTAAATGATATGCGTCAAACTCGACTAAAAAACTTACAGACAGTTAAATACTAAATCCAACTTAAAATCGATTGAAATTTTTTAAAGTCAAACTCGATGCATCCTTCTAAACTCGACTTGAGCTCAAACCAATCTTTAACTCATACTCAAGCTCGAATCAAGCTCGAACTCAAATCAAAGTCAATCTCCAACTAAAATGGGGCTCAAACCAAGCTCAACCAAAGCTATTTTATGATATTTTAGGGGTTTTCTTTAATTAAAAAAAAAAACTTTTAAAATTCAAATGATGTTGTAACTCAAACTTTCATCAAGAATAACAAGTTAAAAACTTCATTTATCTCCCTTTATTTTTATAACACGTTTCACCAATTCTTTGTCTTGTATTAAAAATGGTTGATCAATTTTTATAGTTAATGTACAGTTTCGCTCAAATATCTAAAAGTACATGATATTTTCCTTTTATTGATAAGGTTATTAAAAAAATTACATCATATTTTACAAATTATAGTATAAAACTAATTTTACATAATAAAGAAAATCAAGTATCTCATGCACTTTTTTAAGTTGAACAGTGGGTAGCTCAACTAGACTAATTTAGCTCGAGTTGAATGTTGATTGAGTTTTGACCGAGTCGGTCTCAAGTAGCTCACAAGTTGTCTCGTTTCGTTTACATCACTATGTGTGTCATGGATGGAGTTGATTTGACTTTGTTCGGGAGCACAAAAAAAAAAGATGGGCAGCAGAAACTGAAACAACAATGGTGTTAAAGCACTAGCAAAGGCAATGGAGGTTAAGGGTAGACCTGCACTAGTGCAAAAAGTGGCACAAGCCACCACATCATTCATCTGTCATAGTATAAAACAAGTTAGGAATTGAAAGGTACCACCGTAACATTCTTATGAAACTATTTCATATATTCTAATGAAACCTTTTGATTTTTACGTAAAAAACACCGAAATATGAAACAATTTCATCAAAAAATGTATCATACAATAAAATTTCATCATATTAAACAATTTCATGAACCAATTTCATTATATAATCGTCTTTTTGGTGAAGTTCACAAGTTCACACAAATTTGGTTCACAAAAATTTCATTATATATATATATATATAGAGGAAAGTTCAATTGTGAACCACTTTTTGGTTGTGAACGTGAGGACAACCGAGAGCGCGACACGTGGCGACTTTGAGTGTGGTCCCCCTCTTTAATTCAATGCCCTCCCATGAATCGCGTCTAGTCATCCGCCGTGGATCTCACGTGGCGCCTAGTCATCCGCCACGTGTCGCGCTCTCGGTTGTCCTCACGTTCACAACCAAAAAGTGGTTCACATTTGAACCCACCCCTATATATATATATATATATATATAGAGAGAGAGAGAGAGAGAGTTTCAAATGAGAATGATAACTTTTTAAGAAAATACATACAAAAAACTTTTTTATATACAAAATCATATATGATTCACATAAACGTACAAAATCATATATAATCCTAACACTTACCTGCAACTTAAGTTGCAAAAACTTCGTCCACGTCCAGTTAGTGGTGAATTATATATGATTTTGTACATAAAGAAAGTTTTTCGTGTTTTCCTAAAAGTTAGCGTTCTCGAATAAACCCGCCTATATATATAGGGGAACTATCAAGTGCAAATCAGATGATTCGTACAAACTACAGAAACAAAATCTAAATCATCCATCTTTTCAATCCACGGTCATGATTAAAGGAGCGGTTATACCCCTAATGATTAACCGCTCCTTTAATATATCTCAGTCGATAATGAGATGCATGCAGACCTGGAGTCTAATCTTTTAAAAAAACGACTGTTTTCATTATATGTATCCATTCGGAAAGTAAAATGTAAAAACACAAAAACCACTCTTTGAATATCACCAAAAACCAAGTGATGTTTGTATTTACATGGTTTTCCCACCAAATCTTTGGATCTTCTCAAAGCAGGCAGGAAAAACTTTAAATGACTAAAAAAAGATGTTTCCAGAAAAAATTATCCGCTTACGTAAATGCCTCTCGTTGCTTCGTAGGTAAGTCGAGTTCAGGCTCGAGTGCCGTTAAGGGAGAGAAGTACTGATCCACCATGTCTTGTGATACATGCTCTAAGCTCGGTGGGTCCCACTACAGAGTTCGAAAGCAAAATGGTTAAATTCTTATGATCTACGACCATTCAAGAACAAGAATCTATAATTGTTATGTTTTGGGTTTTTGGTTGATTTCAAGAGTTTTTTTGGTTGACTACGGGTTGCACCTTTCACAAACATAACTTTTTTACTTTACTGGCGAAGGGACAATACCACACATGCCACCATTGGCACTTAATTGGGTCCACCCATGTCCCCAGATAGCAGGCATCGACTCTAATACCAAGTTAGAATACGTGGATCCCCCATCAAAATACTCTCCAAAAGAGCCTAACATAGAAGAGAGATGTCAACCTATATTGAAGTAGGAATGTCCACCACTAGTTGTATATCCCCAAATAGTAGACCATGACTCTAATATCAATGACTGAATATGTGGGACCCATCAAATTACTCTCCAAGAGAGTCCTTAAGAAGATAAAAAGAAGTTCCAATATATATACATACATATATATATATATATATTGAAGTAGAAAGGTCAAAGTCTAGCAGATGGTGGCAATAAAATACGAAATGTTGATACCTTCGGTGCAAAATCTTTATCCAACACACGTGCCCGAACACCCTGATGATGATATAAGATGATTCCATCGGATAAAAAGAAGATAATCTTGAAAAGTAAATTAAACAAATGACAGCAACCAATATACCTCACAGAAATCACCCGATATCTGGCCAGAAACCGCTTGTAACGACATTCGGTATTCACGAATTAAGCATTGATCAAGAGTCTCAAGCCGCCCTTCTCGTATCTTAGAAATATGACACGAATACGGTATTCGATTTATAAAACTACCAAATTTGGGTTACGGAAAAAAGATATCTTGAAGGGACTTACGGATCTTAAGGCAACTTTTAAGCTCAATGGTGACGCTAATTCTAGCTTCTTCAGGGTGGAATGGCACCACTCATCATTAGTTTTCGCAGCTTCACTTTTCTGTCGGTTTTTCCATATGCATATTCTTTTACTAAAAATTTCATTAAGAACAAAAATATCGAAACTTGGGGGTCATATGTTTTAAAAAGAATACCTCTTAAAACCTCTTAAGTCTGAAAATTAAGAGGTTTACATCTTAAGACTGTTTTATTTTAAAAAAAATGTCTGAAAACCTCTTATTGTTCTCTGAAATTTTAAGAGGTAATTTAAGAGGTAAACCACACCTTAATGCATAAAAGATTCCAACATTACCAAGGCTTCGATTATTTCCTCAACCGTATCATGACTGAAACATTTGTCGAGCATTTCAATCCTAAACAAATGAAAACAAATCATGAGCTTAAATTCCGACTTCCACAGATAAGCAAACCCAAAACCATGCTAGTTTTCATCGATCAAACAATACCACCTAATTTATTTATTTTTCCATTTTACAGTTGTAATTTCCAGAAGAGTAAAGTTTACTTTTGGTCCCTAACATTTGTCAATTTCAACAGATATCGTCCGTAAACTTCAAAAACTAAGATTTTGTCCCTCACATTTGTCATTTGTAACGTGGTCACTCCTTCTAACGGGCGTTAACTTTTTCCGTTAAGTCCAATTAAATGAGGGTATTTTAGTTGTTTTAAACATTTTTTGTTAAATCCATCAACACCGGGCTAAATGAGAGGTCTTTTGGTCATTGGAAAAATGTTTAAAATGATTAAAAATAAAATAACCCTCATTCAATTGGACTTAACGAAAAAAGTTATCAACCGTTAGGAGGGACCAAAAACGTTAGGAAATGCCAAACGTGAGGGCCAAATCTGAGTTTTTGCATTGAAATTGACCAAAAGTGAAGTTTACTCCTTCCAAAAATTTGGCATAAAAATCATGAAATCAAATGTGGTTACACCAAAAGTCAAGAGTAGAAGGTACCACCACTACAATAAAAACAAGAATTATATAAAACTATCAAAGCATACCTGCGGATGACACTGGAATTATCAGGATAGTCAAGGTCACTGTACTTTTGGAGAGACGTTTCAATGACAGAAGGATCATCGGTTATGAGAGTCCTGAGACATTCTTCGATTGCTGGAAGATTCTGTAGGCAAAGTGGTCATACTTAAACATATGAAACCAGTGAAAATAATGATGTCGCAAGTAGGAAAAAGCCAAAAAAACTTACTGCGCTCAGTGAATAGTGTGTAGCGAGTCCACATGCGATCATTTCTACTCCATTAAGCCTGTCTCCTGTTAGAGCCAAATACTCCCCTGCATACACGTCGAATTTTTCCTTTCAGCATTGTTAACTAATGATGAGCCAAGTAGTAAACCTGGTAATTTGGAAAATCATTGTGTCAATTTCAGAACTTTAATCATTATATGATTTTATTATGTGATACAGGAATTGGGTGCCGATTTTTTTTTTTAAAGTTGATTTGAATTCAGGAGCAGTTTCAGTAAAGATGAAATTGCGTTCCTTGTTACTAGCATACCTAAATAACCAGGAAGATGAGAAAGGTGAAAGGAGGCCCCAGCATCAGGATGAAAACCAATTAGAGTTTCGGGTGTAGCAAAAACCTGCAGAGCCGTAGAAGAGTTATAAGTTATAACTACATGTTACAAGGGCAGAAACGCAGATATATATATATATATAGTTGGTTTCGGGTAAGAAAAGTAGTTATTGTGATAAGAGTAGGAAGAGATCTCCACCCTTGGATCAATCCTGACTGAAGATCAACTGAAAATTCCCTTCTAAGTTAAGTATGGGTTATTTTGGGACTTAATCTGACCATTAGATCAACACTACTTAAAAGTGATCAAGGGTCCAAATCCTTTCTTACACTTCTCACCTTAACTCCTATCCTCACACGATCCGTTGTCTATATGTGTGTGTGTGTGTGTGTGTCGATAATGACAGGTTGTAAGAGATGGGAATTAAATTTGGTGTTTATCAAGCAGTGGGATATGGAGAAAGAAATTAAGAATCCAATGCCCCGAAAACTCAAGGGTTCGTCCACAAAAAAAAAAACTCCAAAGCTGAAAGTAGTTTGTTAAAACTTGACAAGGAAGGCGTGCACAATATTAATATGAAAAACCAAGGAATGAACTAAACTATAAGGCCAAAACACTTTGAACCAACTATGCACAGAAATCTAAGCATCATGTTGCAAAAAGAAAATAAAATACAAAATATGTGGTTCGATTGCTTAGAGAAACAAGAGAGGATTGTCAGGAGATATTTAGGTATATAACCTTAAATGAGATTTTAATTGAATTCATGACCTTCTGATAAGTATGAAAGCTTTCTTTTAATAGATCAGCAGGTCATAAATTTAATTAACATATCATTCAAGGTTATATACCTAAATCACCCGATTGTTGGTGCTTGAGTGTTGACACTTTTGCATTCATATTTAGATCTTAACAGTTTAGCATCCCATTCTGGTTCCAAAGTACAGCCCAATTGAAGTGTGCGTGTGTGTGTGTATATATACTCTGTGTGTGTGTGTGTGTCTAAATAGGCAGTTTGGTCGATTACTCTGTCAAATGAAAAGGCCCAGAACGCAAACCCAGCAATTCGCATGTTTGGCTATTTTTCAAACTATATAGCACCGTCCAACTAACAATAGTGGCCCAGTTTGGTCCGTCTGACTGATTTTTGCGGTCCAACGTTTTCTTTGAAAGCCCCAACAAGCCAGCCAACAAAACCTTTGTCCTAGGAAGCAAGCTATAAAAGCTCACTTTATCTCCCACTCTCCTAGTAATTTACAACCTCAGATGGCAGCCAATTAATCATTTAAGCCCTTTTATTGAAACGGATAAAAGTTCATGCACTCATTGATCTCTATATTTCATCAGTTCAGTTATGATTGCACATTCAGTAATCAAATGCTTAAAAAGAGATGCAATAATGTAAGGATGACAGATAGCGATGATATTTATTCTTCCTAGTGCTTCAACATTTTAACTTGACCCTGTTCACTAATCTGAAAAGTTTAAGCAGATAAAGACCACATTGACTGTTCATCAATTTCATTTTCATGTGCAAAAAAGGTTGACGCAGGGTGTTCTTTTAAAGCCTAGATACCTTTAGAAAGAATCAACAAGAAATGGGCAACCACTACTTAATACACATTTAAATATTAAATGGGAAGCAGGCTAACATTAATCATGAAACATAAAAACATAAGAAGCATAAGCATATACTTAGGTGACGTTTGTTTTTTAAGACTTAAGAGGTCTGAAGTCTGAAATCTGATTTCACGTCTAAAAGATAAGAGGTGGATGGTGCACCTCTTAAAATTTCAGAGAACAGTAGAAGGTTTTCAGGCCTTTTCTAAAAAATAAAACAAATGGTCTTAAGTCTGCAAACCTCTTAATTTTCAGACTTAAGAGGTCTTAAGAGGTATTTTTTTTAAAAACAAACAACATCTTACAGTTTTATCGGTTGCAACCCTGAATGTTCCTGGAATGGAAACACCAGCTCCTCCACCCATGGTAATCCCATCCAAGATAGCCACCTACATGGACGCCATCAGTCTGGTTTGAGTAATCATCATTCCAAAATAAACATGGCATTTTAAATTAAGACATGCTGAATGAGCAATATTACACAATGGCCAATATAACAGGGATATTTGGAAAGATAACTGATGGTGGTCTGATACAGCTAGCAAAATAACAATACTTACAGACTGCCATTGAAGGAGTAGTGTGGCTATATTTAAAGCATACCAATTTAGAGTTGACTGAACAAAATGGTCCATGATTAATAAATGATACATACCAATAATTTCTTAAATATAAGCTCATTAAGTAATGTTACTCAGTATGTCAGCATTACGGTACAGAAAGCTTGTTTCTTTTGTTATTATATTTTGATGAAAGCACTTTCTTTCTCCGTCTAGTCCGTTCTTTGACAGTTTTCAGAAAAGCCACCATATATATATAAACCTAAAATGAAAGAAGATTTATGACATGCTCTTTGGAAAGAATGTCAATCCATCTAACATGATTAAGTTCTGTTCCAATTTTACCAACTTTTCATGACATGTTCTCTGAGATTGATTAAAAGACACATTAGAAATCTACTTAATGATCCAAAATTGTTATTAAATAAAAGAGCAGCACTACTTTACTTACATTGTGCTTTAAATATGTACCGACATGGTACATAAAATTATATAGCGTCCAAAAGAATTCTTTGCATCCTTCAATACTGCCTGCACAAGGTGAATTTGAGTCTCCATGAATGTCAATATGGCATTGACAATATATATATATATATATATTTATATATATAGGGGTGGGTTCAAATGTGAACCACTTTTTGGTTGTGAACGTGAGGACAACCGAGAGCGCGACACGTGGAGGATGACTAGGCGCGATTCATGGGAGGGCATTGAATTAAAAAGGGGGACCACACTCAAAGTCGCCACGTGTCGCGCTCTCGGTTGTCCTCACGTTCACAACCAAAAAGTGGTTCACATTTGAACTTTCCTCTATGTATATATATATATATATATAAGGTGCACTTATGCTGCAGGCTGATCATACAGATAACAATTGCAATTAATTGCACCAATTAAACTGCTTTCGACAAAAGTGGCTGTTTTTGTACCTTTTGTTGCCATATCATGGAGAGAAACAATATCCCCACCAGCACAAAAAGACCTGCCTCTTCCCTACAAACGAAATAGAGAGGAATACATCAAGAAAACTATTATACAAAAAAGAGAAAACTGAAACCAAGTCTTTGACATAAGTTCATAGAGTTACCTTCATCACCACAAAACCTATATCAGGGTTATCTTCCCAGCTTCTGTATAGCTTATGTAATTGTTTTCCCTGAAGATCGCGATTTGTGACCACACACCACCAGTATAACCAATAATAAGTTAAAGCAATCAATTGAACACTTGAAAGATCAACCGAGTATTTGAGTGTCTTGGAAAACTAATCAGACCTCAACCAACATACTACTTTAAAATTCTTGACCATAATTTTTCAACATTACCTTGATGAGTTCACATAGATGTACAAAAGACAACTACTTACTCATGTTATTTTGCATAATTATTATCCTAGGTTTGGCTAGATCACGAGAAAACCCAAGAAAAACTTTTTCACTTTGTTTAGGAAGAGATGTATAAATCTTGAACCTTAGTGTATATACAGAAATTTATTCCAGTTGAAAGTTTATTAAGATGATGGTAGTTAAATATATAATATCAGCCCGATACCTTCTCGAGAAAATAATAATAGCAGTTGGAATACTTGTAAATACTTTAAATGAGCAATCAAACTGAAAGTAAAAAATAATGGAATTGGATTTCTAACCAAACCTATTTGTTAATTTAAAAATGTAGATTAGTAGTATGGACCACAAAAATCATAATGTATTGTCTTGATAATCTCATTCACTTGTGTAGAAAGATTAAACACACTGCACTTGACCTTTAACTTCAAAACCAAAAACTAATTTGTATAAATACCATCATTGATCAAACACAATGGAAATCAGTAGCTGGCAAATGGAGTTAGGCATTGTTTGGTAAAAATATGTTAACTTATAAGTTAGCTTATAAGTCACCTTATAAGTCAAGTACATGTTTGGATTGACCATAAGCTACCTTATAAGTTAACTTATAAGCTAGCTTTTTGAAAAGCTACTCACTAACCTTTTGGTGACTTATGGGACTTTTTATATTTTTATTCCAAATATACCCTTGCTAACTTTTATACCACTAATTTTCAAACATGTCTTTTTTTGTCCTTTTACAATCATAAGCTACCTTATCAGCTAGTTTTTGTTAAACGTAACTTATTCATCAGCTACCTTATCAGTCACCAGCTACCTTATCAGTCATATCAAAAGCTACCTTATCAGTCATAACTTAACTTATCAGCTAGTTTGCCAAACATAGCCTAATTTCTGCAAACATGAACATTCTTTTATTTTCTTCCATTTTAAACAAATTAATCTTACTTAGCCAGCAACAAGCAACAAATGAAAAGTATAATTGTATAAAATATTAATCAATCAGCGATAATACGATCTGCACACATGCAAATTGGGGATTATACTCTATTGTTCATCTATTTGATTCAAAAAAAAAATGATTGATTACACTAATCAACACATATCAGCATGTAATTATCATAAAATCGCATACAGTAGGAAGTAATAGAAAGAAATGGAACCATTGAAGTATTGAGCGCATTGAGGAAAGTAGGTCTATTGAGAACAACGGTTCTCGAACCGGCATTGCCTTCCACTAATACCTGCAAAATTCATCCCAAATTAATCATCAAAACCATGTAATCAAAGCCCTAATTCAGAATAAAGTTGAACTCACAACGGAATCTGAATCATCGGTGAGCGAATGATTAGAAAGAAAGCTGCTACTGCTGCTAGTGGTGAAATTTCTTGTTCTTCGATTGAATTCATTGATGAAAAATCGGGAGAAATCACGTTGTCTTCTTGCTAAGCTCTGCATCTTTAGGTTTCGTGTGTAAATTGGATGATGGATTTTGGATCGCTATGAAATGGAAATGGAAATGGAAATGGAAATGAAAATGGTGGTTTTGATTGCATAATACACAAAAAGGTCAAGAAATTGGTGGAAATTAATCGATTATTACATAAACGGTCCCTAGTCTAATAGTCTAGTTCCCTTTTACTTCAATTTTAGTTGGTTACCAAATAAGTAACATGCCAAATTTGGGAGGAAATTGGCACTAAGTAATAAATGGTCTCCTCTCTTATTTTAGCATCTAATGTCCATGTTAATTTGTTAAAAGGTTCGTTTTAATGAACCTAACATTTAACGTCCAAAATAATCACTTTAAACGGGCTTAGGTCCTTTAAAAAACGGATATAGGTCTCATAAAATGCAACACCAGCTCCTTTAAATGTTCAAACTTGATTTTTTTTTTTGGTATTTAAGTGTTGGGTCCATTAAAACGGAACTCTTAACGGACTTACATAGGCATGGGATGCTAAATGATAGAGACCTTGGATAGGAGGCCAGTTGAGGGGTGGGGTCTTGAGCATTTAGTCAAAAAGAAAACTCGCAAGTGAGCTATTGATTCAATAAAAATCTCCCACTCTATGTCCTCCTAACTAAAGCCATCCACCCATCAATATTTCCATCTAAAATGGCTAAACCATTGTAATTTTCTCCATAATGTTAGACCATCCTTAACGTATGACCCGATGAAATCGTCTTGGCCATCTGGTCCTTCGAGCTCATCAGGGGGTGTATCGGGTTCGGCTCAATCGGCATGGAGAAGCCGATGGTTTAGACGGACACCCCCCCCCCCAAACGGCTCTTCAACAATACCTTTTAAAAAAATTACTTTTTAAATACTATATATTACATCTATTTTCAATCCCTTCTCTATCTCATACAATCTTTTTTATCCCATTTTCAATCTCTTCTCTATCAACAATGAATCAACAAAATAGCCCCACAGGATCTAAACGTACCCGTTCGAAGGTTACGAACGTTTCGATGTCCCAACCCCAAATGTCGAGTCCTACGGGGTCCTACCACCCCCAAATGTCGAGTCCTACGGGGTCCTACCACCCTAAATGTCGAGTCCGACAGGGTCTTAGGGGAGGTGCTTTGGCTACGACGTTGCAGATGAAGGAGGAGCTACGCAAAAAAATACAGATGAGAACCTCTCGATAAATGAAAAAACTTTTAGCTATAATTTTTATTTTTATGCAATTTTATTTTGAAAAAAAATTCGTAATGTAATTTTTATTTTTTTGGGTATTTTATTAAAAAAAATTAATTTTAATATTAATTGTTTTTAATTATGTATTTTAATCATTTAAAAATTTAAAAAGTTAAATGTTTTTGGGTTGATTAGATAAACCATTGTGGATAGATTGGGTTGGTTTAGGTAAGATAATGAAAAGTTGATGCAACACTGATGTGACAATTGGGTTCATTGGGTATATAAGTCTATCATTAAGGATGGACTTATTAGAGAAGAACCTCTTTTTTGCACTTTTTATTGCCACCTCATTTCCACTTAATTAAAATAAGAACTCTTATTAAATGTCACAATGGTAGTTCTTACAAGAACCTCTTTTTGTGGGACCCATGCATCTTTTAAACACATAATTTTAATAATTATTAAGTTAAGAGAAAAAAATAAAAACTAGCAATATGTCACTTCATACCAAAGATTAAGGTAAGAACCAAGGTTATTAAATAAGAACCTAGAAGCAAATGAGTTCTTATAAGAACTCTCCACAATGGTATTTCTTACAAGCCATTGCACTTTTTGCTTATAAGAACCTAGCATTAGTAATATATAATTACAACCCCTAACTTTGTCCTAAACTCTTTGTATGTTATCATGTCCAACATGCTTTGCCTACATGTTCATCTTAACATGCTCATTTTTACAGCATGGATGATCAAACAAGGTCCTCTCATACATATTATTTATTGGCCGTAACAAATAGCTAGTATTTGAAAAGGTTCGCCATAACAATTGATCGCCATGGCTCAAGGTTTATACTTGACACTAGTTTTAGGCACAAAGAAAACATATACCATAGTTTAATATATATATATATATATATATATCATTGACTCGTTTATTAATTGTAGAAAATATATGTTTATAAATATAAAATATGATATATACATGATATTGATTTGTCATCTTATAGAATGACGTAACTTTGTTTAATGTGGTGTGTAAAGCCATTATCAAATTATGGAGTCTAAATACATGACACTATTTGTGGTGAAAGAAAACAGTGGATGGAAATAATAGAAAAAAAAAGGAAATGAAGTGATTCGAAAAGGGGAAAAGATGTAATATTGTTTTTGATTTTCGACAAAACACCCTTTACTTAGCAATACAAGCTAATCCAACTTTAATCGTTTTAATTTAAAAAACGTAACCGGTTATTAGGAACATAAACTAGATTGATAAATGATAGTCTCAGCAGACAACAATATCTAAATTTCTTAATAAAATAATTTGTAGGACTTAATTATACAGTGTTAACTATAAAGGTCATCATCTGATACAATAGGTTCATAAGACACTTTCGGTTTCTAGGACATTTTAAAATGAAGTCTTGTATTAGTTATTTTACAAGATAATTTTAACAAATGTTTTATAAAGTCATCTTTTTATAGGATACTTGTATTTATTGGACATCGTTTCAAGTACAGTTGTGTAAGAGCATCCACAGTGGTGAAACCTCTAAAAACCTCACTTGCCATATTTTTTTTCCTGCCACATCATTGCCACATCAATAAAGTAGAACCTCCTTAAAACTCTACAATGGAGGTTACTACAAAAACCTCACCTCCATTTTCTTATTTAGAGCATCCACAATGGTGGAACCTCGAAGAACCTTACTTACCATATTTTTTCATGTCACGTCATTGTCATTTCAATAAACTAAGAACCTCCTTCAAACTCTACAATGGAGATTGTTACAAAAACCTCACTTTCATTTTCTTATTTATAATGTTACTAGGTTTTAACCCGTGTAATACACGGGGTAATTTTTTTGTCAGAAAACTTATATTGCAAATTTAGATTCAGACTTCATCATAGGTGAAATAAAACTTCAGACTTCAGACATGTTAAAAACAAATGATAGCTTAGCATCAACAATTCAGAAAAATAAACTATGCTCCATAAAAAAAAATTAAGAAAGTAACAAATTGAAAGAATCATTCAAATCATACCTTTGCAAGAGAAATAAACAAACTTAATCACTTATTCCAAAGCCTTAAAAAATCCAATCTGAAAAAAGTGAACAAAAATAATCAACATTTATGGAGTAACAATGAACACATAATCAACCCAGCATTTGAGAAACAAAGTAAACAATGAACACATAATCAGCCAACATTTGAGAAACAATTCACCATTGGCAAATTAAAAATATGAGAGGAATGTCAGATTTCTCAAATGGTTGTTAGATATTCTTATAGTAGAGGGAGATAGAGATAAAATAGTTTAATATTTGAATTAATAGAGATAGAATAGTTTAATATTTTGAAAAGTTGAATTAGTTTGATAGTTTAATAAAACAAAAACCTCAAATAAATAATTCCACAACCAATGTGCCTACAAAATTCTTATTTTTCATACTTCTAAATTTATAAAGTATAATTTTATTTATATATTATTAAATAAACTTGCTTAATTAAATATATATATATATTATAAGATTATAAATACTTCACTTAATTCGTTGATTTTTACTTTTTTATATTAACTTTAATCTACTAATTTATATATTTTAGTGTTTACAATATTTAAAAACCATTTTAATAGCATAAATATAAAATTTATAAAATAGAGATAATAGATAATTATCTCTTTAATCTCCTTACAATTATGATGAATTGCGTGCGAAACTTATATTTTAAATTTATTAAAATAAAATAAAGATAATAGATAATTATCTCTTTAAATGGTAGTTAGGTGATAAAAATATATTTTTAATAATGAAATTTTGAATTTAATGTCAACCGTCTAACTTATAAAACTTATAACATATATTTTCAATTTCATAAAAGGGATGTTCATGATATTTTTTATCTAAGAACATTGTTCATTTACAAATTGCATAATTGAAAAGAGCAATATTATTTGCATATCTATTGATGTTATATATATTATTATGTGATATAAAATTATCATTTATTATTTTTTATTATATATATGTGAATTAATAGGATGGAGTTTAATATTTAATAAATTTTGAACCTAAAATAGTTGAATTAATAAGTTGGAGTTTAATATTTAATAGGATAAAGTTTAATAATTTTAAAATAAAATAGTTGAATCAATAAGTTGGAGTCTAATATTTAATAGAATAAAGTTTAATAATTTTAAATTTTGATAAAACTTAATAATTTTAAATTTTAAATTAATTAATATTTAATAGAATAAAGTTTAATAATTTTAAATTTTGAATCAGTGTCATGTGTCAACATATGACATATGACACATATGCATGTAATGTGGCAAATAGTGATAAGTAAGCAAAATGAATCTAGACTAAAAAAGTGTCTAGGTTCATGTTTTGGCGGGAAAAATATAAATTCGGCTCACCAGAGCGCGACACGTTTCAGCCAGTTACTCTTTTATTATATATAGATTTTTATTTATGTAAATGATATAACAGAAAATGAAACTATTATAAGAACCTGGGTTCTTGTTTAAGCACCTGGGTTCCAGTAAAAACCTGTGACTAGGCAAGAACCTTTGTTCCATAGTGGAGGTTCTTGTAAAAACCCCATGAAGAACCTGACGAAGAACCTCCATTGTGGATGCTCTTATAATATAGTTTTTATTTATGTAAATTATTATATAACAGAAAAGGAAAGTATTACATGAACCTGGGCTCTTGTTTAAGCACCCGGGTTGTAATAAGAATTTGTGATTGGACAAGAACCTTTGTTCCACATTGGGAGGTTCTTGTAAAAACCCCAAAAAAAACCTAAAGAAAAACCTCAATTGTGGGTACTCTAAATAATCATCTAATTTAAAGGCGTTGCTAAAACACTTTTTAAAGCATCTTATAAACCAAGCGTAACACTTTTAGATTAAAAAATTATGGTTTGTTCTTATAAAACATTTTATTAGGACGTATGAACATGTCCTATAAAACTAATACTGTTGTAGTGAATGCATGGTTCTAGATTTGTTGCATTCCAAACAATTGGCACACAGAAGTAGACTTCTCGCCATTAGATTGGCATAGCTACCACCAACACGCACCTAAAAGCACAAGACATTTGCATTTTCAAAAACAAAAATTCATAGAGATTAGCAAAATAGATGATGGAATATGGATTCTGATGCATGGATCGCTTTGGTATGACATGACAATAGGTGTTGGTATCAACACAAGTAAAAGGTAACTAAAAAAAATCATGATTGTTAGTTTTAGTTATTTTATATGATACTATCAATAAAGTATCCTATAGAAAATGGATTTCTAGAAGATTTATTAGAATTTCTGGTCTATCTTGGTCATGGATGGTCAATCAAACTTGAAAACTTTATTTCCTCGGTTGTATGCCCTCGAAACGAATAAAGACGCTCAGTTCAGGGAACGATGGCAGTATGAAAATAGGTCGTGGCATGGAGTTTGGTCATGGCGAGCGCCCCCTCGTGGGAGGTCTTTGGAAGAGCTGCATCATTTGATTGACCTTCTTTCAAGTATGGATTTCAGAACCCAAGGGCCTGATAAGTGGGTTTGGTTAGAAGATAAACAAGGATTTTTTTCAGTTCAACACATGTCTTCTTTAATTCAATCTAAAATGCTTGAATCTGAAGAGGCCTTAAACCAAGTCTGCTGGAACCCCATTCTTCCTATTAAAGTTAATTTGTTTCTTTGGAGGCTGATTAATAAAGGTCTTCCTGTAAAAACAACTTTGGCCCAAAGAGGAGTTGTGGTGCAATGTCCTAAGTGCTTTCTTTGCAACGTGGAGGATGAAACTTATGATCACTGCTTCTTTTCTTGCCCGCTGTGCAGATCCTATGGAGGAAAGTTTGGGCCTGGTGTGGTTTTGAAGGGGCCCGTCGGTTAGATTCACTTTCATCCTTGAAATCTTGTTTCATCGGTTTAAATGGCAATAACATCAAAGAGATCATCTCCCATGCAATTTGTGCAGTCTCCTTATGGGCTATTTGGAATTGGCGCAACCAGATCGCTCACGCCTCGAGAGACGCAGTTGACAAGCTAAAGCAAGAAGACTTGTTCCCCAAAATTCAGAGGTTTTCAGCACTATGGGCCGGAAATAGGAGTCCAAATATTAAAATCATGTGGGATAGGTGGTGCAAGTCCCCGTTCGATCCTCATTGATAATTGAGGACCCTCGTGATTTCTTGTTGTTGGGTCTTGTTTGGTTTTAGTTTCTTATCCCGTTTGGTTTGTGCTTCGGTTGCCTTCATGGCCTTTTGTTTTCTTTCCTCTAGCGCCTTGCTAGTGTGCTTCTAATAAATTTCTTTGGGTTCGCTTGGTGGGGGTGATGGCTTTGCCGAAGCTCCCCCGGTGTTCCCTTTTGCCTTTCAAAAAAAAAAAAAGAATTGTTTTATAAAATAGATAATAAGATACTTTATCTTAAGAGAATACCAGAAAAACTTGTTAAACCACCCTAAAGGTATGTGATAAACCAATTGTAACACTTTTAGGTATAATGATTTTACACTTTAGTTCTATAAACGCGAGTTTTTAAAATATTATTAAAATGTTTATACATTTCAAAGGTCCTATAAATTCAATTTTTCACTCTTATGTTGCATTCAGAATATCGAAACATTTAATAAAGGTTATGGTATTTAATTTAGTGCATAACTTAATAAAAGAATTCATTATTCAATGAAGCATTAAATATAATTTCCCAAGTGTAATAAACAAATGATTTGCATTTTTTATACATGGTGGTTTATTGATTTTAATGAGTACTAGGGTTGTCATCGCGCGTTGCGCGATAGTGGTATCTTCTTATAGAAACATTAGACCAAGTTCATGAGCTAACATTAGTGCAATACAACATAAAACGGTGAATATACTTCTTAAAGTGGTAAATATCTACATATTAATAATATTTTGTTGTTATAAAAAGTTGAATTACGCGATTAATAGTTTTATTCTTATGCTATTTTAAACTCAAGCCATGTGTTACATTGAGTTCGAAGAAATCTTCTGTAGTGCCTAAAATTAGCCAATTTATTATAAAATAACATCATTTCAAATTCATCGTATATGTCATTGGTTATTGTTGTTACTTTAATATTAAAAGTAAAAAAATGTCTTGGTTTTTTTAATATATCTAATGAATTATATAGTTAATAATATTACATCATAACATTTTTTTTTATTTTATTAGATTGCTATACACTGATTTAAATATAAACTTGTATAGTTTTATATATTTGTTCATTCCAATATCATGCACATGTATAAAATGAAAATGAAACTAAAATAAGCAAGAAAATAAAAACTAACCAACCATCGAAATAATTTGTCACTCGTATTATAAATGAATGAATGGTTGTTACTTGTTAGGAACTTAGGATGTTTCTTTTAGGTGTGGTTTATTTTTTAAGAAGTTTGGCATCTGAAATTTGTTTTCACATCTAAAAACTAATAAGTGAATTGTGTACCTCTTAAAATTTTAGATGACAGTAAAAGGTTTTCAAACACTTTCTTAAAAATAAAACAAATAGTCTTTAAGTCTACAAACATCTAAATTTTCAGACTTCGGTTTTAAAAGGTATTTTTTTATTAGATAAAAGGCCCCATTGGTTTTCATTTTTTCCCAAAAACTATTATACTATGGTACTACAATAAATTTGACCGTATTTATGAGTAGCCCTATGTTCCCTTTTTTTTATATCAATTAAAATCGATTTTTATATATCATGTCAATTCTTATATTTACATATACATGTTTTTTTTTAACGTCGTGCAAATAAACATTTAAATTTTAATAATGATTAAAACTAAAACTAAAATCTAAAATGTACGAAATATATAGAAGATGAAAAGTGAAAAACAACTTTAAAATTCATATAAATGTCAAAAGAAACAATCTCAACAACAATCAATCAGAAATAATAATAAGAGTTAAAATGATTAATAAAATTTGAAACTAAGAATTTAGAATATAGAGAAAAAAATCTAAAATTCCAATATAAGCAAAAAAGAAAATGAATACTCGGATCAATCATCTGGAAATAAACTTGAAAAATAAAAACACTCATTTACATAGATTAGTCTTCTTGAAACAAACCTAAAAATTAAAATCACTCATTGAAAAAGAACATATTCATGTTTGTAACGGACTATATCATCTCATATTTTAATACTTACTTGCAAGATGCAATCATCGAACCGTTGTTGTTTCACCAAAAGTTAAAAATTGGCGTAAAAAACAAACCTGCGATTCCATTAGAAAAATCATATTAACATATAGATGATAAAAGTAAAAATAAACTCTAATATCTCAACAATAATCAATAAGAAATAATAATAAGAGTTAGAATGATTAGTAAAATTTGAAACTAACAAAAAATATAGAATACAAAAAATAAAATTAAAATACTCTAAGATTCCAAGGAAAGAAAAAAAATATTAATACCTGAATCAGTCTTCTGGAAATAAACTGAAAATTAAAAACACTCATGTCAGATTGTAATACTTACGTGTAAGATGTGATTATCGAATCGTTATTGTCATCAAATCTTTAAAATTGTCGTAAGAACAAACCTCTGATTCCGTTAGAAAAAACATAATATAATATAGAAGATATGAGTAAAATTAAATTCTAAAATCTCAACAATTGCCAATAAGAAATAATACGCGGATTAGTACTCTTAAAGTAAAAAATTCAAAAACGATTTTTTTGGAAAATAACATATCAAATGATTGACCGGAAAGAAGAAATGGAGGTTACCTAACATGATGTTGTTGAAGAATAATAATAGTTAGGGAGTACATCAAGTTTGGAGAAGATGAAGAAGACCATTAGTGATGAACAAATCAAGATGAATGAATGGGTTTGTAAGTTTCACCATTAAGAAATGAGATGAAAAGATTTGAAGGTTTCATCTCCAAAATAATGAATTCACAATTAAGAATGAAGATGAAAAGGTTGGAAGGTTACTCTAATAAAATTACTAAAATAACCAAATCCCAATAAACTTTATGTTTTTGATATAGGGGTAGAATAGTCTTTAACATATTCAACATTAAAAAAATTCAAAAAATTGAAAAAAAAGATAGAGGTCATTCTAAGCATTAGGATGTGCCACATCATTCTTAGAGGTTCTTACTTTTATATATATAAATGATTCTTTGTAAAATAAATTTATAATAATTATTTATGGTTTATAATTTTAGCTACTTGAATTTTTTTTATTAACGATTGTTATATTTGACCATTAAGTTCAAACCCAATTGAACATTAGGTGTTAGGACTTAGGATCAATAGTCCTAAAATATTAAAAAATTTATAAAGTAAGATTGTATTATATTGTATTTTAATATTTCGTATTATATATAGAGCTTAGGATTTGAGATTTCATGTATTGAGCACCTACTATATAAAGGTGCTTGGGATGTTTTCTTAAAGCTTTCTGTACATTGAGTTTTCATTTTCAATAAATCACATATGATTATCATATGAATTTATTTGGTGCCATCGCCCTAACGTGACATAAATCATGTCTAGGCCCACCATTCTTTTTCTTTAGTCCTTCTTAGTTCTTTTTAGGGTTGTGCGTTGAGTAGGTTAGCCGGTTGTAAGGTTTTTGGACAAGTCCTTTTGAGTAGTTTGGAAAATCTCAGCCTATTACAAAAATGAAAACACGGTTGAAACCAACATGCATCAAATTGTGATATAAGAGCATCACTACAACAACATGCTTTAACAACATTTAGTCATAGTTACAAGTTAATTGACTCTTTAATATATATATATATATATATATATATATATATTTGTTAAATTATGGATTTGGTTCTCATGGTTTGATGGTTTTTTATGGATTTGGTCCCAAAACTTTAATAATTACGGATTTGGTCCTTGTGGTTTGCAAATTCTATTGGATTTGGTCCCTGGTAGTGCAAGAGACCAAATCCAATAGAATTTGCAAACCACAAGGACAAAATCCAATAGAATTTGCAAACCACAAGAACCAAATCCGTAATTATTAAAGTTTAGGGACCAAATACGTAAAAACCACCAAACCACGAGGACCAAATCCGTAACTACTCATGTATATATTAATGTCTAGAGTTAATTAGATTTTTGGTCCATGTGGTTTGGTGATTTTAACACTCTGGGTATATTTTGAAAATAATTATGGATTTGACACCTGTGGTTTACATTTTATAACGCTCTGACACCCATGGTCAAGGTATTGTCACATGCTCACTCCATGAATCAAACCTAGGTAGAAAAGAAAATTGTAACTTTATATTGACGGTGGCAAAAGAAAATTGAATAAAAAAATTGTGATAGTAACTTTTTAGAAGATAATAATATAGAGAAAAAATGACGAAAAATCAATGGATGACTAAAAATCAATGAAATTAAGCTCACGAAATGTAGTCTATCAGTGTTGTGGAGTGGATAAGACTTGGGGGGTTTATAGGGCCTAACCCGGGTTCGAATCCCACCATTCGCAACCTGTGGACATTTACAAAGGGGCATGCTTTAGCCTTAATCTTGTTAGAGATTAGTCGCGGGTCATAGACTCGAACACCCTTTCAAAAAAGTTCATGAAATGTATGAAATTTTATATAACCTAGTTTATGAATTTATAATTAAGTGATCCAAAAAAGTATAATTAGCTTATCTTAAAAATTCTTGGAATTTTATAAAAAACAATTTAAAAAATCCAATGGTAGATTGCAAGACTACAACTTGAGGCACCAACGAAGGAAAGATAAGCACCACCAACTGGGCTAGAGAGAAGTAGTTGAAAATGATGGATTTTTCCTTTTATATACATATTATATTCTTATAAAAAATTTAGAAGGCCCTCACGGTGGATTGCCGTTTATGTTTGTTTTAACGGAAAGTTAACATATATGTTTCTAGGGTATTCAGGATCTATTTGGGCACTCGAATAATCTCCGTCGATCATTACCCAACCCAATTAAGGGTATCACTATGTGATAGACCGATGACCAGATATCGACTTACGCACTGTGGGATTCGAGTCCGGGTAGTTAGGGATACTATCTGCTAACTCTCCAAGATGTTACTTTACCACTGAGCTAGACAAGCTTTTATGGATGGCCTTACATGGTCGCACCACTTGAAACACCCTCAGGGTCTGCCATGTGTGATAGAGTCATGAACATCTCAATAACAACATTTATATTTACATGATAATTGTAATTATATATATTACCAATTTATAAATGCATATTCTACATGTGAACTTTCATATGTTAAGCCTTATATGAAGTTACATGTAAAGCTTCACATGTGAAACTTTATAATAGTACCCTCCAAATATAACCCTGTGATTTAAACAACCGGGTTCTATTTGTATACGAAGATAATGCTACCCGGTTTTTAAGAGGCTGCGGGTTTTATTTGGTGGGTCTTAAAAAGAATAAACATAGTACCCGGTTATGTAAAAAAACCGGGTATTATTAACAGGGTTCCATTTATTAAGTTGTTTTCTAATATAAACTTAAATCAAAATTTAATTTATAATAAAAAAAGCCCATTATATTATCTTTTTAAACACAAGCTATGAGCCCATCTATCATATTATTTGAAAATATAAAATTGACTTATTCCAAGATATACTAATTCCACAACTCAACCATATCCATTAATTACTCCCATCTATCCGCCGTCAACATTCATCCCATTTCTTTATCCATTTCGTTGATTTACAAAGAATACATTTTGTTAGCCATATCCATCAATTACTTGGATCTCGCCACCATCAATATCATTTTGTTAACCAATATTTTATTGATTTACAAAGAACGCATCATAATACGGTATGTAAAGTTCCTTTTTAATTTTATCATTCTTTTATTTGTCATCCTTTAGCTTCATTGTTTTCATATTTTATTGAAAACAACAAATTCATTGATTCTTTATATATATAAAGAGTATCATTCTTCTTGTATCACAAACTTAATTGTATTAATAGCTTCTATATTATAAAAGTAACTGATTCTTGTTATTCATTAGTCACCACCGAATGTATAGTTTTTTATATATTAATTTATATATCAAATTTAATTCAAGTATATAATTAATTTATTCATTTTACTTTTTTGTAAATGTTGTAGGATCGTTTGAGCAATTGGATTACAAGACTCTGCTTATTAGTAACTTATAAGGTATTTGTTCCTTTCCCATTTTATTTTTATTATTGCACAAGAATGTATATTTTTACATCATATATACTAACATTCATTTAGTCTAGGGAAAAGTTCAAAGAATCCAACAAACTATCTCAATTTGAACAATTAAGTCCTTATACCGTTTTTGAATAAAAAACTATTAAATTTTGTTAAATCACTGAACTATTCTTTTAAACGAAAAACCCATTAAACTTTATACTTTTGAATAGTTAAATCCCTAATATTTTTTGTAATAAAATAAATTATCAATTATTTAGAAATTTACTACTTATATTCTTTTAACTTAAAACGATATACTAAAACGATATAGTTATATTTTTTTATAAAATCTTTTTTAGTTGATAATAGATAATTTCATATTTTTGGTAAAAGGATGTGTAAATAATCAATTTTTGAAAGTTTAATGATTTATTTACTCAATATGAGAAAGTTTTATGGTTTTTCATTAAAAAAAATAATTTAGAAAATTAATCATTCAAAATGAGAAAGTTTAATGATTTTTCATTCAAAAACATAGTTTAACAACTTAATCATTCGAAATAGAATAATTTGTTGGTTTTTTTTTAACTTTTTTGTTGAATATAATACATATGCCCTTAGATTTATACCCGTCCGAGATTAACCTAATAGAGGTTAATTTCGGATAATCCCCATTTTGGGACTGCTTTTTGAATACTTTATCTCATCTAGGATGTGGATGTGTATTGGCGGATTAAGTATTTAGGAAAAATTCGGTAGACATTTCCTATTGCTCCTACGAATATGTGTTTCATAACGCATATTCGGGGAGTCAATGGGAGATGCCGTCGAATTTTTTATAAATACATAGTCTGCTAACACACATTCACATATGAGATAAGGTATTTAAAAAGTGGGTTAGGATTGACCGCCAATCACTTGTTCTCTTCATGCATTGCATGCATTTTATTAATATTTTATTTCTACATTACAGATGGACCGAAATACTTGGATGTACAAGATACCACGTGCTACCGTCGAATATTTGGCTAAGTTGGACGAGTTTTTAAAAGTTGCCGAAACTAATCGGATGAAGAATGAAGAGAGTTACATTTGGTGTCCTTGTAAAGATTGTCGTAATTTGTATAAGTTTAATGACTATGAAGTAATTCAAGGGCATTTGATATGTAATGGGTTTATGGAAGGGTATAGGATTTGGTCAAGACATGGTGAATTATTCGATAATCCTGAAACGATTATTCCTGATTGTAATGACAAAAATAACAATGATTCACATAATAGTAGTAATGATAATTTTGATGATATGTTGCATGATGTGGAGGATACTGTTGCAGATAAACATTATGAAAAATTTCAACAATTGTTTGTTGATTCTGAAAAACCGTTGGGTTGGCGAGGAGTTCACAGGCGTCGCAGGAAACAAGGAAACAAACTACTCTTAAAAAGCCAACGCAGTATGTGAAAAGTGTGATCCCAGTGCAAACGTTGAGCAAGAGGCCGAAGGAACTACAATCCCTATATAAACGTTGGGAGTCACGCTCGAATCCAAGACAAGGGATTGAAGTAAAGGCCAACCCTACCGTCTTTGGAGCTCAATCGATTGACTTCATGATTTTTCGAGATGACATACATTCTTTAGTGCAGAATGAGTGGCTCGATCATACTATTATTGCTTGGTTCCAAATGTAAGTCAATGATTCTACTTATTTAATCTTAAGTTCTGAGTATCCTATTTTATTAGGATGTTGTGTTTTTAGTTTTTTACATGGGATTTTACAAACGAAGGAGAAGAATCGATGTGGTTTTATATTTCCCGCTCATATTCATTCGGACGAATGCCTATTAAACACAAATGGGGTCATAAGTAGCATCACTAGTGCGATGTCTCACAATAGGGAATTGTGGTTTTTTCTTGCACCGTACCTACAGAGGTATAATATGCTACCATATTTATTCTTATCTTTTAGGTGTATCTATTTATACTAATAGCTTTCAACCTCACCAGCAACCATTGGAGCTTGCTTATTATTTTTCCTCGCCGTCATACGACATATATATTGGATTCGCTAATGTCTAAAGAGAAGACTGTGGATTTTTACATTATCAAAGAACACGTGGAAGCGTAAGAAAATTTTAAGTTGATTTAGAAGTTATCTTTTTCCTTAATTTCTAACACTACTTGCATACGTTTCTTGTAGGGCTGTTACAATGTATCAAGAAAAAGGAGGGGTGTGCGATACAGATAAATCGAGACCATTTAGATGGGAACTCCTAAACGTAATTCCTTTCAATATACTTATAAAGAATTAGTTTATTGTCCTTTTTGTCTAATAAGTACTTTATTTTTTTTAGTGCAATCAACAAAAGTCTAGTTGGGAGTGTGGTTACTACATTATGCATTTCATGTTCAACTTTGTGATGTATCATCAATCACAATTCCCTAATAGAGTACGTAATTATAAAAATTGTTTCCATATCTATTACACTCAACCTTGTAGTCAAATAACAAATTTGGTTTTAATTTGCTTCTAGGTACCATGGAATGACACGACCCCCCTTACAGAAAGGATGTTGGACTATATGGCTGTGACATGGGCTAAACAGTTTTCAAGTACTTATCTGAAGAATATAAGGAATTGATAATGGTTAGTTTCTTGATATTATCTCCAAAAAAAATTATTGCTTAGTTTCTTTAAACAAACTTTATTGATAGATTCGTTAACACTTCAATATTCTATGTTTGAGGTCAAGTTTTTAAATGGTAGTTGTATTGTAGAATATACCTTTGCGAAAACATTATTACAGCATTAAGCTTTAGGCTTTCTTTTGAAATACCTTCTCTGATTACTTCAGTCAAAGATGGTTTTTCACTTATTATAGTTCGAATTCACCGATTATCAACATTGTCTTCTTTTTCATTTGTTTGAAGATGGTTTTAGTTATAGCTTGTACCATTAATTTATGAGTTTCTTTCTTGTTTATGGCATAAAGCTGATCTAGCAATTATTTTTTATAGGATTTGCAGTCTTTCCGAGGCTAATTTTTGGTGGGATGAAATCTCGAGATGGATCGGAAAGGATTGATTAAGAGCTTGCAAAAGGAACATTTGTTTTGGTAGAACACACATTTATGAAGTTGAATAATTAGTTTTACATTTTGTTTGATAGCGTTTGGTGAATACACATTTTTTGTTTTTTCGGATTATCATATTATGAAGTTGAATAATTAGTTTTACATTTTGTTTCTCTTGTTGAAACTACTCTGGCTTAATTAGGTGTTTGACGTTTATCAACATAAATGCATTGTTCTATGGTTTCAATATTTGTTTAGGTTCTATGATATTTATAAATACTAAAAAACCCCTTTAATGTTACCTGGTTTTTTATAGAAAACCGGGTTCCATTAGCATATTAGTAGCCTAATCCTTCCCTACGAATACCCTAATGGTACCCGGTGAAGTTAAAGAACCGGGGTCAATTACATCGATCGTACCTGGTTGGAAAACCGGGTACCATTACACAAGCCAATGCTACCCCCGCTTAATAGGACCCGGTTACCTCAGAGGGTACTATATGGTTTAACAACTGGGGTCTATTAGCCTTTCTGTAGTAGTGCAACTTCATCTTTGTAATAAGTTTTTTTTTACAGTTTGATAGAAATCTTTTGAGTAATAATTATTTTTGGAAATGTTTCAGTAAAATGAAAAGTTTGTTTATGATTTGTTGAGGGTTTGACGTTTACCCTTTTAGGTTTATCATTTGCAATACACCTTCATATTTGAAGCTCCATATATCTAATGAAAATCTCAAAACTAGTTATATGGGTTTTTAATTAAAAAAAATCCTTCTTTTTAGGTGTAAATATTAAGAGTAAACTACATATTTAATTCATGTGGTTTACACTTTATTGTATTATTGGTCCCTATTTTGAAAATAATTATAGAAAAAGTCCTTGTGGTTTACATTATATTGCATTATTGGTACCTCTGGTTTACAGTCTAGAGATGGCCAAACCCAATCGGTTATAACCGAACTGGTTGGTTAGTCGATAACTGGACCACCGCTTAACCGGTTATAACCGCACCGATCCCTAACCGGTTAATAAACCGGCCCGCACCACCAGTTATAGAATTTGGCATTTTTCCCTTAATCGGTTACGTAACCGAATCGGAACCGGTTATAACCGGGACCGATTCTAATTCAAATACTAGCTGTTAATAGATCCGATGGGAGAGACGTTAGGAGCCGTTAGGCTTCATTTTTGACCCCTTTTTTTTTTTGCCAAATTTACCCCCATTTACCCTATAAATAAGTTGTGTGGTGTTTGGCTTGAATACCAAGTTACCAACTTACAAAAACGCAAAATTCTCACTATAATTCGTGATTTGGTGTTCTCGACTCGTATTCGTTTTCGCACGTTCTACTCTCTCTCTCTCTCTCTCTCTCTATTTTAAATACTTTATAAAGTTTTTTGTAAAAAAAAAACCTTAACTGATCTTTAACTGGTTATTTAACCGTTTATAACCAGTCGAGGTTAACCGGTTAACTGATAAGCCTAATCAGTCAAGAACCTACGACCTCATAACCGTAACCGGTTACGCCTTAACCGGTTCTTAACTGAATCGATCCCTGACTGGTTCTAACCGGCTCGGGACCGATTTTTGGCCATCACTAGTTTACACTATGTTGCACTATTGGTCCCTAACCCTATTGACAAAATAGGGACCAACAATGCAATATAGTGTAAATCATATGGACCAACAGTGCAATATAATGTAAATTATAGGAATATTTTTTATAATTATTTCAAAATAGGGACCAATAATGCAATAAAATGTAAATCATAAGGACCAAATATGTAATTTACCCTTATATTTTTAATATTTTTGATTTAAAAGAACTAGGTAATTTATTTTACATTAGAAAATATTTTTTTTTATTAAATTGCAATTTGGAAAACACTCAAATTTAACCACTTTATCCTCCCAACTTTCTACAATTAATATAAAATGTCATTAATTTATGATTTATAATCTCATTGTCACCACCATTTTTCATTCATTGATTAATTTGATTGGATGGTCGAAATCTATTATATATATAGAAAAAAAAATGAAACAAGAACACTAATCAAATAAGAGAAATAAAAGAATAAGTATATCACGTCTTAAATAAAACTTTCTCAAAAATGGTTTAAGAGAGAATATACGTAATATGTTGCCTATGAATTATATATCGAAATTCATTTTTTTATATGAGTTTATTTAATGCATTTAATTAAGGTATTTATTGAGATTTTTTTTTTCATTTTGGTGATTTAAGCATTATTAAATTTCCATTTAAAACATTTTTCTTTTTATGACATTTAAATACAAATGGATTAGTTTTTTATTTAAAATAACAATTTTTTTAATGAAGTGTTTTATTTAATATTTTTTATAATTTTTATTAAAAATTACATATGAAATCCACAAATAATTGACTTTTTTTAAAGAAAGCTAAATTTGATCAAAATATCATATGCGATATCATATGTTATCTACAATATTACATGTGATATCTGTAAATCTTTATATATATAAAAGGAAAACCCAATAGATCCTATGTGGCATCCTCTAAGATCAAGATTCTCATTTATCTTTTTTCTTAGATTTTTGAGTTTTTTTAAATGTCTAAGATTGTAAAGACTTTTCTACCCTTATATATTGACGTTTGTTTCATTGTCAACAAAGTCTTTTTGGTAATTTACATGTTTGTAATTCAAGATAACTTCCCAATAACCTTTTTAGCTTCCTTGCTCTCCATCTCCCTCATAGTTATCTATTAATTATTTTTCAATAAATTCATTACCATTCCCATTATAAATAGATTATATTCTTCCACTTGAAATTGGAGAGCTCCATCATGAAATCATATTATTCTACACGACGGGAATTGGAAGCAAAAAGTGGAGGAGTACTCGTGGGGAGGAAAGCCGCATCAAAAAGGCGTTTGATTGAGAAGCAAAAAAATCAAAATCATGGCCGAAACATTAAGGCTACTTTTCTATTGTCAGATTTTATTGTATTTATGTCTTTATTTTTTCCTTCTATGTTTCTTTTTTTCTCATGTATATTAGAGACAAAAATCGATATCAAGAGCGAAATATTAAGGGTTAATTTACATTTTTTATTGTACTTATGTATTTATCTTTTCTTTCTATGTTCCCTTTTGTCTCATGTGTATATCGTTTCTTCCTTCTGTAAGTCAATATTGGAATGGTGGTTAATGAAAATTCTTTCGAGGTCACTTCTAAAACATAGAAATCTCTTTGGGAGCGATTGTTGGACAAAAATACAACCGATTTCGGAGCGTCTCATAGTCACTCTTTGCAATTCGCTAACTTTTGGTATGTTGAACACATTCTTTTTTGCTACATGTAATACTTCAAGTTAGTAATATTCCGTAACACTAAAAATAAATTTATATATTGTATTTTTATATATCTTAAATAGTTAGTAATAAAAAATTTATGCTGCCATTCCAAAATAAAAGAGTAATAAATTTTTAAGTACAACCTTTTTTAAATTTGGTTTTAAACGAGACTGCAATATAAGCATTATGAGCTAAATTTAAAAAATCAATTTTGAGTTTTCTAATAATAATATTTAATATTAGATACAATTTATAGGTAATCATTTTTATACAAACATAACATTACCTTGGAATATCAATTCTTTAATGTGATGCATTGTTTTTTTAATGATTATTTAAATTGACACATTATATTTCATCTCAAATTAGTTATAAATTTTTTAAAAATAGTTCCTTAACATATTATATATATATATATATAATTAAGAGTTTGTGTATAGTTTAATAAAAAAAACTTTAAATCATAATTATTTTTATTATTTTATATTTAATTTTAATATAAAATCAACACATTTATTGTAAGCTATCATTTTGTTTTCCTTTTTAACTTTATTTTTAATTTTTTAATGAAATTAATATCAATAGGTATGGTATATAACTATATATAATTTTTACATCATAATGATTAAAATATATTTTTTAATTTACTTTTACTTGATTTATGTAACAATTATTATATTATAACTTTTTTAGAAATAGTTGATGATAATTTTTACTATATTATCCATCTTTGAAGTTTTTTTAAAATCAATATACCTCATTAATTGATTAAAATATTTTAGTTATTATAGGTCAATATAATTGGTTTAAATATTTTACATATTCTTTCAATTATTATATAAGTCGGTATAACTCATTAATTAATTTAACTTTTCATATTCTTCTTTCTTTAAATATTATACATTAATATATATAATGAAATACTTACAAAAATATTTATGAATTTTAGTATAAGGTAAAATAAATTAGTTAAAACCTAATACAATTAATATATAATCAATGCATATAAATGGAATTATTATGACAATTAAAAATAGCTTATTATAGTAAATATCTAAATGAAATATATTTTTTTATCTGAACTTGAAAATACACTCATTAAAATGGTGATGGAACCTTTGAACAATAAAAAAAAAGTTTTCCGTTCATATGAGTAGATGGGGTATGGATTAGTAATGGGCAAGTAGTAGGAGGGGGTATGCATAGCAACATCTTAAAAAAAACCAACTTCAACGTAACACTAAACAAAGATGATTTTTTATATAGAAGGAGGTATGCATAGCGGTCACTCCTTCAAATGTATTAAAAGGTGATTTTTCCAAAGTACTTTAATATAGGTAAAATAAATGTCATTTAAGAAGCTAAATAATTTGAAAGTTGAAGCAAATTAAATTATAAGTCAAATTACCAAATAGTCCTTCTTATAATAAAACATACAATTTTCATTTAAGAGTAAAATAGTTTTTAACTTATTTAGTATTTAAAAATTTCAAAATAATGAGAAAATTTCTAGATGCAAATCTTACTCTTAGAGAGCGACACATCATTCTACTTGGTTTATATATATATATATATATGTATGTATGTATGTATGTATATAGATATATAAATGATTTGTAGAGAATCATGTCATTTAACTTAAAAAATAATCTAAAAAATATTATGGCGACCGCGCAACGCGCGGTGCACAACACTAGTTATAAATTATGTTTTAACATCTTTATACATACTAAAAATGTGTTATACTACAT
This sequence comes from Centaurea solstitialis, assembly GCA_030169165.1. Taxonomy (NCBI): domain Eukaryota; kingdom Viridiplantae; phylum Streptophyta; class Magnoliopsida; order Asterales; family Asteraceae; genus Centaurea; species Centaurea solstitialis. The sequence continues at coordinate 37,560,958 of CM058042.1, read as the reverse complement.
GTTACATGTGATTATGTTTTTTTTTTGAAGAAACATGTGATTATGTTAATTTCTATGAATTTCTTTTTTCAGTATTTAATTTAAATAACCGTATTTCATGCTTTAATCACATGTAATTACTATTTTTCTTGGAGAATAATTGTTTTTAATTGTGAGAAGGAAAAAAAAGGCATAATTAAGGGTAAATTTATTAAAGAATAATAATCTTCATTTCTTAACATCTCTTAAATAAATGAAAGTAACCACAAATTATGTCAACTTTATATATCCTAGAAAACTACCGAATAAAAATATATTCCCTAACAAATTGTCTTTATTGTTTACTTGAAATTCTTCCTTTTTAGTATTTCATTTCCTGAATTGCATAGACATGTGAATAGATGTCATATTTATTGTTTTACAATTTTTGGATTGCGTACATATGTGAATTAAGTTATCGTATTTATTATTTTTCAATTTTAGGCTGCAAAATGTATTCAAAAGAAGAATAATTTAAGATTCTTACGTACGCATATCCATGTTGAACTTGAACATACACCATAATAAGCTGTAAAACTGAAGTTATTATGCATTAATATACAAATACTTAATAAGTTATTTTAGGAGGTCAATTATCAAATATGTACATATAAACAGTTACAGAGGTAAGTGTTTATATTGGTAAAATTTAATATCTAACGCTTACTTACCAACTAAGACTTTAATCCATCATGTGTAACAACTTTTTAGGTAAGCACTAACAATAACACTATAAGAAAATTGGGTACAATAACACTATAAGAAAATTGGGTTTTTAAGACGTCTAAAATAAATAAGCGTCTTAATAAGATGTTTTATAGGACTAAACCAAAAGGTGTTGTAAGTAAAACAGTAAAAGTTTATCGGACGTTAGTGGGCATCATAACAAGTATTTTAGAACAAAATTTTAAATAAAACATCCTATAACTATTTTACAGAACATTATTTGAAAGAGTGTCCCATAAGCATAAGTGTCCTCGAAAAAGATGGGTATATAGGACACTTCTCAAAAGCGTCTTATAAAGTTAACTAATACAACATTTTATTTTGAAATTATCCTAAACACTTATTATGACACTAAAAAGCGTCAAATAAACTTATTTTTTGTTGTAGTGTGGTAAGAGTATTCGCCATCACTTACTAGGTAAGACTCCTGATCCTTGCCTTAGTTCTTATAGAGTAAACTTTTTGATCCTTATCATATTCATTCGATAAGGTAATGCGACCTAATAAATAGCTTTTATCCACACTAGCATTTAGTAAACGGCCCATAAGAAAGGTTGTCAAATTCCTTATGATATAACTATGCTAATTTCTTTAAACCACACAATTATATCATTTCAAACTTATTAAAATCTTATTTGGGTTAGAAGATTATCTATATTTGTTATAGAAGAGATTCCATTCTTTCAATTTTTAGGCTACGTTTGGTACAGGGGACAGAACAAGATAGGACGGGACAAAACTCATTGTCCCACACTTGATACAGGATGAGATAGAACAATAATTTACCGTCCCACGTTTGGTACATGAGACAGGCACAGGAACAGGATGGGACAAGGTGGTACAACATGAGACAAAAAAAAAAAATTTGCTCCACCAAAATAAACAAATGGGACAGAAATGGGACAGGATAAAAAAATATTACTAATTAACATTTGTTTGATATATACCATTAATATGATATTTGTTTTAGTGTTTACCAGCGCTAGTCGCGCCATCCGCGGCCACCGGTAAACACCTTCGACCACCACTTCCTCTACCACTACAACAACCTCTTCCACTACCTCTACAACCACCATCAATTACCGACCACAATAATCTATCACCACCTACGCAACCATCGTTGATCACCAACCACAACCATCCATCGTCGCCTCTGCCACCGCTACCATCGTTAGCCCACCGCCACCACCTCTCTATCACAATAACTTCCCCACAACCTCCACAACCATACTATATAACCACCATTCACCTCATCCACCTCCTCGTCTACCATATATAATAACCACCATCATCGGTTACATCAAATTTCATTCAAATTTGGTTCTATTTATATGTATTTATGTTTATGAAAATTGTATAAAAATATTTATAAACTATCTTATATTTACTTTATGTGTGTCAATTATAACTATTATGTGATATATAAAATCATCAAATAATTTTTTTGAGGAAACTTATCTAATTCTATCCTAGGCATACCAAACACTAAACAGACGCTTGTTTTGTCCAGTTCTATCATGTCCATTCTGTCCAGTCATGTCAACGTACCAACTGCTACCTTAAGGACACCAATAAAGATTAAATTTATATAACATCGAACAAAAATTAAATGAGCCAAACTACCAACACAAATTCAAGATTCAACCGATCATAAACTTCTTCTTAGCAACAAATGATCAAATAAAATAGAACTCATATAACAACAAAAGTTGAGTTGACCATACTAGAAAGTTTTCCATATTATTTCGATAAAGGATGCTTCACATTGATTCAAATAACAACATTACAAGATATCACGTCCTTTGATTAATGATGCAATAAGTTGAAGTAACATTTTTGGCCTTAATACATTAACAAGTATTAGGGTTAGGGATAGTCACACTGCAGGATCGTGCAACTTGTTGAGCAGCAGGGTTCTCAAGAAATCTACTATAAGTCGGATCCTTCACATAATTACAGAAGCAATCTTGTTGTGCACGGAGATTTTGGCAACATGGTGAATCTGGAGTAGGCATACCTCCCCCAGTGAACGATGGAAGGCATGGCATCAGTTCCATCACATCGCAATCTAAAGCCATACCCACATGCACTTCCATAGTAAGAATTGTTGTAGCTACCACCATCATGGCCAAAAAAACACAAGATGTCTTCATTGTTGCGGAATAGAGAAAGGCAGATGAATATGAAATGTTTGATTGTTTTGATGAACATTGTAATTGTTGATACGCTATTTATAGACGATCAAAAATAAAGTTCCATGAATCTTGACCGTTGATTTTTAAATCAATGGTGATAAAAATAGTTAGATAAAGTAGATGAAGCTAATTATAATATAATTTCTTAAATGTCAATATTTGTTTAAAAATATTTACTGCACTTAATTTGATAATCATTTGATAAATAATCGTAAAATTATTTCATACAAATAAAAAAGGGGATAGTTCTCCGAAATGTATTGAACTATCCCCAAAAATCTATTGTGTGTATCCAACTACCAAAAATGCTATTGTGTGTATCAAAGTTTATTTTTTTTGCTATTGTGTGTATCAAACTTTTTTTTTAATGTATCAAACTTTATTTTTTCTTCTATTGTGTGTATCAGTTTACCAAAATTACAAGTCATTTGTAACACAATAGCAAAAAAAAAAAATTTGATACACACAATAACATTTTTTGTAGTTGGATACACACAATAGATTTTTGGGGATAGTTCAATACATTTCGGAGAACTATCCCCAATAAAAAACGATTTTACTTATTAATATCTATTTTATTTATTTTTATTATAAAGAAGCAAATAATTTTTTTTAACATAATCATTAATTAATAAAATGCATTTCATATAATTCACAAAGTACATTGAAATATTCTTAAACAAGTAAACTAAATAATTAACTTCTTTTAATGTAATGGCAAACAATTAGTATTAGCCAATGGAGTTGTAGCTCAGCGGCATATAAAGTCGTGTTAAGGTGTCCCCTTTCTTTGTGGTTGTGGGTTTAAGTCTCGTCATAAACAGTGGTGTAGATTTAGGAATAGGTTATTTGGGTGTATCTGTAATCTGCCGTTCCAAAAAAAAAAAAAAACAATTAGTGTTAACTTATTCTATATAAATTATTACTTTTAATAGATTTATGTAGTGTTCATCATTAAGTGAAACTTACAAAACTACGATTTATTTAACTAATATTTATAATTACTTCTTGGCTAAATTGTTAAATTGTTACCTAAAAAGTTAATTGTTGCATAATAAAACTCTAACGTCGTGCATAACGGTAGTGGGGTTCAGCGGGTTTAATACCGCGAGCTCAGCGGGTTCGGCAGCTACCGCTACTTCTCCAGCGGGTTTGAGCAATGGGAGGGTTGGGCAAACCGATAGAACCATTGGTTGGGTTGATTGAAGTAAAAAAAAAACTTTTTTTAAAAAATGTTGTTTGACAATGACTATTTTTTTAATTTTTTTCTTTTATTAAACCATATATAAATAACTTTCTATCCTAACTTTCTATATAGTTAGGTTGGGAGGGTTGGGGTATGATAGCCTAATGAGAAATTTTGATGTGAAATATTTATTGAAAAATAATTTATTATTTGTATAGAAATATTTTAATAAGATAATTAACACTATAATATTTAAACATATAATTTGTGAATGTAAACTTATTTTAGAAATTTTATGTTTTGAAAATGAAGAATGAGATTTTCGACAATTTTGTTATTCTGATAGATTATCTAAACTTTCTCCAAAATAACAAAAAGTGGAGATAGATTGTAAAATTCTCCAAACTTAAAACACTTTTTAAAAATGATTAATACGATAGAAAATAGCTCTTATAATATATATTCTTATCAATAAAAAGAATCTTGCTGAAATATTTAGGAGAAGTAAATCATCTTTTGTTAAATATATAATTTATTTTATGAAAATATTATTACTATTATAATCCTTAAAATAAAAACTTAATTCGTCAAAGTTAAATGATTTTTTATAAGATTTAAATTTTAACTCTTTATTTTGAAAGTTTTTTTTTGAAATTTTGTCATAGATACTATTATAATCAATATTTTAAATATCGTGAGACATTGCGTGGCATTTAAGACTAAGTCCACGCCTTGAAGCCATGAAGAAGTCACAGAGTTCTTCAAGAGATAACTTATAGTGACAAATATCCATATTATATATATGTGTGTGTGCACGCTTTAAAGTGTTGCTCAACTAAACAATAATAATAAACAATTTGAATTAAGTTATATTAAAAATTAACAAATAAGACATAAGAAAATAAGTTAAATTAAATATTGTGTTATAAAACCACATATTATATTATGTTGATCCAGCTCTCCTAAGACCTGATGAAATGATAATGATCCTGAATCTTTACTTAGTGAATAGGTTTTTGCTTCTGTTATAGCTTGAGGAATTATCACTGAGTCTGTTCAGTGTTATTCCATGTTACTTATGCTGTAACTTATTTTTATAGTAATCAGGATCAGGATCAGGAGACGAACGAGTCTGTTCTGCAGTCTACTGATCCTATCCACTGAAGTGAAGACCTCCTGAAGACATTAAGATCATACACAAAGAATCATCAGCGACGTCGAAGAAATAGCTGATGACAGGAACAACATGCTCGTGATCTGAAGACGGAACTCAGTGATAGCAGGCTGCTCAATATCGTATGACATCCTGAAGACTCAACAGGATACAAGTGACCCTGGACTTCATCAGTATCAGGACCCTAGTCACTGATCAGTATCCTGATCCTGAAGGATTAGAAAAGTGTCTTAGTCTAATGCACAAAAGGATTATCCGCCTTTACTGACACAAAAGTACATAAGGACAGTCTCTTTACTGTTCCCTCCGTACTTATCAGACCTCAAGGCAACTGTTTACAAACATCCTCCTTTTGCACACCATGCAAAGAGTATTTGTTTATAGTAAATAGTACAACAGACCAATTACAGCGTGACACGTCACCAAAGTAGGTCTGCATGCATTTAATGCATGGAGTATAAATTAGACGTGAAGAAGATGTTCTCCATACCTCTTCTGAATCCAAAAATACTCAAGTCCTTTCTTTCTTTATTCCCTCTATCTTCTTTCTTTCTTATCTTCTCACTTAGTGCATAGTGAAAGAACTTAGATTGTTTAGTTTAGACTATTTGTCTTTTCTATTTCCGCAACAATCTGTAAATTCATATTGTTAATATAACAAGAATTTAAAAGTGAAAAATTGTGTGATTATATTCAACCCCCCCCTTCTATAATCCCAAACACTATCCTAGCTTGAAGGTCACCTACTTGGGACCAACAAGTGGTATCAGAGTAGATACAAGCTCTCATTTTCTTCTTGGAAAAATCTTGTGATCCTCTCTTCTAATCCATGGCACTTCAAGCTAAGGATAACTACTTTGATACCGGCTCTGCTGGAAAACCTCCTAGGTTCAACAAAGATAACTTCTCTCTTTGGAAAACCAGGATGGAACTCTTTCTCTCTGGTTCTGATCCCCAGATTCCATACTTTCTGGAAAATGGACCACATGTGCCTACACAAACCGTCCACCCCATTCCTGCTGCCGCTGGCCAACCAGCTGTACCTGAAAGGCAACTGGTAAAGCCTGTGACGGACTGGAATGATGAAGACAGACGCCTGGTCAACATTGACACCAAGGCTAGGTCTCTCATCGCCATATCACTCCCTGACGATGTATTCCATTCTGTCTGCCACCTTCGATCTGCTAAAGAAATATGGGACACACTCTGTGTTCAATACGAGGGCACTGCTGTCCTCATGGAATCAAGAAAGATTTTCTTGGTTCGACAGTATGAAAGCTTTATTCATCAAAAGGATGAAACTCTCTCCCAGCTACATCAGAGATTCAACTGTCTTCTGATTGATCTGAAGACTATCGGTACTACCTACTCTAACTCTGAGGTGGTTACCAAGTTCATGGAAGCTCTTCCTGAACATTGGGAAATTTACACCTCCTGCTTAACTATGTCAAAGGACATAAAGACACTCACACTAAGTGAGCTGTACGGTATTCTTCTTAACCGTGAACAACAGAAGAAACTGAAAAAGAATCTCATAAGAGATTCTAAAGATACCAAAAGTAACTCTGTTGCATTGGTCTCTGACTCAGTTCCTACTGTCGCCACTCCTTCTTCAGTAACTATTACTGAATTAGAATCTTCTGACTCTGACATGTCAGAAGATCCTGAATTCAATGAATCTCTTGCTTTGTTAACCAGATCTTTCAAGAAGTTTGCCAAAAAGGGAAACTTCCACAAAAAGAAACATCTTACTATTACTGACAAGCCTAAATCAGACCCTATTGATAAGGCTACTGCTATCTGCTACAACTGTCAGGGCAAAGGACACTTTGCTAATGATTGCAGGTACAGGAAAAGTCAGTTTGCTCCCTCCTCTGCTAAATCTTCATCCAAGAATCCCAAATATCAGCGCCTGAAAGAAAAATACAAAAAGATGAAAACTCAGCGCAAAGGCAAAGGTTTAATCGCAGAAGACTGCGACTGGGATGATGTCTCCTCTGATGACTCATCTGATGAGGAAGACACTCAAGTGGCACTGATGGCCATTATTGAGGAACCTACCTTAGCTCTCATGGCTAAGATAGAAGAAGTCCATGAAGAGATTCCTCCTCAGGCTCCTGAAGCTTCTTCTTCCACAACTTCTGAAGCTTCCACCTCTGCGACTGATTCTTCCAGTCAGGTACCTATTCCTCTCATCCCTCTTGAAAGCTTAACTCAGTTGGACCTGGTCACTCTCGATCTTTACAAAGCCCTTAATGGTAAAACCTCTGCTGAAAAAATGAATATTGATCTTAGAGGACAACTCAAAGAATGTCAAGAAAAAATAAAACAACTTACCATTTTGGAAGAAAATTATAAGGACCAGGTCACTGTAAACAAAACTCTCTGTATTGAAAGAGAATTGGCTCTTGCTGCCAAAGAAAAAGCCCTTGCTCAATTAAATGCTGAAAAAGTCACCATCAAAGGATGGAGTGACGCCTCTGAAAAAGTTGATGAAATATTAGCTTCAGGGAGATCTGACAAAAGCAAAAGAGGTCTTGGATTCACTCATAGATACACGTATGAAGAAACTAAGTATGAAAGTTCCATGCTCAAATTTGGAAAATTCGTTTCTTCTATTCCCAATCCTAATGCTTCTGAAAACATCTCTTCTTCTTCTAACACACACTCTGAAGGTGCTCCTAAGAGCAAAAAGATTTCAGCCAAGGATAAATCCAAAGCTAAAACACCTTCAAAGACCAAGGATCCTAAACCCAAGAACAAAATTCTGGGTGGTGGTCCTTCAGTCTCAGGAACAAAGTCTTTCTCTCAGCATCCTGCTCCTAGACTGAAGATTGACCTGAAGCAAAAGACTCAGGAGAAGAAATCTATTCCTCCTATGTCTAATGCTAAAGGCATACTTGGTGCTGGTCCTGCTCACTTAAAGTTCAAAAACTTCTTGGACACCACTAAACGCTTTCAATATCGCAAATGTTATCACTGTGGATTAAATGACCATATTGCGAGTAAGTGTCCTGATGCTACCAAAGCTGAAAAATCAGCTAAGGTAAAGAAGATTCCCAAGACTGAGAAATCAGTCAAAGGAAAGAAGGTTGTCAAGACTGTTCCTTCAGTCAAGACTCCAGCCTCCTGTACTGATACTTCAGTAAAGGCTGACACTGACTCAACCAGTCCTACTGATACTTCTGGATCCATAGTTGTATGGGTACCAAGAAAAACTTAAACTCTAAATTTTACAGGATAAGGGCATCTGGTACTTGGACAGTGGATGCTCTCGACATATGACTGGTTCGAAATCTGTCCTCTCTAACTACCGTGAAGAAAGAGGTCCTGCTGTGACCTTTGGCGGAAACGGTAAAGGCCAAACCCGAGGGTATGGCACACTGACCAACGGAGTAACTACTTTCAAAAGAGTTGCTTATGTTGAAGGCCTGATGCATAATCTTCTGAGCATCAGTCAACTGTGTGATAAGAATCACAAAGTCTCCTTCTCAAAGAAGAAGTGCAAAGTCAAAAACAGAAGAAAGGAAGTTATTCTCACTGGAGTGAGACATGCTGATATCTACATCATCAACATGAATACTTCCACTGACAACTTCTGCTTTGTATCTCGTGCTTCATCTGATACAAATTGGCTTTGGCACAAGCGTCTTTCTCATCTCAACTTCAAGACGCTGAATCAACTCTGCATCAACAATCTTGTCATTGGTCTTCCTGACTTTCGCTATACAAAGGTATCTCTTTGTTCAGCATGTGAGAAAGGAAAACAGACCAGGGCTAGCTTCAAGTCCAAGCAGATTTCCTCCATCAGCTCTCCTCTACAACTTCTCCACATGGATCTTTTTGGACCAGTCAACGTCCAATCCATTGCTAGAAAGAAATACACACTGGTAATCGTTGATGAATATTCCAGATATACTTGGGTATTCTTTCTTCGATCCAAGAGTGATGCTCCTGAAGAAATCATTCTGTTCGTCAGAAAGATGGAAAGACTCAACAACCTTACTGTTCGATCAATCAGGAGTGACCATGGAACTGAATTCAAAAACAGTACCCTGGAAACCTTCTTCGATCAGAAAGGTATCTCTCAGAACTTCTCATCTGTAAGAACTCCTCAGCAAAATGGTGTTGCTGAAAGACGAAACAGAACCCTGATTGAAGCTGCGAGATCTATGCTGAGTGAAGCCAACCTTGCCACTCAGTTCTGGGCAGAAGCTGTTAACACAGCATGCTATACCCAGAACCGATCCCTGATAGTAAAGCGCTTCAGAAGAACCCCTTACGAACTCTTTCGTAACAGGAAACCCTCTATCGAACATCTCCATATCTTTGGTTGTGTCTGCTACATCCTGAACAACAAAGATAACCTTGGAAAGTTCGATTCCAAGTCTGATGATGGAATCTTCCTTGGATACTCCTCTATCTCTAAAACCTACCGTGTGTTCAACAAACGAAGACAAGCTATAGAGGAAACGATTCATGTCAAGTTTGATGAATCGGGTCCTACTTTCACTCACCCTCATGAAAACTCTGAAATAAATCAGTGGGCTGACTCTTTCTTTCAAGTCCCTGAACCTCCCATTGCTGATCCAACTCCTCAAAACCTCCCTGATGGTTTTGAAGAAGATCCTCCTATACCATCCTCTGAAATATCTACTCCACCTCTGATAAATGCCACTCCAATTACTCAAATCACACCATCTGAACCTGATCAACCCACCAACAGTGAAGACTTTTCTCAAACCACTGTTAGTGAGCCTACTCCCACTAATCTTCTCCCTGATCCATCAGCAAATGAAGCTTCCACTTCAGGACAGGTGTATCAGCCACCTGCTCTACGATGGACCAAGGATCATCCCATTGATCAAGTTCTTGGTAATCCCTCCTCTGGCATTAAAACTCGACGCCAATCTGGTAACGTCTGTCTTTATGTAAATTTTATCTCTGAAAATGAACCTAAAGAAATAGATGATGCCTTGCGTGATCCTTCCTGGGTCTCAGCCATGCAGGAGGAGCTAGCAGAATTCATTAGAAACAATGTCTGGCTTCTCGTCCCTAGGCCTCGAAAACGTACAATCATTGGTTCCAAGTGGATTTTTCGAAATAAACTTGATGAGATTGGTACTATCATTCGAAACAAGGCTCTCCTTGTGGCATAGGGATACCGGCAGGAAGAGGGCATTGATTACGATGAAACCTTTGCTCCTGTTGCTAGGCTCGAAGCAATTCGACTCTTCCTAGCTTTTGCAGCACATATGCACTTCAAGGTTTATCAGATGGACATTAAAAATGCCTTTCTGAATGGAAAACTTAATGAAGAAGTCTATGTGGCTCAGCCTCCTGGCTTTGTAGATCCTAAGTTCCCTGATCACGTCTACAAGTTAAACAAGGCTCTCTATGGGTTAAAACAGGCTCCTCGTGCCTGGTATGATACCCTCTCAACCTTTCTTCTCTCTAAAGGTTTTATGCGTGGAAAGATCGATAGCACTTTATTTCTAAAGAAATATCCTAAGCATATCCTTCTTGTCCAGATATATGTCGATGACATTATCTTTGGATCCACAAATCCCAAACTTTGCGAAAAGTTTGAGTTGCTCATGAAATCTGAATATAAAATGTCTATGATGGGTGAGCTAACATTCTTTTTAGGACTTCAGATCAAGCAATCTGAAAAGGGAATCTTTATCAATCAAGGTAAATATGTACATGAGATGCTGAAGAAATTTGATCTCACATCCTGTACACCGATGAAGACTCCAATGGCTCCTCCTCTGTCACTTGACAAGGATTCCAAAGGGAAACCTGTTGATGTGACTCTCTACAGAGGAATGATCGGCTCTCTGCTGTATCTCATAGCTAGTCGCCCTGATATCATGTACTCTACATGCTTATGTGCTCGTTATCAGGCTGAACCCAAAGAATCCCATCTGACCGCTGTAAAGCGGATCTTCAGATATCTGAAGGGAACTCCTAATCTGGGTCTTTGGTACTCCAAGGACTCAGGGTTCGATCTAACAACTTATTTTGATAGTGACTTTGCAGGATGTAAGATTGACAGGAAAAGCACCACTGGTGGTTGTCACCTGCTAGGTGGCAAGTTGGTGAGTTGGACTAGCAAAAAGCAGAACTCTGTGTCCACATCAACTGCTGAAGCTGAATATGTTGCAGCAGGAATCTGTTGTGCTCAAGTCCTGTGGCTGAGAAATCAACTTCAGGACTATGACATACAACTTTCTAAAATTCCTATCTACTGTGACAATACTTCAGCGATAGCCATCGCCAACAATCCTGTCTTACACTCCAAGACAAAGCACATTGAAGTGAGATATCACTTCATCAGGGATCATGTGATGAATGGTGATATTGAACTCCATTTTGTCCCTACTGAATATCAGCTTGCTGACCTCTTTACCAAAACACTGGATGTAACGCGTTTTAATATGCTCATCAGTGAACTTGGGATGTTAAATCCTGATGATTGAAGTTTATCAGGACAAACAGTTGTTAAATCCTATAGAATAACTATTCTCAGGACTCTTTCTTTAACAACTCCTGAACTAACTCTCATCAGATGATGACTCTATTCAGTACTTACAAAATCTTTGTTCAAAATCCGAATACTGATGATTCTCAGGTAAGTATTTCTTCCCTCTGCTCCTGAAACCTTATCGCATTAAATGTGATAAGAGGATTTTCCCAAAACAGTACTTATCTGATAAGTACTCTGATTCCAATAAAACAAATCTTTCATCAAAATGGAATTATCCCCTGAAAAGGCGGTTTTTTTATCTTTTCAAATAAAACAAACTTTTCATCTGCACTGACACGTAATGGGACGTTTCCTGTTCCCCACTACGTGTGTCAGGCGCGTGAACGCGCGTAGAACCTCCTTTATTCATCATTACGTTTGAATTTAGCCGCTCTTTTCTCTCTCATCCATTTTCTCTCTCCTACCACGAGGTATAAAAACCTCACTCATAATCCTTTACACTCTTTACGCTCACAAAATTCTCTCTAAGCAATCTAGCAAGAAAAAGCAAGAACAAGTTTTCTCTCAAGAACACTAAGAACACTCATCACTTTCCTTTACACAAGATCATCGTAAGTGTCTTTTTTTCTGTTCTTTCCACATTGTAAGTTGGTTTTTCTTCAACTAAACAACTTATTTTGTTATACGTTCTTCCAAAAACCCTAAGATCACTTCGTTTGATCTTAGTTTTCCCAAAATCTTCTGAGATTTTTGTTAAAACTTTTTATATGATTTTCTTATTTCTTTTAAGAAAAATCATAAACTCTTATTTTGATATCTTCTCATCAAAATAAAAGTTTCTTTTTAATACCAAAACACATTCTTTTTGTGAATTTTGGTATCCAATCCATTCCAAGTATAAAGGATTTCACCATTTTTATGAACATATTCTGTGTTCATTGAAAAATGAAGAAAAATGCATATTTTGGATCTTTAATCATCCACATATGTTATTTTTGTGTTTAACAGGATGGCTGCTACTACTTCCTCTTTGGACGCCCAACTCTCTTCTGAAGCTACACCACTGCAAACCGCCACTGAAAGCCTGCCGATCATAATTCTGCAGCATGACGTACAGTTCAAGCAGAACAACGTCATTGGCCTGTTTGACATCCCAGAAGGCAAGGAATATCTACTGCCTGCAAAGAACTTCCTCCTGAGCAGCCCTCTGAAAACGGCTTTTACAATAGACCCAAAGCCGAACAAACCTATGCTGCAACAACTGTGGTCTACTACCACTGTTGCCAAGGAAAGGAACTCCAAGGGTGTCCTACGGGAGGTCATCAAGTTCCAGATCAAGGAAAATATAATTTCCTTTGGCTTCGGAACTCTGAGGAATGTGCTCAACTTCCCAAAGAAGAAACGCTTCCCTCCTGCTCCTACCTCCGACGAAATCATCGACTTCCTGGACGCCATTGGCTACAGATGGCCTGTGAAGGATGGCGTCATGCTTCCAAAGACTGCTGCTACTGTCCATAAGACAGGCCTGAACGCTACATTCTATTACATATGGAATACATTTGGCCTGTGCTTATCTGGCAAGACAGGAAGCACGGAGCAGTTCCCCACGGTGATTCAGCATATGGTCTTCTCAGCGATCAAAAATCGCGAGTTTGACTATGCTCGCTGCATATGGGAGGACATGGTCAAGAAGATCAGGAACACGAAACGGGTCGTCAACGTTGCCTTCACCAGGTTCTTCTCGGCAGTCCTGGAACTGCATATGGGGCCAAACTACCCCAAAATCGGGAACTCCAACAACTACGCCCTCGGGCCTAAGTTCCTGGATCAGGTTCCTCCAAAACCTGACGACGTCCCTCTCTCCACTGTTCTGGTTGCTCCTGAACAAGTTCAGGAGGATGAAGAGCACTCCACCACTCCCACTGAAGGTATGTACTCTCTCTTCTCTTCCAAACCCCATTCTTCTATTTCTCTGCATGCTATGTCAGTAGCTAACCCCATACTGACTTCCCCAGCTGCAACCACTTCATCTGCGCTCCTGAAGCGCCCCCAACCTTCTTCTGCCACTCCTTCACCTCCTCCAAAACGCGCCAAGTCTAAGGCGCAGAAGAAAAAGAAACAGGCGACTGGTAAGAAATACTATATTACCCTGCCTCAACTCTTTAATAAACCATCTCCTTTATCTAAAAATTCTTCACCTGCAGATACTTCCATCTCTGCTCCTGTCCAACAAGAACCTGAGGTTGTTCATCTCGAACACTCAGAGAACGTGGAGGGTAATCGCTCTGATACCCTCCTAGCCTCAGGTAATACTATTAAGCATAATATTGCCATTTCTTCTTCTGTGAAAGCTACTGAGTCGTCTAGCACTCACTTAGCTACTCTGATTACAGGTTCTTTAGGAGCAGCCACTGAAGGGCATCCCCAACTTCATTAGGATGACCCCTTCAATGACTTCGTCTTCACGGACGCCGAGCGTCAGCTGAACGCAGCTGAGTTACGTCGGCAATCCGCTGAACGACATCTGCAGGAGGCCCACACAACCCTCCAACAGAAGGAGGACGAGCACCTGGCACGCCTCCAGGCGTTGGAACTGGAGCTTGCCGCTGCAAAGGCCGCTGCCAATGCCACTGCCGCCGCCGTCGCCGCCACTCCGCCACCTACGGCTGTTACTCTTTCGATTCCTTGTCTGGATAACATCCATGACAAGGTCTCACAAGTGGCCACCTCCTCCAACAACCTTCAGGCATCTATTGATGACCTGAAGGCCTCTGCTCTGCCTGCACTCTCCACCACCATCAACAACAGCACCAACTCTCTCACCACTTTCCAATCAACAGTGGTTCAGAGGTTGGATGCTCAGGAAGCAGGCCTCCGCGCCCTCCAGGAGCAGGTGACTGGCCTCACCAATGCTGTCAACGCCCTCACCTCTGCTCCTGCACCGCCTCCATCATTCACCGCTACAGACCGGGATGTTTTGCAATCCCTGATCTCATCTTCCTTCATCACGCGCAAAGTCCTTAGCGACATGGTCTCTCTCCTCCAGATGAACTTATCAACAGCCGCCTTGGTACAGGCACCTGTTGAGGGGGAGAGACAGCCGAGAGACCATTCCGTTTACTCCCCCTCCACCAACTGGAGAACCAACGACCAAGGGGGAACGAACGAGGAGGATGAAGAAGATGAAGACGACGGTATCTTCGTCGAGAAGGTTCCAACCTCAACGCCCACTCCAGGGCCTGCACAATCTCAGGGGGAGAACCCCGGTGCACCTGGTACGTTACTATTACCATCCTCTCCCTCATCCTCTGATAACCAACCAATCTCTACTCTCCTTAAATCTAAACCTACACCTGAAACCATCACCCTTGATACCTCCTCTGAAGACTCTCCAATAAACAACCTTCAAATGGTTGTCTACCAACCACCCAAACAACCTACCCCTGAACCAACAGCTCATTCTTCTCCTAAACAAACCTCTGAACCTGAAAACCAAGAAAACTCTGACTTTCAGGATGTGAACTTTGGTTCTGTCACTGGTGAGATTATTCGCCTCATGGAGAATAGTCCATCAGAACAGACAAGAGCCGAATTAAGCAGAATGACTTTCAGAGTAACTCCTCTAAACCCTGAATCCATTCCCTCTAAACCAACCCGCTTTAACCCTGAAGCATCCTCCTCAAGAACCCCTGAAATAAGAGCCCCTCCTGAAACCATATGCCTATCATCAGATGATGAATTCATCTCTGATGACTTCTCTACCCCTGCTTCTTCTCCCAGATCTCCTCCCTCTAACTCTCCTAGATCTGAAGGTGAGAATTACCCTGACAACTCTGCTATTGTCAACAGGGATGGGCGTTTAGACGCCGTGATAGAGCGACTCGAGAGTACAAGAGTAAAAATTCCTCTTCGTACCTCTTGGGACTCCGAGTTCGCCTATCTATCACAAGAAGAATACAACGCTGCTGTACAGGCTCAGGAGGAGCATAATAAGAAGCAGAAGGAAGCCTTCCTCTCCGCTCAAGCCGCTCGAAGGCTTGCATCGGATTTTGTTGAAGAAGACGCTGAAATAAGTGCTGACCCTGTTCTAGCACAGAAGGCCGCGCTGAAGGTCTTCAACAGAAATGCTGAAGCTCAGTCTGAAGAAGTTAACACAGAGCTTGACTGGTGCAGAGACCGCCTTCACCTCAGAAAACATGGTGCTGCTATCTCTGGAATCCATCTCAGCCGAACTCGCGGCAAAAGAGCAAAAACATGGATCACCATCAAACGCTCAGGAGTCAAGGATGTGCAACACACTCTTGACAAGTTGGAAAGATACAACTTGTCAGAGTGGAATGAAATCAGAAGCCTACTTCCCAAAGCCAACAAAAACTATCGGGCTGAAGTAGAAGAAGTCATTAATGGACTTATTGCACGCATTAGAAGAACAACCGAAATTCCTGATGACCTTCTCCAACCTTCTTCAGCACTGCCTCAGCCACCTGTTCGAAGATCAGCCGGTGCTTCAACAAGGAGACCAACTCCTTGCATGCCCAGAATGGTTGTCAAACCACTGGACCTCTCGATGCTTGATCTTTCACTCCCTCTAGGAGTCTCTCTCTCTGAAGGACAAGTCATCAGAGAACCTGTTCATGGTATTTGTGTAAGCGACAACTCCAAGATACTACGCTTTCAGCGTTTCAGCGAGCTACACAAAGCACCATATGAACACTTGGTTTCTGTTCTCTTCACTGCTCAAAGAGACAAGAAAAACCAAGATAATAAAGAGATTATTCGCACTGTCAGAGCTATACTCGATCATCGACTCGCCTTCAGCAATACTCCTGTTCCAATCGTAGTCAAGACTGAAGAATTTAGCGAAGACTCTGATAGTTAGAATATTTTTGTAAATTTTGCTTTCAGTACTTCAATTATGTACTCTTGTATTTTCTTTACTCTTGTAACCTGATTGAGATTAATGAAAATGCAATTCAGTGCATTGTACTTTATTCCATCATAGTACTGAAAAAGATCCCTCAAAACAGTAAATGGGACATGTACCTTTATGAGTTCTATTTCCTACTGTTTTATCTAGACTTAGAATTTTTTTTCTTTCTAGACTTAGACAATTTCTCTGTTGTCTTATCATTATCATTTAGGGGGAGATTGTTGATCCAGCTCTCCTAAGACCTGATGAAATGATAATGATCCTGAATCTTTACTTAGTGAATAGGTTTTTGCTTCTGTTATAGCTTGAGGAATTATCACTGAGTCTGTTCAGTGTTATTCCATGTTACTTATGCTGTAACTTATTTTTATAGTAATCAGGATCAGGATCAGGAGACGAACGAGTCTGTTCTGCAGTCTACTGATCCTATCCACTGAAGTGAAGACCTCCTGAAGACATTAAGATCATACACAAAGAACCATCAGCGACGTCGAAGAAATAGCTGATGACAGGAACAACATGCTCGTGATCTGAAGACGGAACTCAGTGATAGCAGGCTGCTCAATATCGTATGACATCCTGAAGACTCAACAGGATACAAGTGACCCTGGACTTCATCAGTATCAGGACCCTAGTCACTGATCAGTATCCTGATCCTGAAGGATTAGAAAAGTGTCTTAGTCTAATGCACAAAAGGATTATCCGCCTTTACTGACACAAAAGTACATAAGGACAGTCTCTTTACTGTTCCCTCCGTACTTATCAGACCTCAAGGCAACTGTTTACAAACATCCTCCTTTTGCACACCATGCAAAGAGTATTTGTTTATAGTAAATAGTACAACAGACCAATTACAGCGTGACACGTCACCAAAGTAGGTCTGCATGCATATAATGCATGGAGTATAAATTAGACGTGAAGAAGATGTTCTCCATACCTCTTCTGAATCCAAAAATACTCAAGTCCTTTCTTTCTTTATTCCCTCTATCTTCTTTCTTTCTTATCTTCTCACTTAGTGCATAGTGAAAGAACTTAGATTGTTTAGTTTAGACTATTTGTCTTTTCTATTTCCGCAACAATCTGTAAATTCATATTGTTAATATAACAAGAATTTAAAAGTGAAAAATTGTGTGATTATATTCAACCCCCCCCTTCTATAATCCCAAACACTATCCTAGCTTGAAGGTCACCTACTTGGGACCAACATATTATTAGAGTACCTTAAACTTAATGTAACATGCGACACAAGACTTGAAGCATGACATGCCATAACGGCTACTAAACCAAGCCTTTTCGACAATAAAATCACATTTTCTCTCACGTCTCTTCATCATCCTATTTTTACTCTTTATACCTTTTTCACATCTTTTTGTTTTTATACTAACATATATTAAACTAACAAAATCATAAAATATTCTAATATGTGTTGGTAGAGGACTCGCAATATAGTTTTTGAGAGCTTTTCTAAAAGCGAAAAACCTTAAAATGTCTTTTAGAGGTTTCCATACGGTTTTGGTCATATATCGTAAGTGTACAACCTTTCTTTTTAGAGCTTTTATACTTAATTAGTTTTAACTATATAAACTTTCATATATATATATATATATATATATGAATAATCAAATAAAAACCATTTTTTTGTAAAAACTTGAGGAATAATCTTAACCATCAGTTAATTTAGATCAATGGTTGATAATAAAAGAGGACCATTATAACAACATTTTCATGTTATATGCATTACACCTAATTACAACCCCACAAGGGCAATATAGACATTTTAACACCTAGATAACTTTTTTTTGGAAGGTATCCCAGACCACATTGGGCCCAGACTAATCCTCAGCAATTTTTGGGCCGAAGCCCGACTGCTAAAGCATGCAGCCCGGGGTCGAAGCCCCCGTACCTCCAGAATGCGTCCCCCAGGGCTTGAACTCAGGTTCACCACTATGTAGTGCCCAAGCCTTACCATTAGGCTAACACTCCTTTGGTAACACCTAGATAACTTCTTCTCCAATACAAATCCATAGGGCCGGCCCTGACATTTCGGAGGCCCCGTGCAACAAAATAAATGTGGCCCTATAGTTTTTTAGTTGTATTGTTTAGGGGATAGTTCTCCGAAATGTATTAAACTATCCCTAAAAATCTATTTTGTGTATCCAACTACCAAAAATGTTTTTTAATGTATCAAACTTTATTTTTCTTCTATTGTGTGTATCAGTTTACCAAAATTATAAGTCATTTTGTAACACAATAGCAAAAAAAAAAAACTTTGATACACACATTAGCATTTTTGGTAGTTGGATACACACAATAGATTTTTGGGGATAGTTTAATACATTTCGAATAACTATCCCCTATTGTTTATAAAAAAGGTTACTCAATTCAATAAATAAATTCTTGAAGTATGAAAACTTAAAATGTTTATAAACAAGATTTAAATAAAACTAAAATTTAACTTTACATCGCAAGTTTATGCTCCAAAATCTCCAATACTTATTTGTTGATAAGGATAAAAAGTTGATTAATAATGAAATTAAAATTATTCACATATTAAGTACAAGTATAATATATAACAAAAATATATTAATACCTTGATAGTAAACATAATGATCCTTTATTCTTCAATAATAAATTGCTATATACATTTTTCAAATGAAAACAAATAGCTAGATGTTACTACTTTTTAAACATGAATCTTCTTATATTTTTTGAGGCAACATCTATGATACTTTTATAATCAGGATTTATGAGAAACTTATTTTCAATCGAAATGAAAGCCAAAGCCAAAACATTTGATCTCTCTTGAGATATAATCAATTGCAAATAAGATTTTAAAAGTTTTAGTTTTAAAAACCTTATTTCAGTTGATACAAATGTAATGGGGATGATAAACAAAATATTATATGCAAGACATGAGACTAAAGACATTCTATTTTACATAAAAATAGTCGACCATTATTAAGATGCACAAAAACATATATCAATAATTTTGTTAAATATTTATTGTTACTTAGAGAACGTTAATATTAGAAAAGGACATATAAATTATCAAATAAATGTATACAAATAAAAACTAACAAAAAGATACAGAAATAAAAACAATAAATATAAATAATAAAGTCAAATTTAAAAACAAGGAAATAATAAAAGATAGAAAATTAAAAGAATTGATAATGAAAGGCTTAAGCGAAAGAAGACTTAATAAAGAAAATAAAATTGAAAATTTTAAAAGCCATAATCAAATACAATTGACGAAATAAAAACACTAACAAACATAAATTAATAAATAAATAAGAAATCTAACAAATAAATATAAATAATAAAGTTAACTTTAAAAACAAGGAAATAATAAAAGATAGAAAATTAAAAGAATTGATAATGAAAGGCTTAAGCGAAAGAAGACTTAATAAAGAAAACAAAATTGAAAATTTTAAAAGCCATAATCAAATACAATTGACTAAATAAAAACACTAACAAACATAAATAAATTAATCGCGGCAAAACATGAAGTAGCAAAGTGGGAAACTAAAGGTGAATCCGGCAATCTTCAAGAAGATGAACGAGGGAGTTGGATAAAAGCAAGAAACAAGTGGCTCGAGCTTGAAACAAAAGTGCGGCAATGGCGTGGCAAAAGGCGAAAGTTAAATGGATAAAACATGGGGATGAGAACTCAAAACTCTTTCACCTCGCTAGTAGATATCGTGAACGCAAGAATGTTATTCTTGGTTTAAATATAGATGCGGAATGGACGGAGGAGCCGGAAGCGATAAAGAAGCATGTTTTTGATTTTTTTAGTCGAAAGTTTGAAAAAGACCAATTTGGCTCTCATAAGCTAAAAATGCACCGGTTAAAGAGGCTCTCACCGGAGGATGTCGTTTGGTTGGAAGAAAGGTTCACGGAAGAGGAAGTATGGAGTGCGGTAAAGGAGTGTGGGGTGAATAAATCTCCGGGTCCGGACGGTTTCACGATTGGCTTTATAAAAAAGTTTTGGGATATTATAAAGAGAGATCTTATGGAGGTGTTCGATTGGTTTTGGGAGAAAGAATATCTTTCCGGTGGGTGCAATTCCTCATTATTGACGTTGATTCCAAAAGTCTCTAATCCACTAGGTCTAAATGACTTTCGGCCGATTAGTTTGATTGGAATTCTCTACAAAATCATCTCTAAAGTCTTGGCGGAGAGATTGAAAAAGGTGATGGGCGACTTGATAAGCAACGTTCAAAGTGCCTTTCTTAAAGGTAGGTCAATCTTAGACGGAATTCTTGTTGCAAATGAGGTGATCGACGAGTTGAAAAAAACTAAAAAGAAAGGAGTAATTATGAAAGTCGACTTCGAGAAAGCTTTTGATTCCGTAAGATGGCCATTTCTTTTAGAAGGATTGGAGGGTATGGGATTTGGAGTAAAATGGAGGAGATGGATTCGAGCTTGTCTCACATCATCTACAATGTCGGTTTTGGTAAACGGAGCTCCAACTACGGAATTTCGGATGGAAAAAGGCTTGAGGCAAGGAGACCCTCTTGCCCCTTTCCTTTTTTTAATCATCGCCGAATGTCTTCACATTATGGTGGTGGAAGCCGAAGAGAAAGGCTTGATAAAAGGCATAAAGGTAGGAAACGAGGAAGTGGTGATTTCTCATCTTCAATACGCGGATGATGTTATCCTTTTTGGAGTTTGGGAAACCGGAAATTTAAAGAATTTGATAAAAGTGTTGGAATGCTTTCATGCGGTATCGGGTTTAAAAATAAACTTGAAGAAAAGCAAGCTTTTTGGGGTAGGGGTGCAAGAGGAGGAAGTACAAAGTTGGGCTAGAACATTGGGTTGTGATTTTGGAAGGTTACCCTTCCTTTATCTCGGGCTTCCGGTAGGTGCTTCGATGCGGAAAGTTGTTCATTGGACTCCGGTAATTGAAAAATCGATAAAGAAGCTTGCGTTATGGAAAGCAAAGTTGATCTCTTTCGGAGGACGTTGGACTTTGGCCAAGTCGGTTCTTGGAAGTACGCCTTTATACTACTTTTCTCTATTTCGTGCCCCGGTGAGTGTCCTAAATTCCTTAGAAAAATTGTGTAGTAACTTCTTTTGGGGAGGGGGAGGGGGTTCGAGTGACAGAGCGGCCTCAAAAACGGGGGGACATTGGGTAAAATGGTCAAAAGTACTAGAGTCATTTGAAAAAGGGGGGCTTAATTTGGGTGGGCTTAAAAGTTTAAATTGGGGTTTAGTAGGAAAGTGGTGGTGGAGGTTCCGGGCGGAGAGTGGGTCGTTATGGGTGAAAGTGATAAAGAGTAAGTTTGGCAAGGAAGGAGGATTAGGGGGAGGTACACCTAGAATTCGTGGGGGTGGAAGTTCGGTGTGGGAGGGCATAGTGAAGATGGGGTCGGAATTAGATAGTATGGGGATTCAATTCTCAAATTCGTTTTGGAAATTGATCGGGGATGGAGAGGGATCTTCGTTTTGGGAGGATAGTTGGTTAGAAGTGGGAAAGCTAAAAGATAAATTTAGGAGGCTTTTCCATCTCGAGACAAATAAAGGGGTTTCGGTTGCGGGAAGAGGGGAGCTTGTCGGAGGGGTGTGGAGTTGGAAGTGGGCGTGGAGGAGGGAACCAAGAGGGAGGGAACTAGGTGAACTTGAGGAGTTAAAGAGGGTTTTAGATGGATTTTATCCTAAAAGAAGAGTGGAGGACCGAGTGGTTTGGAAGCTTGATCCTAGTGGGAATTTTCGGTAAAATCTCTTAGGAGCTTGATTCAGGAGGCCGGAGGTAGGGGGTGGTTACCGGTAGGAAAACCATGTGGCTTAAGGCGGTCCCAAAGAAGATTTGTATTTTTGTGTGGAGAGCATTATTAGGTAGGCTACCAACTCGAGGAGAGTTAAATAGGAGGGGTATCGATCTTGATTCCATACTTTGTCCTAGGTGTGAAAAAGTTGAGGAGTCGGTGGAGCATGCATTATTCGGGTGTGAACAAGTTAATCCTTTGTGGAAGCTTGTTGGAAAATGGTGGAACGTGGACACTGTAGATTGTAATTCGCTTGAGCATTTGATTAACCATGGAAACCAAGAGGGTGTGAAAGCCATAGGAGGAAAGAGGTGGATGGCAATGACTTGGTGTTTTTTTATATTTGATTTGGTCAAATAGAAACTCTTTATTTTTCGAGCATCGAAAGATATCGCTGGAGGAAGCATTCTTTAGTTTCCAATTAAAATCCTTTGATTGGGTTAATCTCCGAGATAAGGATATAGCGATAGGGTGGAAGGCTTGGATGTCGGATCCGCTCAACGGAAGTTAACAAATCAGGTGAAGTGTATTTGGCATAGGGGTTTGAAGTGAGGATCGGATTTCTGTTCTATCGAGTAGTATCTACAATAACAATTTGGTTCGAAGCGTAAAGTAACAACAATTCTGCAAGAGACTTGACTTCATCAGGTAGAAGCTTTCAGCCTGATTGGTATCGAGATTGAGTTGGGTAGAGTGGGTCGCCATAACTATTTGGTTCGAACTCGGCGCCGGAAGTTTAATTCTCATAAGCTGATGGTGTTCGCTTCCTGTGGATTTATGCGAAAGGGTGTTTGACAGTAGCTTTTCTCTTGCTTAGATTGTTGTTGGTATTTTTAGTTGTATTTTTATTCCTTTCTGCTGGGCCTGGTCTTTGTATTTCATCATGTGGGCCTTTTTGGTGGCTTTGTATTGGTTGTAAACTCTTTTGGTGTTTTGGTAATATATGTGTTTCTTGCTGTGCAAAATAAAATAAAATAAATAAATAAGAAATAAACAAATACATTTTATATGATTAAAAAGGTAATAAAGTGCATATGTGCAGTTCATGAATGCAAATAAAACAATACATTTAAAATGAGTTAATCAGATAAAAAGTGCATAAAAAATTAACGCACAGCAAGGGCCTCGAACCCGGGTTTTATGGGTGCAGATTCAAGCGCTTACCATCTCATCTAAAGCAAATTTTGGTTAATTTCTCTATTAGTTGTGTTATATACTATATATACAAAATAGAAAAAAAAATCGAGGCCCTCAAAAATCGGAGGCCCCGTGCGGCCGCACTACCGGCACACCCCCAGGGCCGCCCCTGCAAACCCAAACCACCACAACACAACACAATCCCTTTCTCCTCTCATCTTTATCTCAGTTACACCACACCCCCACCACCACCACTCAGCCGTCGCCGCCACTACAACCACTAAGCCGCTGCTACCACCACCACCACCTTCGTTGTGCACCACCGACGATCACCAACCAGTTCGCCACCGTTCGTCAACATCACCGTCTATTAAAGAAGATAATCAGACCTTCTCAACGAAAAAGAAGAAATCAGAGGAAGAAACCGAGCCTAAACCCTTGGTCGCCGTCTCCCGGACTAGATCTCAGTCGGCGGCGCACCGTGTAGCTCCGAAGACCACCGTGGCCGTCCCGGACTCCGTCCTCGAACCCGTTCCGACGACCTCCGTCTCCCCCGCGATCGAGAAACACCTCCCCAACGGAGATCTTTACATCGGAAGCTTTTCCGGCAACGTCCCTCACGGATTCGGCAACTATCTGGTTTCTTGTTAATGTGTTGCCACCGTTCGCCACCGCATATCTGGTTTCTTCTTACCAGTGGTGGTGGCTGCGTTTGGTGGTGGCGGTGGCGACACTTTGTGGTGGCACCGGTGGTGGTGGCTCCGCTGGTGGTGGTGGCTGCGTTTGGTGGCGGTGGCGGTAACGCTTTGTGGTAGTGGTAGCTATGCTTGATGGCGGCGGTGGAACGACGGTAGGGGTGGTGGTGGTGGGGCAGTAGTGGATGGTGGTTGTGGGGAGGATGAAGGAGTGGAAGGTGTGGAGTGGAGGGAAGAGTAAATTTGTTGTTCTTATAGTTATAGATCTTATTTTGTTTTCAATTAATAAGGTGAATATGGATATTCACCTGATGAATGTATTTATATGATTTTTTCATTTGAAGATTCATAAGATGAATATCAATATGGTGTGTAACGTCTCAAATCATTTTTCACAATATATAACGAATAATAAACGGAAATTTAACAGAAGTAACCATTACTGCGGAAATTGTCCAAAAAGATAACTTTTATAACTTTAATGGTTTAAATTGCATTCAAAAGACATTTAACCCAAAATCCTCAAAACGAGGTTCATCACACATAATTGTATTTCAAAACCATAATTCAAAGTTTAACAAAGTCTATCATTCTTTTATTCCAACTGAACTGAGCTCTGGAGTGATCGGAACTTCAAGCCAGCCCTTTTCCCTTATCCTTCCCAGACGGACCTGCATCTAAGGGAAAAACCACGACGGGTTAAGCTTTCGCTTAGTGAGCACAAACCGCAAACACACAACAATATATCACAAACCACAACGTAAAGAGTACTAAGCATGTTATCACAAATGTCCTTATGGCACCCACCATCAAGGACCACATATTCTGATATCAGGCTAACACACTACCGTTACCCACTATACGTAATCCATGTAATTTGAACATAAAGCCATGTATAAGGGTTAATGTACTCACCTTGAATGATATCACCGAATCTCGATGTCAAACACACCACACAATGAGTTATCACACACCTAAACCAAAAACAATACATAGCACACATAAACAAATACTCAAAGTGACACTTAAAACTCCCCAACCGAAAAGCGAGTCTTTGCCATAGCTAGACTACTCCAATTGCCTTCAAATTCTACAAAACATTATCTTTTAACATCCCTAAGATAAGCCCCAAGCCAAATCCTGAAAACAACCGCACACGAAAAATTTAAAAATCAAAACAGTGAGTTGCGCGACCCTTTCCCGCGACCTCAGGTCGCGGGGTTAGGTCGCGGGAAACCCCCTGTGCTTTCCAGTCGCGATTTGGCTACGGGAAACACACCAAAACTCATGCTGACGACCATATTACTCAACAATGGTGTTATTGAACACCCCCATATCAATTTAGCACAAACTAGACCATTCTAAACACAACACTATCATCATACGACTCAATTCTATCATTAATCGATTAAATTCCCAAACTATTCGAACCCTAAACCTCAATCATCCCAATACACCAACAACTAACAAATAAACACAAATAATCACATACCTTGGGTTAGGAACGCGATAACAATCGAACTCCGATGATCAATTGAACGTGAAACACTCAATTGAACCTCTAATTGCACCAAGAAATCGTCCGTTAGCCTCTCTTCTCTCCCAAAACCGTCCAAAGCCAAAAAGAAGAGAATTGGGCTTCCAAGGAAACTTAAGCACATACTACACATCACCCCCAACTTTCAAAAATAACACTAGAGCCCCTACACCTAAAAGTTACACAAGTTAACCACTTAATTCGAAAGATTAACAAAACCGTTAAATAAATAACTTTTGAAAATGGGGCGTTACATGGTGCATATGAATATTCATATGGTTAATATGAATATTCATATGGTGAATATGAATATGATATGGTGAATATGATAAGGTGAAATATTTATCTAGTGAATGAATTTATATGTTTCTTTTGGTTAATTTTCAAATTCATAAGATCAATATGAATATTCATCTAGTGAATCTGAAAGTCATAAGATGAATATGAAATATGAATATTCATATAGTGAATAAACTATGATTTTTTTTATACCAAATGACGATTATGCTCTTTTCAGTTCAAGGGCTTAGATTAGTCCTAAAGTTTTTACAAAAACAAGGTTTTTAATTGAAGGCCCCTCTATATATATGTATGTATATATATATATAGAGAGAGAGAGAGAGAGGGAGGTTCATTTAGAAACCATCATAAGTGCAAAAAACCGTACAAACCGATGGTTTCATAGCTTAAATCAACGAAATTGGTTCATAAAAGTGTTTAATATGATGAAAATATTTCATATAATTCATTTTTTTGATGAAATTGTCATATTTTGAGTTCAAGGTGGGAGATGACATGCTGCTTAAAGTGTCACCTTGGAAGGGGGTGATACGGTTTCGGAAGAGGGGCAAATTTAGGCCCTAGGTTCATCAGACCATCAAGGTGGTCGCTAGAGTTGGGAAGGTTGCGTACCGACTCGAGTTACCGCCACAACTTAGTCAAATACACAATACCATCCATGTTTCCAGCTAAGGAAGTGTTTGCCGATGAAACAGCTCATATTCCTATTGATGACATTCAAGTTGATGAACAACTGAATTATGTGGAGAGGCCAATCGCGATCCTAGAAAGAAAGACCAAATCCTTACGAAATCAGGAAATTGGTCTAGTGAAGGTTCAATGGGAGCATCGCAAAGGATTAGAGTGGACGTGGGAACCGGAAGCCGAGATGAGGTCTAACTATCCAGATCTTTTCCATGTCTAAGCGATTTTGGGGACAAAATCTTGGTAAGTGGGGGAGAGTTGTAACGCCCTATTTCCCAAACTTAAGTATTTAACTTGTTTTGTCAAGGTTATGTTAAATTTATAGTCTTTTGTGTAATTTTCAGGTTTAAGGGGTTGTTGTGTTATTTCTTTTAGTTGAAGGGTGATTGTAGGAGGTATATAAGAAAATTAGAAGCCTAATTCTCTCACTTGTTGGCTTGAACGGTTTTTGAGAGAGAAATATGAGAGTTGGGCAATTTTGGTGAGTCAATTGAGAGAGGATGAGCATCAATTCGTGTACCAATCGAGAATTCAAGCAAATGTTGGTGAAATTCTTCAAGGGTATGTTATCTTAACTCTTATTTAGTTGGGTTTTAGGTTTAAGGTTGATTATGAGTTTTTAAGATTATAAGGGTTTATGAATGTTGATCAATGATAATGCCAAAATTATACATATTTTGCTCGACCCAGTTCCCCACTTTTGTATATGCTTTAGGCTTAATTTGGACATAATTGCTACTAAAAGGGCGTGTTTTGTAATTTCAGGTAAATCTGGGGGTGAAATACGAAAAGTATCAAAAGGATGGTAAACAGCGTCAAAATGGAGACTTTGGTGAAAACAAGGAAAATATGGGATTTCTTAGACTCCAAGACTGCTTTCTTTCTCTCTAAGCCAGGTGACTTACTCCCTAAGAAAAGCATCTCAACAGATAAAGAAGAGATATTAGATAAAGTTCCAGAATGTTCCATTAGGAAGATTTCACGCCGCGAAGGGCACTCTCGCGCCGCAAAGTGTCTGCCGAATTTAATTATAAAGACATGCTAAAGCTATCAAATTTATTCATTCAGCATTCTATTCTCATTCAACATCTCTATTTTTATTCTCTTTTCACAGTAGGGTTAGGTCAGTACCATGGGAGCCAACTAGGGTTTCTGATAACTCCAAAATTATACATGTTTTGGTAGTTTCGGTTTGCAATGTTGATAACACCAAAATTATACATGTTTTGGTTGAGCTTAATTGTATGACTTTACCCCATTTCTCACCCGTTTCTGATCATTTCACTCACCAAATGAGCTTATTATTGCTTTTGTAGGATTTGGAGGCCGTGGAACGGAAAAGTACGAAAAACGCGAGAAAACGTGAAAAATGCACAACATCAATCCAGTAGCCATCTGGCGATCGCGAAGTTCCAGATCTGGCGCCGCCAAGTTCGACAAAGATGAAGACCAGGGTTTGACCTAAGTGTTTCGCACCACGAAACTGCCGTCTGGCGATCGCGAAAAGGCTTCTGGACGTTTTCCTTTAAATACCAGCCTCCTCCTTCAATTAAGAACATACTCACATACACGCATAGACACACAGGCACGAATAGAGTGGAAGTTCCGAGTGGTGCCGATACGCTGCGGGTTTCGATCTTCGATCATCCGTTGTTGTACTGTCGGTATCATGTTTACATCTACTATCATTTTTTCTATTTTTATTATGATTAGTGAGTAGTCTTTTATAGTGGTACTTATTATGGTCGATGAACCATTGTGGATGATGATTTTATAATTAATGTTTATTGGTTTGTTTTTGGTTGATTGAATGTGTGTTATGGTTCCGTTCTGATTATTGTTGTCTGGTTATTTGAACGCATTGGTTGGGTGTATCTGTTTTGACCAAAGTAGATAGACTCCGATAGGATAATCAACCTACCTTAACCTACCCTCTGACCAAGAGAGTTGTGTTAAGTGGTTACTCGGACCGAGAGTGACCTGGAGGTAGAAAACCATACAATAGAAGTAGGATCGGATTACCGGTACTAGATTGTCTGACAAACGACCTAAGTATTGAAACTAGGAGGACCAAGACCTAGTTAATGACCATAATCACTACATGTTAGGGTGTCCTAGACTTAAATTCCTACAATAACCAAAACAACCAAACCTTTGGTTTGTTTAAATCATCCACTTGGGGATTCACTTTACCATGATGAGTACTACTACTTTTCTTATATAGTTCTAAATTAATCTCTTTAATTGCTTTCTTAGTTCGTAATTAATTTAGTTGTCTTTTTAGTCATTAAAACCTTTTTCATAAAAACCCCCCAAAAAGCTTTAGGTTAATTAAACTGATTTAGATTAATAATCTACGATAACTTGACCGTTCCCAGTGGTAGATACGATACCTGGACTTTCCTACACTGTATTACTCACGATCAGGTACGCTTGCCTGTATATGTGGTAAGACAGTGGCTGGCATTAGAGGTTAAAA
Source organism: Centaurea solstitialis (assembly GCA_030169165.1). Classification (NCBI taxonomy): domain Eukaryota; kingdom Viridiplantae; phylum Streptophyta; class Magnoliopsida; order Asterales; family Asteraceae; genus Centaurea; species Centaurea solstitialis. The sequence continues at coordinate 37,531,639 of CM058042.1, read as the reverse complement.
CTTGTTCCGCTTTTTATATATAATAATTACCGCATCAAGTTTTTGGCGCCGCTGCCGGGGAACGATAGTTGTTAGATTTTAATCTTAGTTAGTTTTGTTAATCGATCCTTGTGAGGGATTCTTTCCCTTGCAAGTTTTTCGCTTTCTAGTTTAATTAGTTATTTTTATTTTTATCTTATCTCTTTGTTTCCCGCAATTTGCCCGTAATCGTTTGTTGAGTTGTCAGGATGGCAGACGATCAACCCATGTGGGATAAGCGATCTGAAGTACAATTCACCCCGAGATCCGCAATCAAGAAGACAGATGGTAAGGTGGTGGAAGTCAACAAAGGGCTGATCAAAATGATTAACACCATTTCATTTGACGGAGAACCAAGCGGAAACCCTTATCAACACCTCGAAGGGTTCGAGGACATCTGTGACCTAGTCAACACCAGGGAGGATGAGGTAAAACTTCGAGTTTTCTCCTTTACTTTGACAAATAGGGCAAAAGACTGGTTTAAAAAACTGTCCCCAGGATCCATCACGACCTAGGATGATTTGAAATCTGCCTTTTTGTCAAGGTACTTTCCCATATCCAGGGCTAACAAAATAAGAGCTGAAATTCGAAACTTTAAAGAAGGAAAAGATAGCCTTGTGAAAGCCTGGGGAAGGTATAAGGATTTATTCTTAATATTTCCAAACCATGGTATTGATGATAGGGAAATGATAAGTGTTTTTTATGCCGGATTGACTAACGATTCTCGATTAAGGTTAGACTCATCTTGTGGAGGTATTTTTCCGTATAAGTCAGTGAAAGAAGCGCGTAAACTCTTGGACGACATGGAAGCACACTATCTGGATTGGTCCACCGAAGAGGAACAAGAGGAAGACCCACCAGCACATCTAAATGTAGTGTCATCATCCGATGAGCACGCTCATCCAACCGATGAGTCCAATTGGACGCCAACCCCTCTCTCGAAGCCATATGGCGGGGTAATCGAACAATTGTTCCATCAATTCTCCCAAGAACAAGGAAAGATGGGTGCGGATGCCGAACAGAAAATGCAGGGGTTTGTAAATTGTTGCAGGACTACATAAAAGCACAGATCAGTTCCTCCGAGACGTCAAGGAAACATTTCCTCATATGGAGACGGAAGCACATGCTGAAGTGTTCACAACCACGAGAGGAGGTAAGGTAGTTGTAGGACCACCTATGCCTCAAACTAACCAAATTCCTAATTTGCAGGGTGTTGAACCGGAGGTCGAATTACCATCACGCCCAACAAAAGAAGTTAGGGAAGAAGCAGTCAGACTGAAGGAATCTTGTAACACCCGTAATTTTTGGTTGTATTAATGACTCGTTGGTAATCATGGGAATTAGAATTTTGGATTAAAACCTATGTTTTATGGTTTAGGATGTTAGATAATTCAATTACGAGTCCAACGGTCTTTTCGGAATCGATAACGGAGCTATAACGAAGAAGTTATGGCCGAAACGAAATTGTACCTAAAATGCCCAGATGCTAGCGATCGCTAGCCATTACCCTAGCGATCGCTAGGCACAAACTTCACACCTGCTGACTTTGCTCGCGACCAGGCTAGCGACCCCTAGAAGAAGGCAGCTAGCGATCGCTAGCCTCACACCTAGCGATCGCTAGGCAGCTGATAAAGCTGAAAAACGGGTTTTAAACCCTTCCAACCTTCATTTGGTCATAACTCCTTCATCCCTTATCCATTTCTTCTGATTTTTCTCTGTACATTCTCCAAATCCAAAGCTCTTCAATATCTTGAAGTTGGATCCACCTTTGGAGCTAGCTAGGTTGGAAACCAGCTCTCACTCACTTCATCTTCTCCACCTCTCACAACCCCAAACTTCCATTGTTGGATTTGGTGCTTCTCCATCCTAGGGTTTGTTCAAGATCTGGCTAGGTAAACTTATCTAAACCATTTTTGGGTTGGTTAATCTACATACAGAAGTTATGAAACTAACCTAGGGTTCGATTTACTTGATTTTAGGTTCGTGCTCATTATTTGACCTAAATCTTGGAATTGGGGGTTTTTGTCACAAAACCCTAAGGTGAGTTGTTAAAACCATTTTGTTAAAACTGAGAGCACATCATCTTGATGTTTTACATTTCTTATTTGATTTTGTGGGTGAATATGAATTTAGTATGAATCACTTATCATGTCGAGTTTAAAGTTTCATGAAACGTATGATGCTGATGCCTACATGAATGATTTGGATTATGTGGTTGAATACATGTGGTAGAATATCGTACATGATTATCGTATATGTTAAACCTATGGAATTATATAAAAGGGATTTGATACTCGAATATGTTGGAATATATGAAATGTTGTGAAAGGGCTTGAGACCCTCGATACATACCTCAGTTAATGATGCTATGCTAAATTCAGTGTCGAGGTTTTGTATGCGAATGATATGGACAAGATGCTATGCTAAATTCAGTATCTGGGTCATGTATGTGAATGATATGGACGTGATGCCATGCTAAATTCAGTGTCACGATCCTATATGATAATAACCTGGACGAACCAACGCAATGTGTCCACACCAAACAGTCGCGGGTTTGTACCTATGTCGCCGGCCTTCGGGTGGCTCCGAAGTGCGCGGGCCTCTGATGATGTTGCCATGCTAAATTCGGGACATCGAGGTGTTTGGAAGTAGATAATGTCGGGGCATTGGTTGGTGGAAATGGGTCACGCCCATTGTTTCCGAAGATAATAATAAACCGGTTTAACATGCTATTTATGTTGCTAGTATAATTTCATATATCTCGCATGTCTTAATACATTCTTCATGTATGGTATTATTTGTACAACTCACTAGGCTCCTTTAGCCTAACACTTGTTTGGTGTCGGTGTGTCTCTCAGGTACTAGGAACGCCACTCCTAAGTAGGCTACGGACTTTGAGTGAGCATGGGGAAAGTTGAGAGACCGGTCCTTTGGCCGCGAGACTTGTTGCTGATCGATAACCCTTTTGTAGTCTTCTTCCTAGACGGAACTAGACTAGCTGGTTATTGTAATTCTTTAATTGGTTACAAACGTTATAATTATTACACTACTTATACCCCGTTTTGGGAAGAGCTCACGCCATGGCGTTACTTTTGTATACCACCTTTCGTTTAAAAGAAAGTTTTTGTTGACTCCAATTTTTGGGGTGTTACAAATCTGCAACACCACACGTGCCTACACGAGTACCATATCCTGCACGACTGCGAAAAGAAAAGAAAGAGGCCCAGTATCATAAGTTTATTGACTTGATTAAACGCGTGGATATTAATGTGCCTCTTGTGGACTTAATTGCAGGTGTGCCGAGTTACGCGAGATTTCTCAAGGAGTTGGTGGCTAATAACGCAAGGATGGGAACAGAAGAAATAGCCTTTCTAAATGCCGAATGCTCAGCCACACTTTCAGACACCCTCAAAAAGGGTGATCCAGGGAGTTTCATTATCCCTTGCTATTTTGGTAAAAGTGTTTCATGTATAGCCCTAGCAGACCTAGGAGCTAGTATAAACCTAATGCCATTATCCTTTTACCAAAATCTGGGATTAAAGGGTCTGAAAAGCACGCGAATGACCATCCAACTAGCTGATAGATCCATAAAATACCCTGTAGGAATAGCTGAAGATGTCATAGTGCGGGTAGACAAGTTTGAATTCCCCGCCGACTTTGTGATCTTGGACATAAAGGACGAGGTTAAAGTGCCTCTAATCCTTGGTCGTCCGTTCCTCAACACGGCCAGTGCCATTATTCATGTGGCCAAAAGGGAACTTAGTCTAGGAATTGGTGAAGATCGAATCACACTCTCCATTGATGGGATTCCAGACTATAATGAATCTATAAATACTCTAGACAGCTTAGATGACTTTACTGAACCGTTTGAATCAGAGCCTAATGATTATCTTTTTGAATCAGGTGAATTGGAAGAAAGCCTCTCTATTGAGAAAAGATGGGACGAAACCGTGGAGGAAGAAGAAGAGGAATTCGAGGAGTTAAAACAGGAAGATAAAGCTAGGATAAGAACCTCTTTGGAGGAACCACCAAAGTTGGAGTTAAAAAATTTTCCTGAACACCTCGAGTACCAGTTTCTTGAAGGTAACAATTCCCTCCCGGTAATTATTTTATCCTTGCTAACAGCCAATGAAAAAGATAGACTTATTGAGGTTTTAAAAAAGCACAAAAAGGCTTTAGCTTGGAAAATTTCGGACATTCCAGGAATAAGCCCTTCATTTTGTACCCACAAAATTTTAATGGAAGATAATTTTTAACCATGTGTGCAAAAATTTTAATGGAAGATAACTATCAAACTGCTTGATACCGGGATCATCTACCCCATTTCTGATAGTCCATGGGTAAGCCCTGTTCAGGTAGTTCCCAAAAAGGGAGGACTCACAATTGTCACAAATGATAACAATGAGTTAGTTCCCACCCGCACTGTCACCGGGTGGAGAGTTTGCATAGACTATAGGAAGCTTAACGATGCCACTAGAAAAGACCATTTCCCCTTACCCTTCATTGATCAAATGCTTGAACGATTGGCGGGAAATGAGTAGTATTGCTTCCTGGATGGATTTTCGGGATATTTCCAAATCCCCATTGATCCTGAGGACCAAGAGAAAACAACCTTTACCTGTCCCTTTGGAACATTCGCCTATAGGCGTATGCCTTTTGGGTTATGCAATGCACCCGCTACGTTTCAGCGATGCATGACGGCCATTTTTCAGGACATGATAGAGAATTGTATGGAGGTCTTTATGGATGATTTCTCTGTTTTCGGTAACTCTTTTGATGATTGTCTAAGCAGTCTAGACAGGGTGTTAGCTCGATGCGATGAATCTCATCTGGTTCTCAACTGGGAAAAGTGCCACTTTATGGTAAGAGAAGGTATAGTTCTTGGACACAAAATCTCAAAAGACGGTTTGGAAGTGGATAAAGCTAAGATAGACACCATATCAAAGCTTCCTCCACCTACAAACATAAAAGGGGTTAGAAGTTTCTTAGGTCATGCCGGGTTTTATAGGAGATTTATACAGGATTTTTCGAAAATATCCCGACCTCTAACTAAACTTCTTGAAAAAGATGCACCTTTCATTTTTGATGAGAAGTGCATTTCTGCATTTGAAACTTTGAAACGGCATTGACTAATGCCCCTATTATGGTTCCACCTGATTGGGATCATCCTTTTGAGATTATGTGCGATGCAAGCGATTATGCCGTCGGTGCAGTTCTTGGGCAACGTAAAAACAATCATTTTCAACCGATTTGTTATGCAAGTCGAACATTGAACGATGCCCAAGAAAACTACACCACGACTGAAAAGGAGCTCCTAGCGGTCGTTTTTGCCATTGAAAAGTTTCGGTCTTATCTTGTGTTATCCAAAATCATAGTATACACGGATCACTCTGCCCTTAAATACCTCTTTGCTAAGCCTGATGCTAAGCCCAGACTCATACGATGGATACTTCTGTTGCAAGAGTTTGATATAGAGGTAAGAGATAAGAGAGGCGCTGAAAATTTAGCTGCCGATCATCTATCTCGCCTGGAAAATCCATACATGGATTCCGGGGGCATAGAAGTCATCAGGGATAAATTCCCCAATGAGGGTCTCAATATGATTAAGACCATAGGAGAAGACCCTATACCTTGGTATGCAGATTTTGCAAACTATCTGGCCGCTGGTGTTCTTGTCAAAGGTATGACTCATCAACAAAAAGGTAAGTTTTTCTCGGACCTAAAGTATTATTTTTGGTCTAAACCTTATCTGTTTAGAATAGGACCTGATAGGATACACCGTCGATGTGTCTCCGGTCCTGCTGCTTGGGACATTCTCACTAACTGTCACAAAGGCCCCACGGGAGGCCATTTTGGAGCCAATCTGACTGCCAGGAAAGTCCTCGAATCCGGATTTTATTGGCCTACGATTTTTAAGGATGCTCACACTTTAATAAAATCTTGTGACGCCTGTCAAAGGGTAGGCAATATCACAAAGAAAGATGAGATGCCTCAACAAAGCATCTCCGTTAGTGAAGTGTTTGATGTTTGAGGAATCGATTTCATGGGACCTTTTCCCGACTCCAGAGGCAACAAGTACATCCTTGTGGCGGTTGATTATGTTTCCAAATGGGCCGAAGCTAAGGCTTCACCTACAAATGATGCTAAGGTAGTTGTTGACTTCGTGAAATCACTTGTATGTAGGTACGGATGTCCGAAAGCGATCATCAGCGATAGAGGAACTCATTTTGCAAACTATCTTTTGGAGAAGACCTTAAAAAGGTATGGCGTGCATCATCGATTCTCGACCGCCTACCATCCGCAAGCCAATGGACAAGCGGAAAACACCAACAGGGCGTTGAAACGAATCTTGGAAAAGACGGTCGATAACAACCCGAAGATATGGTCGCAAAAGCTTGAAGATGCACTATGGGCATATCGTACAGCCTACAAAACACCAATTGGAAGCACTCCTTATCGAATGCTTTACGGGAAAGCGTGTCACCTTCCATTCGAGTTCGAGTACAAAGCACTGTGGGCACTAAAGAAAGTCCACTTAGATGACATTGCAAGTGGAGGGGAAAGATTGATAAGCTTGCACGAATTGGAAGAGCTTAGATCTCTCGCTTATGAGAACTCGAAGATCTATAAGGAACAGCGAAAGAAATGGCATGATGCGCATCTAAAGAAAGTAAAGGTGTTCAAGGAGGGGGACAAGGTATTAATGTATCAAACTCGCTTTAAATTTTCCCCCGGTAAGTTAAAGTCACGATGGATAGGTCCATATGTCGTCTTAAAAGCTTATCCCTCGGGATATGTGGACCTAATGACCGAAAGAGGATCATTTAAGGTAAATGGCCATAGACTAAAGCTTTACAATGAGAACGACCCTGTCAGAAATGGCGAGGTCTGTCTTCTTTCTAAGGAGCCAATTACTTAGGTGATCCCCCGAGTCAGGCTCGCGACTCGTTACAAAAACAAGCGCTTTTCGGGAGGCAACCCGTGTTTCTACTAGTTATCTTTGTTTTTGTATGTTTTATAATCAATTTTGCAGCAGTAGTCAGAGGAAATCACAACCCGATCAAATTCCAAAAACAGCCAAACAGGAGCCTCTTCGCGTTCGTGAAGTTTTAAGTTTCACGACGCGAAGTGAGTGTGCAAGGTAAGTTTTTTGAGGGGAATTCTGAAAATAGTGTGTCTGTTACGACTTCGCGACGCGAAATCCTTCACTTCGCGACGCGAAGTTCGAAACGAAGGGGTTTATTTTGTTTTCTAAAACCCTATTTTCAGTATTTCTCCTCCTCCCTTTTGTTTTTCTCTACAAATCTCTTCCCATTCTGCAAATCCATGGCGTCAAAGGTATTTATTTCTCCTCTATTTGCTTTAATTTGAAGATCCTTACAAGCCCTAGTTGTTTAAACTTGTGAATGTTCCTAGAAAGGGGTTTTCTTGGGTAAGGATGTCTTTAATGTTAGGAGGGGGGATGTTTCTTGCTTTGATCTGTTTAGATGTACACACTTGAGTTTAGTTTTATAAATGTTGTGATATGTTTCAACTCAAGTGTGGGGAAGAGAGGTTATAATCCTTGTGATGATTAATGTATATGGTTTTATCTGTGTAGAGAGCTTCATCTTCTCCCAATGTACAAGACCACCCATGCTTGTCTTTTGATTCCGATAACATCTTGCGTAGCGAAAAGATGTCGTTGATGATTGAGCTTGATCGCTTGAAAAAGCGGGACGTTGAAATTGGCTCGATTGTTGATTTGCACTTTGTCGAGGAGATTGGATTTGGGGATAGGCTTTCGAGCCTCTTGAGGAGAGAGTACCGCGATCACTTTGGTGTACTTCGTTTTGTGAGCAACGATTGGGAGAAGGCACTAAAAACCCACGAGCCGATATACTATGAGCTTGTGTTGGAGTTTTTGGCTACGTTTAGCTTCGATGTGGAGGCATATGAGGAAGATAGATTTGATGGCCCTTGTGTACGATTCCGTTTGCTTGGAGAATGGTATGGGATCACACTACCGCGCTTTGGAGTATTGCTCGGATTTTTCACGGCGGCTCAGTCGAGGTCCGAGTACTTTTCTCACTACTTCTTAACCGGTGCTTGTGAGCCTAGTGCCGAGTTTGTGGGTGCGGATTTTTGGGCTACCATTGGATCAGGACCATATCTACAGTCCAATACCAAGGAAAGTTCTATCACTCTACCCGAGCATCACTTTCTTCATCGGATGCTAGTTCACTCTTTTGCTTACCGGAAAGCTATCAAGGAAAAGGTGCCGGAAGGTGATCTTTGGCTTTTTTTCACGATTAGTCGATCGGAACGCGATAACTAACCTCTCGTATGTGATGGCAAAAATGTTCCAAAGCGCCGGAAAGGTGCATGATAAGGCCGGAACGGGCCTTTGTGGGGGACATTTCATTACGGTTATAGCGGAAAAGTTGCCCTTACACCGGACGTTTGTGAAACTCTCACCAAGTTATCTCCTATGGGATTTCTCGATAAAGTTCTTTTTCGTTCTATGAAGTTACTTGCACTGGACCTCGAAGGGGCACTTTTGTTTGGATTGGGGATGCTACACCCAATGAAGGGCCGATTGACATGGCTACTTCACCGCCTCAACCAACCTTCCCGGGGCAATCGAGCAACCCTTCACCGGCAAATCAACAAGGATCAGGATCTATTCATGAAGCTATTCAAGGATTATCGGAACAGATGGGAGTTGAGCATCACGAGATGATGGAGAAATTGGATCGGATTTCATATGACATGTATGGTGTTCGGCGGGAATTGTCTTGGGTCACCGCGTCGACGAGCGAGTACTTCGAAAGCGTGGGACATGCTCCCTCGGCTCCTCTCGAACCTCATCCTGTTTGGCGTGATAGTGATGACGGTCCTGCTGGATACTCGACCTACGATGAATGGGCTTTTAAAAACCGTAACTAATCGGTTTTATTTGATTCGATTGGGTTGTACTCTACTTTGAACTTTAAACTGCGTGGTTGTGGTGGTTTGGTTGGACAATTTTTATTTTTGTTTGGTTTGTTTAGGATCTTAAGTACTTTTAATTGCTTTAGTTTGGTTTATTTTGTTTTGTTTGTTTTTACTTTTTATTTTTCTTTTTGGTAATAGATACAGCAACCTATGATCTATGATCGAGCACGATACTTGGAACACTCTCTCAGATCAGAACAGATTTCGTCACATAACCCAGGAAGTTTCTCTTTTTCCCAATTACTCCTTAATTGTTTTGATTGTTGCATTGAGGACACTGCAAATTTTAAGTGTGGGGAGGGGGTTATGTAGACTTATCTGTTTAAATGGGTTCACTTTTTGCTTTTGGTGTGTCGTTTTTCAAGTTTTTTGAAAGTTTTGAGATTTGACTCCAATTTTTTCGAAATCTGAGATTGTTTTTGAGACTGAGTTGCTTGCATAGGAGAACACTGAATAGGATTAGTTGAGTGAAAGGATGCCTTGAAATACTGATTACCATGAGTGCCTCACCCAATTCCATTGAGAGTTTGAGCCTTAATTGTTATATCTATTTATTTCGTGAGGAATACCGACTTTGACCCAAGGTAGAACTTGTCATTTGAATGCTTGTCGAGACCACATAAGAGAAGTATTTATCACCATTGCACTGATAGAGGCCTTCGTTTCTAACCCTTTTAGCCTTCATCAGATAACCTCATTATAAGGTTATTTGATTTGCCTAGCCTTTGATTGAAAGTACTCATCCTAAGTACTTCATCCTTTGTAACCTTTTTTGAGCCTTAGCCTTTTCATTTCTTTACCCATTATACACTTTATCCTTTAGCCCAATTTTTATCTATCTTTTGGCCGTAGCTCAAAGTTGAGACTTTTCATGTTTTTGGTCCGTTTTATGAATCTGACAAATAGAGAAAGGGATTATGAAAAAGAAAAAAGAAAAAGAGCAAAAGAGTAAAAAGCAACATAGTTGCTACTCAAAAGAAAAAGAAAAAAATAGAGAGCTTGAAAAGAAAGGAAAAGAAAAAGAGAAAACGACTCATTCAAAAAGAAACATCAAAAGAGTCGATGAGCTTAAAAAGAAAATAAATATCGAAGCCACAAATAAGCAATATGCTTAGGCCGATATAGAAGTGATAGTGATAGAAATCCCGAGCTCTAAAAATCTCAAAAGTCAGATAATTAATTTGGGTCTTGAACTGATTGGTTTTCAGGTTTTTGCTGCAACCCTTAGTCACTTATATATCCTTTATCCTACCCTTAACCCTTAGCCTAACGTTACAACCCTAAAGTCCTCTTGACGGATGACAACTTCTCAGTGGTGGAGATTAGATTTGGTGACAAGCTTATGCATGCGGGAATTAGTCGAGTATTGGTGTGATCACTTACATATACACTTTTACCCCCAAGAGATACACTTTATATGATTATTCATACTACGTGAGGGTGAAAGGTTGATCTTGGTATCCAATTGCTTGATGTATCTTGTTTGTTTGTTCGATTGTGTGAGTACTCTTTCTTCACTCGCTAGGGAAAGATAAAGGATCGTCTATACCGTAAAATAGATTTTCGACGGAATGAAAAAGACATAAACATTATATACAAAAACAAATAAAAGAAAAAGAAAGAAATAGGGAAGAGAGGATTCAAGAGGCCCGTAAGGATCCTTTATCTTTGATTTAAATCCTTGGGTTTAGACATTACTTCGGTGCTTCTTAATACTTTGTTCTCTTTGATAATCTTGGGTGGAGATAATTTTGGAGTTATCTTTCTTATCTTTCAGTCTTTTGATTGAGGACAATCAAAGCTTAAGTGTGGGGATTTTGATAACACCAAAATTATACATGTTTTGGTTGAGCTTAATTGTATGACTTTACCCCATTTCTCACCCGTTTCTGATCATTTCACTCACCAAATGAGCTTATTATTGCTTTTGTAGGATTTGGAGGCCGTGGAACGGAAAAGTACGAAAAAAGGCGAGAAAACGTGAAAAATGCACAACATCAATCCAGTAGCCATCTGGCGATCGCGAAGTTCCAGATCTGGCGCCGCCAAGTTCGACAAAGATGAAGACCAGGGTTTGACCTAAGTGTTTCGCACCGCGAAACTGCCGTCTGGCGATCGCGAAAAGGCTTCTGGACGTTTTCCTTTAAATACCAGCCTCCTCCTTCAATTAAGAACATACTCACATACACGCATAGACACACAGGCACGAATAGAGTGGAAGTTCCGAGTGGTGCCGATACGCTGCGGGTTTCGATCTTCGATCATCCGTTGTTGTACTGTCGGTATCATGTTTACATCTACTATCATTTTTTCTATTTTTATTATGATTAGTGAGTAGTCTTTTATAGTGGTACTTATTATGGTCGATGAACCATTGTGGATGATGATTTTATAATTAATGTTTATTGGTTTGTTTTTGGTTGATTGAATGTGTGTTATGGTTCCATTCTGATTATTGTTGTCTGGTTATTTGAACTCATTGGTTGGGTGTATCTGTTGGGATTTTGTGCGATCCTCGTATCAAACTGACACGAGAAAAACTGTGATCTCAAACCTAACTGGTCGAGACACACGACAAAAACCACATGAAACAAACTGTTCCAAAGGTTTAACAATCAAACCTAACTGGTTTGATTAAGCGGAAGCAATAACGATTAAAATCCCGAAAACATCACAGATCTTATTTGTTTATCTTATTACAGTTAATATGTAGGTTTAGGGTTATTACCTGAATTTCTTGAGATAGATCCACCCGTAAACGACCAAACGGAATTCCCTCTAGCTGGATCTAACCCCGGAACACTTCACGAACAAACGGCACGCGAAGAACACGATCAATCAAAACCCGAAACCGGATCTGGTTTCTTGCTTGGTGAGATCGATGAAGAGAGAGAGTATGGAGAGAGAGAGGTTTCTTGGTGAGAAGGCTACTAATTAGTTCAATGAATAATTGATGGCCTAGCACATCTATTTATATGGAAAAACTACCATATAGCTTTATTCTTTCTTTCTCTCTAAGAAAGAATAATTTCCATAATTATCTTATTCTTTCTTTCTCCTTAAGAAAGAATATTTACCAATTATTATATTTTCACATAATAATTACTAGATAATTATAAACCAATTAATTAACCCTTTTATATATTTATTTAACTTAATAAATATATAACTGTAATTAATTATCAGAAACCTTTTACTTTGGGGTTTATACTGAAAACACCAACAGTTTTATAATTCACTATTATAAAACTAAACTCTCCAAACTGGGGTTATTATACTATCCGAATTATAGGTCCTCACAGGTGTGACCCTCAAGTGTCTTATAACGTTGGATGTGCGATCAAACGGTTTGTCAACTTATGCACATAATGCCAACAGACTCCCACTTGTGCAAGTTGGCAATACCAGATTGATGACACGGACCTAAGGAGGCCCCTAGACAGGCACTTAGGCTAACCAGGTTATAAGCACCCTTATACCCAGGTAGGTGATAAAACGTTCCTAAAAGGAAACAACATTTATGAACAAACTGTCCACAAATCGGGTATAAACTAGGCTTTTCCTTTTGCATCACGATATTTCAATTTTGAGTATGAGCATGGATACAGTCAACTCTGAATACTCAAAGATTATGTTTCTCGACTATCCGACCTCTACTGATTGGTAAACGACAAAGAACAAATCAGTTCGTTTGGGCATGGCCATGCACTTCATCAGTCTTTTCAGTCAGTCAAGGGGCCCAGGAAATATCTCTCTTCGAAGAAGAGGTGCAAATCCCATCTTGCATATCTGCATTTGACACCACGGCTTCCGCTGAATCTAGTTACGCCCCGTATGACCACCCTGTTACGGCGTGATGTTAGAACGTACTAAGTATCCAACAGTCCTCGTAATGCCAAACCAAATACCTCAGGTGCTAAGGACAACCTCTGGGAGTCTTACTCATGACTAAATCCATGGAGTAATCTCAACCGGCGGATCACATCCGATATTCGCTGCTCTATCGAATATCCGTGTAGTTTTTGGTCTACATCACTTGTAGCTGTTATTCAATGACTGATCATAACCACCCAAAAACTCCACGATGACTTTATAGCCCTACCAAGGTTCCCACCTTGATAAGTTGTCACGGATAATTTCAAATAAAAACTGAAACTAGTTTTTATTCCCGGATCAAAAACATGCTAAGTGTAAAAGAGACAAAGAAACTAATTTCGTTTAGTCCTCCATATTCCACTCTGTAATAAGAACGAAATTAATAGCATTTCTAAGCTACTTTTATGGTGTCTACTCAACGTATACTAAATACTGATTTAAACGAAGTATCACCCTTCTTCAGTTTAAACCCTTTGATTAGCGTTTACCATACTAATCAAAGAAATAACCAAAAATAGTACAAGCTTAGTATCATCTGATACTTTCCAGTTGACTATGCTAATTTTGTTCTTGCAAACACTCTTAAAACAAAATTAGACTTTTACCATATTTCCTGAACCTGGAGATACTGGAAAAACTCCTGGTTTCCTTGAATATGAAACATCAAACTGCAACTTCCCTTAGTTGCTGTGTAGATACATGATTTCGACCTGAAATCTAACAAAATTTCCATTTACCAAGTCTGGTAAACCCAGGAAATTTACTCTAGTGTTTTATAACACTTTGGAGTCAAAAGATATTTAATATCTTTAGTTCATTCCAACACACTTTAATTATTGATTAAAGTCAATTATGACTTTATACTGTTTTCAAAGTTTGAAACTATTTATCTATCCTTTTTAACTAAAAGGTAGATCTTATATCTTATGAATTTATATCCTACCTGGATTATAATTCCGAGATATATTAAATCAATAATTAATACATACAGACATATATACTTATATATATCTTTTATTCTTTATCACGGAACTGGATATAGAATAAACTGGGCTCCCACTAACCTATATGAAAACTGACTATTACTCAAAATTAACTATTGACTTTAGTCAAAACTTGACTTCCTAGTCAATTCTATTTCAAGTAATACTAGAATTTAACATTTACAAAACTTAACTGGATTTTATCAAATCCCAATTCCAAGACTTTGGAATTTCCTAGTTTTATAAATACTGATGTTGTCAACGTCATCTGAAACAACATCCTAAATTCTCTCTAAAACATGTGAGTAATATTTTATAATCCTTTTACTCATGTATGTTTTATTCTCAAAAACACACTCCTAAAATAATAGTACTTCGTGTGTTTTTGACAGTTTTCATATAACTATTACTTCAAATCAATTAATTAAAACATTGAAGTAATTCTGTTAGTGTAATACATGACATCTAGGATCTACTTATTTGAATCAAGTCAATCTCGACTTTAAACAGATTCAACAACATCATCACGCACAAGATATTAAATCAAGACAATAAGTTTAAAACCAATTTTAATAAACCATAAATATCCAAAAGATCACAACCATTCAAAATTGTTTTAAAAACCACAAACAGAAATTTAAAATTGTCTTGATAAATATCTAATGATAAACTAGCACGTAGATCCTCGCAATCCTGGGCTCCTCACTTCTGACCACCTGCAATATTTGCACTAGGTGTCAACATACTTGTAAACTAACAAGTGAAAGTGATAAACTAAAGCAATCACAAATACCTGAGGCGTTATTGCCTTCTTTGTGACGCTTTGGACAGTTTCGCCTCCAATGACCAAGTTCATGGCATATGTAACACCTATTCTCGGTCTTGGCTTTGTTAGGCTTCACTTTCTTGCCCTTGCCCTTGCGTTCGTCATCGACCTTGGTCACACTCTGGCTTGCCTGAGACTGGCTTTTGCCCTTACTGGTGTTTCCATGCCCACGCTTTCTCTTCGCTCTACCATCTCCGACCATGAGCACATCCTTGGTCTTGGTCCCGGTCCCCATACTCAACTCAGCAGTTTTCAACATGGAATGCAACTCTGCAATTGTCTTTTCCATGTTATTCATATTATAGTTAATTACAAACTGCTTGTAATCCTCAGTCAGCGAGTTGAGTATCGTATCCGTTGCTAACTGCAATGGAACTGGGTGACCAAGCCTCTCTAGGTGATCAATATGCTTTTTCATTTTCATGACGTGATCACTAACCGAGGTCCCCTTGGCCATCTTGCACGCGTTCAGTGCCCGAGTGGCATCATAACGCTCTGTGCGTGCTTGCGTCTGAAACATGTCCCTCAACTGGCGGATCATGTCATAGGCATTGGTGTTCATGAGCCCTGTTTGCAGATCTGGGCTCATAGTCGCAAGCATGAGACAGCCAACATCCAGCAAATCATCAGAATGCTTTCTATAAGCATTTCTTACATTGGCACTAGCATTTGCTGGAGGGGCCTCACCTAGAGGCTCTTCGAGGACGTACCACTTCCTCTCGTGCCTGAGCACAATCATCAGATTGCGCTCCCAGTCGAGGAAGTTAGCTCCAGTGAGCTTGTCCTTTTCAAGAATGGAGCGAAGAGACAGGTTATTAGTGTTGGTTACAGTGTTTGCCATCTACACATTTAAAACTTTTGGCTTTAGTAACTGTGAATAGACTCCCAACAAATATCAATAAACCCTTAAATGATAAGTATTGGGCTAGGATCCTTATTTCATACGTCCTGATGTACGGCTTGCTCACGTCACACCAGGCCCGTACTATTTCGGTAGGTAAGGACTTATACCAATCATATCTAACTGACATGACTCCTAGATCTTTTCGGGACATCGGATAAAACCGTACATGTTTTAGTCCCTCAGTGCATTTTGGCCCGATACGACACGGTGAATTGTTACAAAACCAAAATAGATCGCACCATTTGGGACTGGTGTACTTATCACACCCCTTTCAACTTGGGGTTTGAACGCGGACGCCCAAGGCTTGCTTACTTCCAACGCCCGCGTACCTTACGCCGTTAGGTGTCCCAAGTGGGTTGCACTACTGATCTATGATTTTCGGGGTTTTTAACTAAGTTTTGAGAAACCTTTTATTTTCCAGTATTTTTAGAAAACTTTGCAATTTTAAAACTGACTGTTTTAAAAGGCAACCAATGTTTAAAACTAACTGTTATTAAACATACACGCTATTTAAAACTAACTGTTTTAAAAGCACCTGCTAATTAAAACTAACTGTTTTAATAGCATGACTGCTAACCAAAAACTAACTGTTTTTGAAAGCCTTCTTGCTGACCAAAACTAACTGTTTTGTCAACATGCCTTTATAAGAAAACAATCTTATAAATATAAGGTTTTAAAATAAAATCTACCGTTTAAAAAGGTTTGAAAAACTGGCAATTTTAATTTTTAAAACCTAACAGATTTCATAATTGTAAAGTTTTAAAACTCTCTCTAAATTTTAAAACGTTTGATAAATAAACATGCAATAATTATCAACCAATCATGAGCAGGCAGTTAAACACATCTACGCAGTTTAAAGATTAACAACTACGCATTTAAAACATCTAATTACAGATTTGCCAATTAAATGACCTATTATAAATTTTCTCTCGTAGCTCCCACTGGCCTTAGCATGTCTGATGGAATTCCGGGAAAAAGAAAATATTGAAAAATATCCTAAGGTCATTTTCATTATGAAGGTGTTGCAAGTAGCATACAGTCCTTAATGTACTAAGTCGGCAATTACTGTAATAGATACAACCAATATACACAACAGGTATAATTCATGCAATCATATAAAGCATTTAAGCAAGCAGAGAACAATCCTAGATCCGTTAAAGATTATCTTGTTTGGTTTATCGTAAAACATGGTTTTAACTGATTTATAAAACAAACTGTTTTACAAATCAAAACTAATATTTTAATCTGAAATCGGTTTTACTATAAATTTATTATATAAAACCAATTTTCTAAAATATTTGTTTTTATCCAAAACATATCAAACCGGACATTCTGAACCAATTGTTCGAAATTATAAGTACTGGCTTAAAAACTGTGTCGTGGTTCGACCAACTGGTCAAACATGACACCTGGCCCATTTGACCAAAACTGAGTCAAATAACTGGTTTGATAAACGCATGTTTAATAAAATCTTAAATCAATTTTATAAGATAAAATTATCTAAATAAAATTAATTTGGATAAAAGCCTAAAACCATCAAACCCTTTTGGGCCTTAAACTGGGTCCAAAATTTTTGGGTCTTGGGCCTCGGATAAGTTAGGCCCAATAAAACGAAAAACCCAAAAACACGATCTCGTGTTCGATCGAAAACGCCGTTACATCGACCACGGTCACCGTCGTGATCCGGCGATCAAACAACCACCGCACGGCCACCGTCAAGCGCGGTTTTGGTCCGCCCCTTAAACACCATTGACGACGGCAGCGGCAACCAAGGTCACCACCGCCGCCGCCACTAGGCCGATCGACGACAACAGCGGTCAAAACCGCCATCGCCGCCGTGCCCGACGGCTTCAATCAAAACAAACGCCATCACCATCGGGTGGTGGTGTGGCTTGCGATCGCGAGGCCAAAACAGCCACCGCCGCCGCCCGGCGAGGCCGCAAGGCAGCCGCGGACGGCTTGGTGGTTCGTGGTTTGTCCGGCGACGACGGTCACAGCCGCCGCCACCACCACGTTACAGCCACCGCGACACCACCGCTAATTGCGGTTCGGCTCATTGGCCACCGCTGCGAATCGCCACCATGGTCGCTATTGCGATCGGAAAAACAGCCGGCCACCACCGAACTGGTGGTGCGGCCTCGGCGTGGTTCGGCCACCGTTGCGGATCATAACCGCCATTCACGGCTACCACCGATTGGTGGCTTCGGCGATTTGCAAAGACCGACCACCGCTGCCGCCTTGGTGTGGCCGTAAGGCAGCCGGCGGCTTGGCGGGTGGTCCGCGGTGAACGCGCCGCTGCTGCTATCAATAACAGCCGCCACCACCGTCGCTGGTGGTTAACGACAGAAACCACCGCCACCACCGTCGCTGGTGGCCACCGATTACAGCCGCCATCAAACTGGTGGTGCGGCTTCGGTGATCCAGGTGGCGGTTCGGTCGGCTTTGGCCGCCGTTCCGCCGCCATCGTGGTTTGACCGGCGATCGGTGGGATGGTTCGGTTGCCATGTGCCACCGTTCCGCCACCGATCTCGTTTCCGTGTGTGATTTCGTGTTTTGGTTTTTAATGAGATATACGATAAACGAGAACTGATAAAAATAAATTATTACACAACTGATAAAGATTAAACCTTTATCTAACTGATAAAGATTTAATTTTTATTGAAAAACTGATAATTACCCAAAATCTTTATCAAACTGATAAAGATAATCAAATCTTTACCAAACTGATAAAGATTAAACCAAATAAAATCAAATCTTTACCAAACTGATAAAGATTAGGTTTTATTCAAAAACTGATAATTATCAAACTGATTAAATCTTTACCAAACTGATAAAGATAAAATCCAAACTTTATTCACAAGAAACAATTTTAACGGATCTAATAAACAAAATAAATAAAATAAACAATTTAAACCTGTGGCTCTGATACCACTGTTGGGATTTTGTGCGATCCTCGTATCAAACTGACACGAGAAAAACTGTGATCTCAAACCTAACTGGTCGAGACACACGACAAAAACCACATGAAACAAACTGTTCCAAAGGTTTAACAATCAAACCTAACTGGTTTGATTAAGCGGAAGCAATAACGATTAAAATCCCGAAAACATCACAGATCTTATTTGTTTATCTTATTACAGTTAATATGTAGGTTTAGGGTTATTACCTGAATTGCTTGAGATAGATCCACCCGTAAACGACCAAACGGAATTCCCTCTAGCTGGATCTAACCCCGGAACACTTCACGAACAAACGGCACGCGAAGAACACGATCAATCAAAACCCGAAACCGGATCTGGTTTCTTGCTTGGTGAGATCGATGAAGAGAGAGAGTATGGAGAGAGAGAGGTTTCTTGGTGAGAAGGCTACTAATTAGTTCAATGAATAATTGATGGCCTAGCACATCTATTTATATGGAAAAACTACCATATAGCTTTATTCTTTCTTTCTCTCTAAGAAAGAATAATTTCCATAATTATCTTATTCTTTCTTTCTCCTTAAGAAAGAATATTTACCAATTATTATATTTTCACATAATAATTACTAGATAATTATAAACCAATTAATTAACCCTTTTATATATTTATTTAACTTAATAAATATATAACTGTAATTAATTATCAGAAACCTTTTACTTTGGGGTTTATACTGAAAACACCCAACAGTTTTATAATTCACTATTATAAAACTAAACTCTCCAAACTGGGGTTATTATACTATCCGAATTATAGGTCCTCACAGGTGTGACCCTCAAGTGTCTTATAACGTTGGATGTGCGATCAAACGGTTTGTCAACTTATGCACATAATGCCAACAGTATCTGTTTTGACCAAAGTAGATAGACTCCGATAGGATAATCAACCTACCTTAACCTACCCTCTGACCAAGAGAGTTGTGTTAAGTGGTTACTCGGACCGAGAGTGACGTGGAGGTAGAAAACCATACAATAGAAGTAGGATCGGATTACCGGTACTAGATTGTCTGACAAACGACCTAAGTATTGGAACTAGGAGGACCAAGACCTAGTTAATGACCATAATCACTACATGTTAGGGTGTCCTAGACTTAAATTCCTACAATAACCAAAACAACCAAACCTTTGGCCTGTTTAAATCATCCACTTGGGGATTCACTTTACCATGATGAGTACTACTACTTTTCTTATATGGTTCTAAATTAATCTCTTTAATTGCTTTCTTAGTTCGTAATTAATTTAGTTGTCTTTTTAGTCATTAAAACCTTTATCATAAAAACCCCCCAAAAAGCTTTAGGTTAATTAAACTGATTTAGATTAATAATCTACGATAACTTGACCGTTCCCAGTGGTAGATACGATACCTGGACTTTCCTACACTATATTACTCACGATCAGGTACGCTTTCCTGTATATGTGGTAAGACATTGGTTAGGCATTAGAGGTTAAAACTTGTTCCGCTTTTTATATATAATAATTACCGCATCAAATGTTTAACCCCATTTTAACTCATTTCTTGGATGTTTTACTCACAAAAACTACTGAATCTTAGTTTTACAGGTTTTGGAGGCCATTAAGCGGAAAAGTACTAAAAGTTGTGAAAAAGTGGGAAAAAAGTGCAAAAGTGGAACAGAGAGCTTTCGCGTCCGCGAAGCCTATAGTCTCGCGCCGCGAGGTGTGAAGTTTCTAGAAGATTCTTGCTTTTTGGTTGATTTCGCGTTGGAGTCCAGAAGTTTAGTGCCGCGAAGTAAGTGAAGAACCTATATGGAACATTCTAGAATGAGCTGAAAAGGAAGATTAGGGTTCGTTAAGTGTTTCGCGCCGCGAAGCTGCAGCTCCGCGATCGCGAAGTTGGCCGAACTGCTTTTATACTGGCTTCCATCCTGTTTTGGAGATATAGAGTCATAAATTAATTAGCTTTATTCTTAGAGTCAGTAGTCAGTAAAAGTGAGAGAGGAGAGATTTTTATGAGTGTTTAACGTGAGCGGATTGTTACTCGGAGTCTCTTGTCCGGTATTCGATCATCTCCAGTTTCACGGTCGGTATAAAGTCTTTTCTTTTATTCATGTTTTCAGTTTTAGTTATGTTTAGTGAGTAGTTTTATTAGTAGTACTTATTGTGGTTTTGATGAACCTTGTTGGATGATGTTTTGGTATTAATTGATTATATAGTGTGTTTGGTTTATTGAATGTTTGTCTTTGATTCCGAAGTTGATGTTTTAACTGTGGCTATCTGAAATTGTTGGTTGGGTGTATCTATTTTTCTGACAATAAGATAGGTAGACTCCTTCGGGTTAATCAACCTCATTTACCTCTCATTCCGATGACGCGGAGTAATGTGGTAAGTAGTGTGCTTGGACCAAAAGTAGACTATTTAGTAGGATCCCACGACCTAGCATTGATTAGGGTGACTTTTGCTAGACTGCTTGACAACCAGTCCTTGCAATTGGGTCGGGAGACCAACCTGGTTTGTAATCGGAGATAAAACATGTTAGGGTGCTATCTAGCTTAAATTCTTACAATAACCAAATAAACTATACTTTTGTGATTTAATTAACTCATCCACAAGGGGATTCAACCTAACCATAATAAGTACTATCTTGTCTAGTAATTGTTTTAAAGTAAAGTTTTAATCTTTTTAGTGTTTTAAAATAACTTTCAAAAGAAAACCCCCTTTTAGGTTAATTGAACTTTATAAGGTTTTTCTTGAATAACTTGACTGTTCCCAGTGGTAAGAACGATACCTGGACTTTCCTAAACTATATTGCTTTCGATCAGGTACGCTTTCCTGTGAGTATGGTGATTGGTTAGGTTATTTTGTGGTCAAACTTGGTTTTGTTTTATATACATATTTTACACCATCAAGTTTTTGGCGCCGTTGCCCGGGAACGGTAGTTATTTGATTTAAATCTTTTGTAGTTTGGTTAATCGATCCTTGTGAGGGATTTTTTCCCTTGCAAGTTAGTTGCTTTTTAGTTATTTAGTTTGTTATTTACTTTCTTTGTTTCCCGCAAGTTGCCCTTGATCTTTTGTTGTGTTTTCAGCGAAGGATTAGTGGAGCCGTTTGTGGAACCGAAAAAAGAGCTAAGGAAAAAGAACAAAAAGAAGTCAAAAGCAGGAAAAGCTCGTCCGAGAGATCTGAATTTCGAGATGGGAGACGAAGCACCCATGTGGAATACCCGGAGGACCGCTCCTACCGTGCCAACACAGCCTATCACGAAGCCGAATATAGAAACGGAGATTAAGGGTCAATTCCTCCACATGATAAAGGAGTTGACCTTTGACGGGAAAAGCAATATCAATCCTATTGTTTACCTTGAGAGCTTCGAGGAGATATGTGATATGTTCAAACCCGAAAACAACCGGGATGCAATCCGTCTTCGGTTATTCCCATTCACACTTACGGGAGAAGCTAAGGCTTGGCTTCGTTCTTTGGAGCCTAGTTCAATTGCTACTTGGGAGGACTTACGGTCTAAGTTCCTGTCCCGATTCTTTCCGCCGTCAAAGATAGCGAAACTCCAAGCCGAGATCCGTTCATTCCAACAAGAAAAAGACGAGACGAAATCCGAAGCATGGGAAAGATTCAAACATCTTCTAAATTCGTGCCCGAGTCACGGATTAAATAAGAGTGATCAAGTCCAAACTTTCTATAGTGGGCTAAAACTCTTCTCGTGATACTTTGGACTCATCCGCTGGTGGTGTGTTCATGTACAAGACCCTGACGCAAGGATACAATCTTCTCGAGGATATGTTGATCCACAATATAGATTGGAAGTCGGATAAGCGCCTACACATTCCGAAAATGGCCGGAAAGATCTCTACCGAATTCGATCCATCTGAGCGATTAGATTAGGTTTATATCCTTTGTGAGGTGTTTGTGAAATTAGCAAGTATCCATCTTTGGTTTATCTCGTGTGATTGATCGTTACTATGCTAGTTAAGTCGTGCTTTCGTAAAATGCTTTGTATTTTTCATGGGTCCTCTAAAAAATCAACTCTTGTGTTTACTTCATGCTAAAATCTTAGTGTTTGCCTGAGGACAGTCAAAGTTCTAAGTGTGGGGATGTTTTGATAGCTATATATTTTTGTTCAAAATAATGAGTTTAAAGCCTCACTTTTGTCTTTAATTTGTGGCAAAATCATTGGGTTAACACTTGTTTTATTGTCTTAGGCCCAAATTAAAGAAGAGGAAAGAAAAGCCCAAAAGAAAGGATTTTAAGATGAGCAGGAGCATATATTTCGAAATCCTTATGAAGTGGGGGCATAGTTTCTGAGATAATATGAAGCTGAGCATATGTTTCAAATGTTCTGGAGCAGGCATACGAATTCAAATAGCGAGAAATTGGAGCATATTTCTCAAATGATGCTGATAAAAAGGGGATTACGGGATTTTTCAAGAAAAATCAGGATTTTTGGGACGCGAGGGTTCAACCCTCGTCCCAAGTCCCGTTGGCTACTGTATTGTTTCAAAGTCTTGATTTCACGTGGGTTCAACCCACATGCCAAGTCCCGTGAGCGAAAAATCAAAACCCACGATCTTTTTCAGCGGTTTCTTGTGCGAGAGGGGTATAAAAGCCGATGGTAACTGCAATTGGAGGGGAATCGACCGGGAGAGAAGCAATTGGAATCAAGGATCCATTGGGAGCAACTTCTCTTCAACAAATCTATCTTAGGTTTTGGTAATTTCTTTTCTTTTTGTAGTTGTAACCCTAATTCCTATTCCAACAATAGTTAAGCTTTAGGTTTTGGTGCAATTTCATTTGAGATTCCTATGTAGAATGTTGTGGACAAGTTTAATTGCTTGATTTCTATGTTTATGTCTTTCTCTTTTGAATTATCGATTAACTTGGTCAACTAGTTGATTTTCTTTTGAGGAATTGCTAATTAGAAACCCTAGATACGTAATCGTCTTGGGATTTTGATAAAGTAGCAACTGAATCCACTCGATTTCAATAAGGTTTTTGAGATGGGTTCTTGAAATCTTGCAATCAAGGCTCTAGTAAGTCGAGCTTATGAGCTTATTGTCTTGAATTGGTATTTTCCTCATTCGTAAAGCTAATCGCGCCTATGAGTTTAAGAGCTTGTTTAAACTCTTATTTGTGGTTAAGATTTGATTAAAGAGCTTGTTTTAATCAATGTCTAGTTAAGGGAAAATTGAGGTTGTCAGAGCTTATTGACAACCATGGCCAATTTAGACTTGTTTACCATTTTGCACCGTTAGGGATCAATGATAGTGTTTTGCATCATTACTTGAAGTGGACTATTGTTGGCTTTTCTTTATTTTGTTTATTAAGTGTTTTAGTAACATATTTAGTCTAGTTAATCAAATCCACCCCCCCTTATTTTAGTTCGTTAAAAGTGTAGAAGTCGAATTATAGTCACGACCAATCTCTGTGGATTCGACCCGACTTACCGCTAGTACAATTTATTTTGTAATTAGTCGTTCGTTGGAACATTTTATTATTTGACGGTTTCGACAGTTGTCACGGTGACACACCTCCCTGCATCCTATGTGGATCCTTCTCAAAGTTTCAAAGAAAACGCTAACCGCCCGCTACTTCCACATGAGCAAAAGAGGAAAACGGAGGATTACCCCAATCCCGTAATGCAAAAAGAGGAGATTATTCTTGACACGGGAGCATCTAAGAAGGGGCATAAAAAAAGAAGGGCTCTTCAGCCCGCCGAGCTAAGAAATGAGAGCTGAATGGAGTCAAGCTCTGACTCAGACAAAAATGAAGCGCTTCTCGGGAGGCAACCCGAGCTCTTTTCTTTTCTTTTTCATTTTTCTTTATTTTAGTGTGTTTTTGCTAATTTCTTTCTTTGTTATTGCCTAGATAACCAATTCGGAACATCGGAGATCGAAAACGAGAAAATCCGAGCGGAAACGCAAAAAGTGAAAAACGGGAACAGACAGACTTCGCTATCGCGAAATTTCAATTTTCGCGGATGCGAAGTCTGTAGTCCTTGGGTCAGGTAAAATTTTCGCATTTCGCGACGCGAGGAAAGCAGTTTCGCGATGCGAAAGAGGTTTTGAACGAGCAGATTTCGATTTACACACACTTAGCGATCGCTAAGCCTTAGGCTTAGCGCCGCGAAAGTCGGACTGACGGGTTTTTAAACCTTGTTTCTCCAATTTTTCAAACACAATTGCCCTAATCCTCTTTAGCCGCCGCGAACCCTTCTTCCCTGACGCAAAATCTCAGATTCTTGTGCTTCAATTTCTCAATTCCATGGCTTCCAATGTATGTTTCCTACAATTTCATAGTTGGATTTTATCTCAAGAATGGATAATGGGTAAAATTGCTTGATTTGATTGCTTATTGCTATGGATACTAGATTGTGTTATTCTTGATTGATTGTAAGCTTTGAGCAATTAGATTGGTTATTTGATTGATGATATATTGTTGATAGCATTGTACTAAGTGTGATTTTGGGGCTAGATTGTTGTAACCTAATTGGGATGTACTTGCATGCTAAGTGTGGGGAATTTTCCAAATTCCCTTCCACTTTTGTTTTCACCATATTAGGTTGCTAGCTTGATTATGGTTGCTTAGAAATTCAAGTGTGGGGATTTCTCCCTTTGAGCTATTCATATATGCATGTTTTGAATCACTTGAATTTCTAGCTTGGCAGGATGTTTTAATCTTGTAATATGCTAAATTGATTTGGAATGAACTAAGACATGGTTAATTGTTTTTTTTGTAGAGGACAAGATCCACATCTACTTCCGCATCCGCACCCAATTCGAACTACCGGGCACCGGATGGAACTCATACGTTCACGTACTTCATGAATGATTCCACTTTGAGTGTTGCCAAACAAACCGAGTACCGGGATATCATGGACCGGATAAAAACTCGTCAAATTGTTGTGCCAAGGAGGACCGATTGGACTCTTCTCCAAACTTTGGAGATCAAGGGTGATGTTAAGGTGGTACTTGATGAAAAGCATGCCGTTGGTGAACACGGGCTCGAGTACTACATTGTAAGGCTTGGGATCGAGTTTTCAACATCAACGAGACTCTCTACCGGGAGCTTATTTTGGAGTTTGTGACTACCTACACGTTTAACCCAATCAAGACGACGGAGGATTGCCGTGAAAAGTGCATTAACTTCCGTCTTAGCGGAATTTGGCGTACTCTTTCGTTGGCTGAGTTCGGGGTGGCCTTGGGAATCTATACTCAAGTCGAGGTCAATGATCCCGGTTTTGATGAGTATATGGTAGCGACTTCTAAAACTCCCGAAGGCTTCAACCCCCGGGAAACTTGGGACATCTTTGGTAGTGGCAACTACTCGTCGAACATCAAAGTCAAGGGCTTGCTTTCGCCTTTGGATCGACTCTTCCACCGTATATTGGTTCACGCGGTGAATTCGCGTTCGTCTAGTGAGGAGAAGATTCCGGTCTATGATCTTTGGTTACTTTCCGAGCTTTCTACGGAGGATCGCTACCCCAATGCACCCTATATCATCGCCGTTTAACTTCAAAGGGCGGGTGGATATAGGGGTGGTAGTAAGATGGTCGGTGGCCAATGTGTGACATGACTCGCTCGACACTTTGGTATTCTTGGCCGAGGTGCCGTGGCTTCAATGGTGAGCTTGGGTGAGCTTGGTGAGATGGGTCTTATTGACATGGAGCAACTTAAGGGATTGGTGGTAGTGAGATCGGTTCGTACACCGCATGGGATCCGTTATCGTTGGGAGACACGACCGAAAAGGCAACAAGCGAGGGAAAGGACGGTAGAGCATGGTCGTAGTTCGAGTGGGGCGGCGGAGATGGAGGAGTGTTAGAGCAAATAATATTGTATCCGAGATCACAAGATGAGGAAATAATAATGAAGTCAAAGAAAGTCAAACAAAGTCAAAGGATGAAAGTCTAAGAAGAAAGTCAAGCATCAAAGTCAAAGAATGAAGCTTTATTGTCAAAGTCAAAGGTTTAATTAGAGGAGTCAAAGTCTTGTAATTAGAGTGTTTGACTAATTAGTCTTTGGTATAAATAGAAGGAGTTAATGAGTAATTAGTAAGGAGCTTTATTGTAATATTCATTAGTGTGTGTTCTAGAGAGAGAATCTAGAGAGAGAAAGTTCATATTGTAACATTTACATGATGAAATGAAGATTTGATTGTTTGATCCATTGTTTCTTGCACTTACAATTGGTATCAGAGCTATGGCAGAAGATTTGGTGCACAATTGGATGAAGATTTGAACAAATTTGATGAAGATTTGAAGATTTTTTGAAGAAATGGGTTTTATAGAAGTTGTCTAGATTTTGTAGATTTTTCTTGTAGATCTTGTAGTTTTGTTTGTGTTTTTGTGTTTTTAGTGTGTTTTTTAATCATCTCTAATCATTCTAGATCAAATTTGCTTCAAAATTTGAGTTTTCATTTTTGAAGATCTTCAAAGTTCATCAATGGAGGTCATGAGTGATTGTGAGATTTAGTGTGTTTTTGATTCGTTTTTTAGTGGATTTGTTTCTAAAAAGTGTTTTTGGACATAAATCTACCTTTTGTTTTTGGTTTTAGAGGTTAATTGTGTGTTTTTAAAATTTTTGAGTTGAAAGTGTTCTTCATGTTCTTGAGTTTTTCTTGGGGAAGAAGGTGAAATTTTTGGGTGTTTGATCCAAAATTCTTAGAAAAGTTTGCAAAAAGTTGTTTGTGGGTTCAGATCTGTTGTCTCGAGCCTAATTTTGTTATATCTCGAGTCCTTTATGTAAAAATCAGAATAAAGGAGGAAAGAGAAAGGGGTCAACTCGAGGTCAACTCTTGAAACGCGTGAAAAGAAACGTCAGTCTTGATCAGCATGTAGTTCATCTCGAGCCATTATTTTTTTAATATCTCAAACCAATTTTTTTTTTTTTTGTAACTCGAGCGTTCTTTTATTGAAAGAAAAGTCTTTGAGTGGAAAAGTGGTCATAATCTGACTTATATAGAAGAGAAGGTAGACAAGTCAACTAGAGAGTCAATTCAATAGGAAAAGGGCGTCAGGTGTGCATCAGCCTTGTCGGCGAGTAGGGAGACAAGGGCATCTCGAGTCACGTGAGTTTGTCAGGAAAATGGCAGCATCATCTCGTGTGTATGCATAAGATGTTTGTTGCATGCTGATTGGTGCTAATCTTGTGACTCATTTTAAATGACACGTGACTAGATATTAAATGTTTCAAGAGGCTGACATCATTGTGCTGATGTAAGCCATCTATGAGGAAAGCAGATGTGGTTTAATTTAAATGTCATGAGACCATCTCATACTAGTGCCGTACACATGCATCTTTTGTATCAGCATTTTAATTTTTTAATGTCTCGAGTCATGACAATTGTATTTCCAAATTGATTTTTTTTTCAAATTAAATCAAGTACTTGTGACTTGTGAGTCTCACGTGTGATTCAATTGTCACGTTTCAATCTTTTAATTTTCAGCTCATTTTTTTAAAAGATGAATCGTTCATTTTTCGGGAAAGTTTTAGATGATCTCCGTTGATTTTCGAGATCCGTTTCTTGTTTCTTGACGTAGAGTGCCGTGAGGTCTTTTGAAACAAGTAATTTTCGAAATTTTTTGAGCTTATTTGATAAGGTTTCGAGCGCTCTCAAGTCAAGCCTATGGAAAAGATTACATGATTTTATGTGACCTTTGTGATAAACGGTGATTTTGCGGGATGTTTTCGGTGCTCAAGCGGACTTTGCCGGGAAATCATTCTATTTTTTAGACGTACAGTGTCGTGAAATCTATTGAGAAAAGTGATTTTCGGGAACTTTCGAGGTTAATTGATAAGGTTTCGAGCGATCTCAAGTCAAGCCTACAAAAAGAATTTCATCATTTTATGTGAAATTCTTATCAACCGATCATTTTGCGGGACAATTTCGGTGATCAAGACGATTTTGCCGGGAAATCGTTTTTGATTTTCTTAATACGTTGACTGGTAGTGTTTGATCAGCAGAAGAAGCTTAATGATCTTCTTGAAGAGAGAAACAAGTTTTCTTCCAAAGTGAAGGAACTTGAGAAGACAATTTTCAAAGCTCATGATTCAAGCTATATGGATAGTGCTTCACAGAGTAATATCAACTCAAGTGGTCAGATTCGTACTTCAAATCTCTTCTATGATCGTCGTGTTGATTATTCAGGTAATCATCGTTATTCAACTAGTAAGTTCATTTGGCAAGTTAAGGGATCTAGTACAAAGGTAGCTCATACAAAATCATTTGCTTCGGAACCGAAAGTTCAAAAGAACAAATTTTTCCATGACACGTCTTTTGGTAAGTCTTAGTTAGTTTATTCTACAAATAAACTTCTTAGTCTATCCAAAAGAAAAACATCTGGTTCTTACTTTCAAAGAAATGATTTTGTAAGTGACGATTATATAGATGAACGATTTGGGATTTACAAGATTTCATCTTATAACCCAAATTTCTCTAACAAAAGAGGATCCACCTTCAAGTGGATACCAAAATCTGTTTGATTTTGCAGGTTGGTGGCTCCTGAATAATTCAGTTCAGGACCCGGTCTTCAATGCTGAGTGGCTTCTAAACATTCAGTTTAGGACCCGTACTTCATTTATGCGCTTCAATGTAAGTATCCCTCTAAACCCTTAGCTTAGAACTTGTGCTTAACTGCGTTAACCGTGGGATTCATCATAAGGAACTTACTTGTGTTAGTTTCTTTCCGATTTTACATCATTTCACGAATTTCCACGCGTTATAATTTTCTTGACATAGTTATTTCCACATCTCATATATTCGTTGAAATTATTCGGTGGAAATACACTCGCTTGAATTCCAATTTGATTTCGATGCCCGTTATTTCATTTCAATGATTCAATTCTTATTCAGATTATTAATTGTGAATTGTTCTTCACAATTAAACTTTCTAATCATTGATTCATTTATTGAATACACTGTGCTTACTGAGTCTATCTGTTTAGCGTTTGAATTTTGTTCTTTGGAATTCACGATCAAGATTTTTAATTTTTACAATCAATCATCACTTGTTAGAGCATTTGAATGAATTTCTTTAACATATGATCTCATCAACAAATGTTCCCTATTTCTGTTCATCATATGTTCTCATATACATATTGTATCACATATGAATCACCATCATATCACGTTCTGGTATGAAGACACTCAGAAGTTTCAAAGAATATCATTTCATGATATTAACTATGTGTGATAGGATATAGAAGTTTCTATGATCAATCCAGAGCCGGAGGATCTACCCAAGAAACACAACCCTAGGTTAGACCTAGTGTGTGAGGGTGTGAATGAGGTAAAATGTCCGAGAGCTTGAGTGTAGGGGGAGCTAAAAGAAAATGGTGAGTGTGAGACATGATCAAAAAGAATAAAAGAAGATCCTTCCCAAACCTATACAGTTATCCGGGTAACCACATAATCTATTCATTCTCGTTCTTTGGAGATGAATATTGAAACAAGACATGGACCCAGTGTCGATAACTCGTGTCACCCCACCAAGCTACTCAAATATCTCTTAAAAGATATTTGTTTCAATTCTCACGGAGAATTAGCACATCATCTATCTAATCTTCACTCGGAAGATTTAGGTATTGAAACAAGGAAGACATCCTCTCCGGTCTCCGAACTTCATATTTTATGCACAAGAGTCATTGATTCTCAATCTGCGTCCCAGGTTGAATCAATATTTGAGCCTAATTGATATGATGATAATTCTTTGACACTTGCACCAGTCTTTGTGATTCCAATTGCATATCTTTGTGATATCGCCGGAACAGTCTGAGAACTTAGTTTTATAACTTTGATTCAGTGATGACTGGAAGTCCTATCAGTGCTACCCAGTTGCCAACACTAAAAATAGGCCACACAACTCTATGAGTTGTTGTGTCAATAGTTGCTAAATGTGCTTCTATGTTAGCTGATTACCCATCATTTGAGGGGGAGCAACTAGAGCTGGATTTGAGGGGGAGCACTCTGATATGGATGAGATATTTGATTGAGGGGGACATATGGTTCTTTGAATGGTAAACCAACTTTTGAGGGGAGTTGTTCCTGTGAATGAGCTATTTGATGATGATGCCTTTGATTGTTCATGATGCTCAGGATTCTCCTAAGCATCATGAGGGGGAGAAGTTATATCAAAGACATATGCAATGACATGATAAATACATGGAACTATGTGGGAACTATGTTGAAGAGGTCAAGATTTAGTTGAAGAATTCAAGATATCAAGTATGGTTGATTGAAGATTTCAAGATGTTTGGGTAAATCAAGTATAAATGTTGATCGTGATACAAGTGTTGATATTTCATGAAGAAAAAGATGAAATTGTCAAGAGTTGATGAAGAAATGGTAATAGTGATGAAATTTGAAAATGTACTCAGTTGAAAGCACAACTTGTTTTGGGTTTGTGAAGAAATGATTTTTGAAGCGAGTGTGAAGTATTTCAGTAAAGAAGGGGAAAGCAAGAGTTAAGGGGGAGCCAAAGAGAATTATAATTTTGAATCTTTTGAATCTGGGGTTGAAAAGCCTTGGATTTACAGATTGATATCAAGTTGTAAAAATTGATGAAGAATGTTGGATTGATCAAAGATACCAAAGGTGGTTGAGAAGCGTGACAGTATAGTGGATTGATTCAAGAGATCTACAATGTTGTGATTCAAGAAAAAGAATTATACTTTTCTGGGGATGATCTCAAGATTGAAGACTTTGTTCTGAAGATGATGCTTGTATAAATGGGGAGATTGTTAGTTGTTTGAAATTTGTGACCGAAAAAGTTTGTTTGACATGAAGACAAAAGATCGTTAAAGCTGGAGCTCATTTTGAAGAGCGATCTCGAATACAAAGGGGGAGATTGTTAGAGCAAATATTATTGTATCCGAGATCACAAGATGAGGAAATAATAATGAAGTCAAAGAAAGTCAAACAAAGTCAAAGGATGAAAGTCTAAGAAGAAAGTCAAGCATCAAAGTCAAAGAAGGAAGCTTTATTGTCAAAGTCAAAGGTTTAATTAGAGGAGTCAAAGTCTTGTAATTAGAGTGTTTGACTAATTAGTCTTTGGTATAAATAGAAGGAGTTAAGGAGTAATTAGTAAGGAGCTTTATTGTAATATTCATTAGTGTGTGTTTTAGAGAGAGAATCTAGAGAGAGAAAGTTCATATTGTAACATTTACATGATGAAATGAAGATTTGATTGATTGATCCATTGTTTCTTGCACTTACAAGGAGCCGGAGGATTGGAATGCTTATGCGGGATATCAAGGGATGACGCAACAACTCTCAAACTTGCAACTCTCTTTTGATCGGCATCATCAACGGATGGAGTACAACTCCACGGAAACACTCCACCAAACCAATTGGCAAAGTGGAGTGCTCAACTAAGTGGCGGAGCATCTTGGTGTTCAACCGACTTCCACCTATGCTCCATCTCCGTTGTGGCCGTTTTCCGATGAGAGTCCGCACGGTTTCCCATCTTTCGAGGAGTGGAGGAATCATCCTCGCGGCCCCTATTGATCACGATCTTTAATTGCTTTAGTTTCGATTGGGTTGTTTAAGACAATTTTATTTTTGTTTGTGGTGTGCTTTTATTTCTTTGCTTTTAGATATTTTTAATTGTTTGCATGCTTTAGGATTTAATTGTTTGGTTTTTATCTTTCTAGTTCGCTTTTACTTTTGTTTTTGTTTTTGTTTTTGGTAATAGATGAAACGTGTTATGATCGAGCACCGCTTTTGGTTACGGGAGTCTCTCGCTATGATGGATTAAGTCTCAAAACCCGGGAAGTTTCTCTTTTTCCTAATTCTCCTTGTTTTTAATTGTTGCATTGAGGACACTGCAAATTTTAAGTGTGGGGAGGGGGTTAAGTAGACTTAACTGTTATTTTTGGGTTAACTTATGCTTTTGTTTGTAATTTTTCGAGAATCTGAAAGCTTTGAAATTTGACCCCAACTTTTTCAAAATTTGGGATTGTTTTTGGACATAAGGATGCTTGCATAGGAGGACACTGAGTGGGATTATATGAATATGAGCTTTGCCTTGGATTGCCAATTACCATGAGTGCCTCACCCAATTTCCTTTAAGAGTTTGAGCTTTTTTGATTATTCATTTCGTTAGGATTTACCGACTGAGACCCAAGGTAGAACTTGTCATTTGAATGCTTGTCGAGATCACATAAGAGAAGTATTTATCACCATTGCACTGATAGAGGCCTTCGTTTCAACCCTTTTAAGCCTTCGTTAGATAACCTCATCTTAAGGTTATTTAATTTGTCTAGCCATTTTGTTGAAAGTGTTCAATTTTAACACTTTATCCCTTGAAACCTATTTTGAACCTTAGCCTTTTCATTTCTTTACCCAACTTCACTATATATCCTTTAGTCTTTTTTATCTATCTTTTGGCCGTGACTTAAATTTGAAGAGCTTGAGAAGTTTTGATCCATTTTGTTCAAAATTTGACAAAATAAAAGGGGATTGTGAAAGAGCATTGAAATAGAAAAAAAATAGAAAAAATATATGAAAGAAAAAGAAGTTTAAAAGTCGACTTGAAAAGAAACGAAATATCAAAAGAGTCGAGAAAGGAAAGAGTTGGAAAGAAAGAAAAAGAATTGTTCCCCAAATAAGCAATATGCTTAGGCCAATTCTAATAGCGATGCTCATCCCAAAGAAAAAGAAAAGCTGAAGTTTGAAAGTCAGATAGTTCTCTAAATTGTCTTGGATCATTACTGATTAAGTTTTTCAAGTTTTTGTTGCAAGAATATCTTTAGTCACTTATATATCCTTTTTCCTACCCTTAACCCTTAGCCTAACGTTACAACCCTAAAGTCCTCTTGACGGTTGACAACTTCTCAGTGGTAGAGATTTGATTTGGTGACAAGCTTATGCATGCGGGAATCAATTCAGTAATTGGTGTGATCACTATATACATACACTTTTACCCCTTGAGAGATACACTTGATATACACATGCTTTGTGAGGGTAAAAGGTTGGTCCTTGGCAGTCGATTGTTCATTATATCTTGCGGTGTGTTCGATTGTGTTTGTTGTTTTTTTGTTCTTAGATGATTTTGGATGGAGACAATTTTGGTGTTATCTATCTTATCTTTCAGTTCCTTGATTGAGGACAACCAAAGCTTAAGTGTGGGGATTTTGATAACTCCAAAATTATACATGTTTTGGTAGTTTCGGTTTGCAATGTTTAACCCCATTTTAACTCATTTCTTGGATGTTTTACTCACAAAAACTACTGAATCTTGGTTTTACAGGTTTTGGAGGCCATTGAGCGGAAAAGTACTAAAAGTTGTGAAAAAGTGGGAAAAAGTGCAAAAGTGGAACAGAGAGCTTTCGCGTCCGCGAAGCCTATAGTCTCGCGCCGCGAGGTGTGAAGTTTCTAGAAGATTCCTGCTTTTTGGTTGATTTCCCGTTGGAGTCCAGAAGTTTAGCGCCGCGAAGTAAGTGAAGACCCTCTATGGAATATTCTAGAATGAGCTGAAAAGGAAGATTAGGGTTCGTTAAGTGTTTCGCGCCACGAAGCTGCAGCTCCGCGATCGCGAAGTGGGCCGAACTGCTTTTATAAATATTGGCTTCCATCCTGTTTTGGAGATATAGAGTCATAAATTAACTAGCTTTATTCCTAGAGTTAGTAGTCAGTAAAAGTGAGAGAGGAGAGATTTTTATGAGTGTTTAACGTGAGCGGATTGTTACTCGGAGTCTCTTGCCCGGTATTCGATCATCTCCAATTTCACGGTCGGTATAAAGTCTTTTCTTTTATTCATGTTTTCAGTTTTAGTTATGTTTAGTGAGTAGTTTTATTAGTAGTACTTATTGTGGTTTTGATGAACCTTGTTGGATGATGTTTTGGTATTAATTGATTAAATAGTGTGTTTGGTTTATAGAATGTTTGTCTTTGATTCCGAAGTTGATGTTTTAACTGTGGCTATCTGAACTTGTTGGTTGGGTGTATCTATTTTTCTGACAATAAGATAGGTAGACTCCTTCGGGTTAATCAACCTCATTTACCTCTCATTCCGGTGACGCGGAGTAATGTGGTAAGTAGTGTGCTTGGACCAAAAGTAGACTATTTAGTAAGATCCCACGACCTAGCATTGATTAGGGTGACTTTTGCTAGACTGCTTGACAACCAGTCCTTGCAATTGGGCCGGGAGACCAACCTGGTTTGTAATCGGAGATAAAACATGTTAGGGTGCTATCTAGCTTAAATTCTTACAATAACCAAATAAACTATACCTTTGTGATTTAATTAACTCATCCACAAGGGGATTCAACCTAAACCATAATAAGTACTATCTTGTCTAGTAATTGTTTTAAAGTAAAATTTTAATCTTTTTAGTGTTTTAAAATAGCTTTCAAAAGAAAACCCCCTTTTAGGTTAATTGAACTTTATAAGGTTTTTCTTGAATAACTTGACTGTTCCCAGTGGTAAGAACGATACCCGGACTTTCCTAAACTAAATTGTTTTCGATTAGGTACGCTAGCCTGTGAGTATGGTGATTGGTTAGGTTATTTTATGGTTAAACTTGGTTTTGTTTTATATACATATTTTACACCATCAGTTTCCCACCCAAGAAGACGGAGGCTCGATGTAACAACACGTGAGGAGATGATTCGAGAGGATTATACATGAAACCAAGTTGTTTCCGTGAGACCAACATTTTTTACATGAAACTTCACAGCAAAACACTAAGAAAGTAAAAAAAAATTCGAACATTCATAGTAAAAACACTGTAAATGTTTCATTCACAATGTTTTTTAATATGAAGGTTTGGTTTTTTTTACCTTCACAACATTTTTGCTGTGAAGGTTTGGATTATTTCTTTTTTACCTTCACAACATTTTCCCTGTGAATTGTAACGCCCCATTTTTAGATGTTAGAATTAACGATGTTTTCAGTTAGTTGATTAACCCGGTTAGCTTGTTCTGTAGGAGTCCAAGGGCTAAAGTGTTAATTGTACAAATGTAAGGTAGTGGTTAATAAGTATTAAGGGTAGAGAACTCGTAATCTTATTTTCTCCAAGATAGTTACCAGAGAACGAGAAAAAAGAGAGATAGGCGTCGATTGAGAAGGGAGAAGGAGCAAGGGTTTCAATTGGAGACTAGTAGTTGATCAATCGCGTTAGTAATCACGTTCAATGCATCAAAGGTATGAATCCTAAGCACGTTGTTGCACATGGATGTTGGTTTTTCGAGTTAGAATCATGGATAGGGTTTGTGGAATAATGATTGTTAGATCATCAAATTGCATGTTTGTGGGTAAAAATTTATGTTAATAATGTTTAGAGTATGTTTGGGAGTGAAGTAGAAACTTGGTTTGGAAGGGAATTGGTCGAAATTGGAGTTGTGGGGTGAAAACCCTCGCTTTTGGGGCTGAAATTCGCGTTTGGGGCGATCAGGCCCTATCGACGGGTTTCATGCGGGTAACAACCCACATGAAACCCTCGGATTGTTCTGAGTTGATTTTGACTTTTCCGAAACGGGTTCGTTTGGGGTTCTTTTGTTTATGCTTCCCTAAAGGACATTGAAACATAGTATTTGGTGAAGTTTGGGAGTAATTGGATTAGTGTAGCTATGCTATTTTGATAAGAGGGTTCGAGTTAAACTATAGAACTCATTTTGAGCTATGAATTGATACGCGGTGCATGTAATTGTTTAGGTGACTTGCTTTGAGCATCATACGTGCAAGTGTGTGTGATCTAATCCACTATCAGGTGAGTACTCTATCTATGTCGATCATGGTTATGCTTATGTGATTGATATGCATATGTGATTATGTTTTATGATGGTTATGATATGGTTATGATAGTACCTATGGTGGTAGCGATACCCCTAGGGAAGTGGTTATGATAGTACCTAAGGTGGTACCTAGTACCCCTAGGGAAGTTTATACAGATTAAGAGGCCTGGTACTAGTGTCATTGGATCAAGTTTATGCATGTGATGACTATGTGTTTTAATTATGTATGTGTAACTATGGCTGGTATAGATATGTGCTCACTAAGCAAAAGCTTACCCGTTGTTATTTCACTCTTTTAGTGCCAGGTACAGCTTCGGGTAGCAAGGGTAAGGCTCACGCATGATGGTCCGGTTAGCCGCAGCTCAGTCATTTGGTTATGGAGTTATGAAGATTTGTGAACTGGATTTCGTTTTGTTGAACATGTGTTCGGTTAATTTTTCTTAAAATCATGTAGGGGATTATTCGTGCTTATGTGGAGCTAGACTTATGGCTTGGACTACATGTCCTAAACTTTTAGATGTTTTTTTTCTTAAAATGTTGGATTTCTACTTTTATGCAAGTTTTCGAACAAAGCTTCCGCTTAATTTTTTTATAGTTTTCGTTAACTAGTTGTATGAAGCAAATTGGATAGGTTCTTGGTATCCGATTCGTTTGTGGCGCGATGGAAGAATCTAGGATCAAGAGTCTTGGAACGTAAATGGTCCGATCACGCCCCTATTTTGCTTAATGACATTTCGAAGGACTTCGGACCAATTCCTTTCAAGTTCTTCGATGCGTGGCTTATGGAAGGGAGTTTAGATGCGGTGGTAAAAGAAGCGTGGGCGATGGAGGTGAAATCGTCTAGACCAGATTGTCAATTTAGGGATAAACTAGAAAACGTCAAGAATCAATTGAGAGAGTGGAAAAAAAATAAGTGGGGAGAGGTGGATAAGGAGTTGGCGGAAGCAAAGGTTGCGGCAAAAGAGTGGGATTTGAGAGCCGAATTATGTAACCTAGAAGAGCCCGAGAGGAGTCGATGGTTGGAAGCAAGAAGGCGTTGGTTGAATCTTGAAGAGAAAAGCTTGGCAATGGCAAGGCAAAGAGCTAAGGTAAAATGGCTTAAGGAAGGGGATGAAAATTCGAGATTCTTTCACATGGCAATTAGAAACAAAGAAAGTAAATTAGCGATCCAAGGTTTGAATATCGATGCAGAGTGGTCGGAGGAACCGTTGGCTATCAAAAATCATATTTTTGAATATCTCAAAGGCAAATTCGGGAAGCAACATCAAAAGGTCCCAATGTTGAACATGCACAGGTTGAAAAAATTAACCTTGGAAGACGCTTCTTTACTAGAGCGAAGATTTTCCGAAGAAGAGGTTTTGGGAGCAATAAAATATTGTGGGAGTAATAAGTCTCCGGGCCTGGACGGCTTTACCATCGGGCTCGTGAAGAAATTTTGGGACATCATTAAAAACGATTTCATGGTGGCGGTTGTTTGGTTTTGGGAAAAAGAAGAGTTAAGTGATGAATGTAATTCCTCCTTCTTGACTTTGATCCGTAAGTTGGCCAACCCGTTGGGTCTAAACGACTTTAGACCAATTAGTCTTATTGGGATTTGGTATACAATCATCTCAAAAATCTTGGCGGAAAGGTTAAAGAAGGTGATCGGTGTAACATCCCAATTCTAAATTCCCATATTATATGTGCTAAGTGTGTCTCATTTATATGTTACGAAGGATATTATGTGCTTACATGCAAGAAAATGTTAAGCGTGTAGAAATTTTACTAAGTGTATTAGTAGTGGCCATATAAGGTAACCGATGATTTAGTGGGAGTTCGTGTTTGAAATTTTAAGGTTATGCTTCTTTGGAGTATATGAGAGGATTTAGAAATTTTCATGACAATCGGAGTTAGATTGAGAAAGTTGGAGAAAACGAGTCAAAACGTCAACGGTTAAGCTATGGATTCGTAAAACCAATTTTTTTTGAGGAGATATTTTCTGGAATATTATTATTGGATGTTGTAGATTATTTCGTTACGAACGCGTAGGCGAAAACCTCATCGAAAACGGAGTTACGAGCGAAAAGTTACGTTATTTTTAGTTTTAGTGGTCAAAATGGGTACTTAGGCGGGTCAAACCCGACCCAACTTGGTTTTGACCTATAAAAGCCGAATTTTAGCTCCATTTTAGACCATTTTCAGCCTCTTAACATACACACACAGTAAAGGTGCGATTTTCACACACTTAAGCTCAAACACCTTCAATTTCTTGGAGAATCAAAGATCAAGTGATGAATTCTTGATGATTATGTGAAGATTGTTGAAGGTATACTTCTAATACTAAGTTTACTCTTTGCAATTAGTGTCAATCAAGGAAATTAGGGTTTGCATGTTTGAAATTAGTGGTTGATTTTGTAAGATTATGGTTTTATGTTGGTTATTATCATGTTATCTTGAAGGATTACACAACAATTTGAAGCTAATTTCATCTTTGTTCTTGTTTTGATGTTGTAACAAGTATGATGACTTTTGGATGAAATAAGCTTAATGCATGTGTAAGATAAGTGTAGAAATCATGATATTATGCTCAAATTATGATTATACATTAGTTAGTTCTTTGATTACATGGTTGTTATGCAAGAAGATGGAAAGATTAAGTGAGTATTCACTATGAATAAGATGACTATTTGTTATACAAAGATGGATTTTGATGAAATTGGTAGAAAAAGATGAATGGACCATGGTTTCTTGTTGATTTTATCTTGATGATGATAAAATTAAGTTATCATCTGAGTTTGGATAGGATTGCAATGGAAATGGATACTTATTTGGACAAAAGTATGATTTTTCGAGTTTGAAAAGCATGTTACAGCACTGTTTTGTAAAAATTGTATAAAATCGTAGAAAAATCAGAAAAATACAAGGTCGGTGGCGTTGGAAAGATATGTATCTGTACTTTAATCCATATGTTGAAGTCAAAGTGTGATTTTGAGTTTAAGTGGGGTAAAACAGAGGGTAAAAACAGAGCTGCAGCATATAATTAAAGATAGCTTATGATATGATTAAGTTGATAAAATGTGATTGGTTGTTCCAATGCTTACGAAACTTGATATATGAACTCCAGGGGATATTTTAAGCTTGTTTGATTCCTTTGGAGGGTACCTTATATTTGGATTTCAAGGTTGGACTTTTGTTGTTCGGTTTGACCGTATTTGACATTCGGTCGTGAGGTGAGTTAAATAGCTATTCAAATATTATTGTATTAAGTGTATATTTATATACCATCTATATGTATGTGATTTCTATGACTTTAGAGTCGGTTCTTATTGGTCTCTTGTCTTTGTACGTATTGATCTCTCGATTACGAGTTATTCCGAAATGTCGGTCGGTTTGGATATCCATGTATTCCGTTGGTATTGTTTCTTTGATTTCTTGTGAAACCGGAAGTACGGGGATTACTTTGTGTGATCCGTCCCGAAAACGGTGAATGTCAACATGCGGATGAAGGGGGAGGGATCGGTGAGACATTCTAGTCGTTCTTGTTGTCTGTTGGCCGTACTCGGTGCCTAATGTGAAGAGAGGCACGAGTATAGGGACTCGGGCATACCCGGGAGATGAAGGCGGGCTCCCTGCCAGTCCTAAGCATTGTATTCTGTGAACCATAGGAGCTCGAGCATACCCAGTGACAATGGGCTCCCTGCTAGTCCTATGTGTTCTATTGTTTGGTTATTTCGATATGTTGTTTTAGACCGTTTGACTAACGTGTAATATTGATCCCTTGAAAATGAATTGACCTGGTATCCTCTGATAATTACTTGTAATTTGCATTGAAATAAGCCTGTTATGTCATGATGAATTGTTTGATTTTAGCACTTGACTTTTGGTTTTATTATGGACAATTCTTATTACGTAAGTGGTACTCTCAAATAATCGCTCATTGATATAACCATTCAATTGGTTGGTTTTCGGTTCCCGTGTATTTGTATAGACTTAATTTCAATAACATTTGTTTAGACTATTTATCTCACTAAGCCATGTGCTTATTCCGTTAGCTCACTATTTTTTCCAGGAACGAAAGAAGATAAAGGCAAGAACCCGGTGTAGTTAGTTCGTGATTAGTTCGGGGATCGTTGCCAAGTCTTGGTATATATATATAGTTATGTTTATTATATATTTTGGGATGTAAATATATTCGGGTAGTTATTATGTTGTCCCGAATTTTTGGTTGGTAAATGTTTTAATTATAAGATTGTAAGCTTTTGTTTGGATTTGGAAATACTTATTAAGGTATAATTAGCTTTTGGTGGTTTACTTAGAAAATGATATCCCGTATGTTTTGTTTTGGGTTATTAAATTGTGTTTTTGGTGATAATCGTAACCGTGGTGTTACAAATATGGTATCAGAGCAGTGGTTTGAGGGATTTAGATATTGGAAATGATATCTAGACTCAAACCTAGGCATTGAAATCGTATAGTAACTAGGCTATGATAGAATACGGGATAAGGAGTAATAGGAGAAACCTAGGTGGGGATGGGACCAAGGATAGGATTATATCTAATAAGTATGTGCTAAAACTTTCAGTAAATGGCTGACGACGACGCAGCAAGCCATACACCGAAAAACCCACACATGGGGGAAAATGACCTTGAGGCAAGCCATGATCAATCGATCCCTAATGTCGGTGGAGATGATTCGGGTAACACTAGACATGATGAGGAAGTCCCTACATCTCCTCGAACGGAAAGATTGATGAAAATGATGGCTGATCAGATGAAATCATTAACTGATCAGATGAGAGCCGCATTAGAGGAACAAAGAAAGGAATTTGAGAAGAAGTTGGAAGAACACAAACCGACAAATGCACTTAAACCAGACGAGAAGGGTAAACATCCGATCGTGACCGATGAGGTTTCGAAACCCAAACCAGATCGAGTCTCGTTCAAGTCATTCCGTAGTAGTGGGGCCACGGAGTATACAGGACAGTCTGATCCTGTTTTAGCTATGCAATGGGTTCAGAACACCGAAAAAGTGTTCCGAACAATTCGCGTACACGATGAAGACAAGGTGAGGTATGCATCGGCTATGTTGACAGATCGAGCATTAGTTTGGTGGGATAACACTTACGAGTCACTAGACTCGAATACTCGCGAGAACATGCTTTGGGACGAATTTCGATCAAAGTTCTTTGAACAATATTGCCCAATGGATCTTCAACGTCGCCTTGAGAAAGAGTTCTGGGATTTGAAACAAGGCACCATGACTGTGATGGAGTATGAGACCGAGTTTAACCAAAAACTACGATTTGCACAAAGGTTTTTAAGTACTGAAGACGATAAGGTCGAGCGTTTTGTGGGTGGGTTACGAAAAGAAATTCGGAATTTTCTGGTGAATCGAGAAGTTCCAAGTTTTGTCAAGGCGGTAGAATTTGCTCGAAGATGCGAGCATGATCTGTCAATACCGGATGATCCAGCTCCGGCAGCAAAGCGACCATGCACCGGAAAGACGAGCACAGTCCCAACACATCGATCACCCAAGTTCTTAATGTCGAAACGAGGGCAGACGCATAATGAAACTCGTACTACACCTCAGGCATGTTCTTTACAGTCTAATGCCCCAAGGATTTGCCAAAGATGTGGCAAGAATCATGCTGGACGATGCAATATTGAACCATCCAGTGTACGATGTTTTTGTTGTGGCGAAGTGGGCCACGTTCGTACAACTTGTCCGCGAAAGGAGGAAGCAT
This sequence comes from Centaurea solstitialis, assembly GCA_030169165.1. Taxonomy (NCBI): domain Eukaryota; kingdom Viridiplantae; phylum Streptophyta; class Magnoliopsida; order Asterales; family Asteraceae; genus Centaurea; species Centaurea solstitialis. Next base: position 37,489,663 of record CM058042.1, on the reverse strand, counting down.
GCTACTCATGCGGGGTTCTTGGGCATAAACAACGAAACTGTCCACGAGGAAAAGGAGCAGAAAGTAAGGCGTCAGTCCAACGACCGACGATGGGTGGTGCCTCAAGTCAAAAGGAGGAGGTACCCAAAGCACGAGCTCGAGCTTTTCAGATTACCGCGGAGGAGGCTCGTGATGATCCAGATGTTGTTACCGGTATTTTTCTTGTTAACTCCCAACCTGCTCGTATTTTATTCGATTCTGGAGCTACAAATTCTTTTGTGTCGCATGATTTTGTTCGCTACATGAAATCTGTTCCGCTTATGCTTCCTATTCCGTTTACCGTTGATACCGCTAATGGAGTCACTTTAGTAGCTAATAGAGTATTTAGAGATTGCTCTTTAGTGTTAGACAATCATGATTTTTGGTAGACTTGATTTCTATTGATATTCGTGGCTTCGATGTCATGATTGGTATGGATTGGTTAATAAAGAACCGCGCGGTTATCATCTGTTATGAGAGGATGGTTCAGGTACCAGTTAAGAATGGAGACTACTTGTATATTTACGGGGAAAGACGTACCGGTGACGTGAAGATAATATCTATGCTTAAAACGCTGCATTGTGTAACTAAGGGTTGCACTTCTTTCATGGCATATGTTTTGGATGCAACCAAAGAAATTAAGAAGATAGTGAAAGATGTGCCAATCGTAGGTGAATATCCGGATGTATTCCCCGATGACTTACCTGGGTTACCACCAGATAGGCAAGTAGAATTCCGGATCGATTTGGTACCCGGTGCCTCTCCAATTGCTAAAACGCCTTATCGACTTGCGCCGGCAGAAATGAAAGAAATGATGAGCCAGTTACAAGAGTTGTTGGACAAGGGCTTCATTCGACCGAGTGCTTCGCCTTGGGGTGCACCGGTACTGTTTGTAAAGAAGAAAGACGGTTCATTCCGGATGTGCATCGATTACAGGGAATTGAACAAGGTAACGATTAAGAATAAATATCCGTTACCTTGTATCGATGACTTGTTTGATCAGCTCCAAGGTGCAAGCTATTTCTCAAAGATTGATCTCAGGTCCGGCTATCACCAGTTGAAAGTAAGTGAGGAAGACGTACCCAAGACGGCCTTCCGAACCCGTTATGGGCATTACGAATTTTTGGTAATGCCATTCGGACTTACAAACGCACCTGCAGCGTTTATGGACTTAATGAATAGAGTATGTCGTCCCATGCTTGACAAGTCTGTCATAGTATTTATTGATGACATTCTTGTGTGCTCAAAGTCCGAAGAAGAACATGCTACGCATTTACGTGAGATACTTGAGCTACTCAGGAAGGAACGTTTATACGCAAAGTTCTCAAAATGCGAGTTCTGGCTTCGTCAGGTGCAATTTCTAGGACATGTAATATCAGGTGACGGAGTTTCTGTTGATTCGACTAAAATTGAGGCGATCCAAAAGTGGGAGCAACCAAAGAATCCATCTGAAGTCAGAAGTTTTCTGGGTCTAGCAGGATACTATAGAAGGTTTATCCGTGACTTTTCGAAAATTGCTGTGCCACTTACATCATTGACTCGCAAGGATGTTAAGTTTGAATGGACAGAAGCTCAAGATAATGCATTTCAGACTCTTAAAGATTGTTCGACAAACGCGCCTATACTAGCTCTACCTGAGGGTAGTGAGGACTTTGTTGTGTATAGTGATGCATCTCTACTTGGACTTGGATGTGTCTTGATGCAACGGGGCAAGGTAATCGCATATGCCTCGCGACAGCTGAAAGAATATGAGAAAAAGTATCCAACCCATGATCTTGAGCTAGCAGCGGTGGTCTTTGCTTTGAAACTTTGGCGACACTATCTCTATGGTACGAAGTGTCAACTCTATACTGACCACAAGAGCTTAAAGTATCTATTTGATCAACAGACCCTGAACATGCGTCAGCAACGTGCTATGGAACTCATCAAAGATTACGATTGTGAGATATTATATCATCCGGGTAAAGCCAATGTAGTGGCTGATGCTTTGAGTAGGAAGACGTATGCTGGACTTTTATGCTACGTTATCACTCACATATCGGTTAAACCTAATCTATTTGACGATATTCGAAAGTGGCAGTTTGAGGCTTTGAAGTCTGAGAATATCAAAGCAGAACGAATGGTGGGATACGTCAATTCTCTTTCTGAAGATGGACGTGGCTTGAAAGTCTTTAAAGCTCGAATATGGGTCCCTAGACTTGGTGGTATGCGCGATGTTGTCTTAGCGGAAGCACATAAGTCACGATTATCGATACACCCAGGGAGTACCAAAATGTATCAAGATCTACGTTTAGATTATTGGTGGCCTGGGATGAAGACCGATATTGGACGATATGTCGAGAAATGTACCACATGCTTACAAGTAAAAGCCGAACATCAGAAACCGTATGGTAGTTTGCAGCCTCTAGGGGTACCGATGTGGAAATGGGAAGAGTTAACCATGGATCTGGTTACTAAACTACCAAAAACCCAACATCAACATGATAGTATTTGGGTTATAGTTGATCGGTTGACCAAATCTGCACTGTTCTTACCTGTCCGAGAGTCTTATTCTATGGATCGATGGGCGCAGTTGTACATTGATGAAGTTGTCTCGCGACATGGTGTACCGGTGAAGATTATCTCTGATCGAGACTCTCGATTCACTTCCAAATTCTGGAGCGCATTTCAACGAGAGTTGGAGACACATCATGCATTTAGTACGGCCTATCATCCTCAGACTGATGGTCAATCAGAACGAACTATTCAAACCCTCGAGGATATGCTACGTGCATGTGTCTTAGAGTTTGGTGGAAGTTGGGATGTTCACCTACCCTTGGTTGAGTTTTCTTACAACAATAGTTACCACTCGACCATTGGAATGGCTCCCTACGAGGCTTTATACGGGCGTAAGTGTCGTACACCCTTGTGTTGGCGAGAGACGGGAGAGAAAATTTTAGCTGGTCCCGAGCTTATTCAGATCACTCATGACAAGATTCAGATTATTCTTGAAAGGATGAAAGCTGCCCAAGATCGCCAAAAGTCTTATGCGGATCGCCGCAAAAGGCCAATCGAATTCTCGGTAGGTGATATGGTAATGTTAAAAGTTTCTCCTTGGCGAGGCATGCTTCGATTCCGGAAACAAGGTAAATTAAGTCCACGATTTATTGGCCCGTTCAAAGTATTAGAGCGTATCGGGAAACAAGCTTACCGGTTAGAGTTACCGGAAGAACTTATGGGGATACACAATGTGTTTCATGTCGGGTACTTACGTAAATGTTTGGGTAAACATGAAGAAACAGTTCCCTTATCAGAAGTCAAAGTAGATGAAAAATTAAGATATATTGAGGAACCAGAATCCATTATGAACGAGAAAAAGGTGAACCTACCTAATAAGGAGGTGGACTTGGTGTTGGTCAAGTGGAAACACCATAGGGGACCAAATTGGACGTGGGAGCGTAAAGATGAGATGCAGGCCAAATACCCTTATTTGTTCCCACAACAATGATTTCGGGGACGAAATCCTCAAAAGGAGGAGGTATTTGTAACATCCCAATTCTAAATTCCCATATTATATGTGCTAAGTGTGTCTCATTTATATGTTACGAAGGATATTATGTGCTTACATGCAAGAAAATGTTAAGCGTGTAGAAATTTTACTAAGTGTATTAGTAGTGGCCATATAAGGTAACCGATGATTTAGTGGGAGTTCGTGTTTGAAATTTTAAGGTTATGCTTCTTTGGAGTATATGAGAGGATTTAGAAATTTTCATGACAATCGGAGTTAGATTGAGAAAGTTGGAGAAAACGAGTCAAAACGTCAACGGTTAAGCTATGGATTCGTAAAACCAATTTTTTTTGAGGAGATATTTTCTGGAATATTATTATTGGATGTTGTAGATTATTTCGTTACGAACGCGTAGGTGAAAACCTCATCGAAAACGGAGTTACGAGCGAAAAGTTACGTTATTTTTAGTTTTAGTGGTCAAAATGGGTACTTAGGCGGGTCAAACCCGACCCAACTTGGTTTTGACCTATAAAAGCCGAATTTTAGCTCCATTTTAGACCATTTTCAGCCTCTTAACATACACACACAGTAAATGTGCGATTTTCACACACTTAAGCTCAAACACCTTCAATTTCTTGGAGAATCAAAGATCAAGTGATGAATTCTTGATGATTATGTGAAGATTGTTGAAGGTATACTTCTAATACTAAGTTTACTCTTTGCAATTAGTGTCAATCAAGGAAATTAGGGTTTGCATGTTTGAAATTAGTGGTTGATTTTGTAAGATTATGGTTTTATGTTGGTTATTATCATGTTATCTTGAAGGATTACACAACAATTTGAAGCTAATTTCATCTTTGTTCTTGTTTTGATGTTGTAACAAGTATGATGACTTTTGGATGAAATAAGCTTAATGCATGTGTAAGATAAGTGTAGAAATCATGATATTATGCTCAAATTATGATTATACATTAGTTAGTTCTTTGATTACATGGTTGTTATGCAAGAAGATGGAAAGATTAAGTGAGTATTCACTATGAATAAGATGACTATTTGTTATACAAAGATGGATTTTGATGAAATTGGTAGAAAAAGATGAATGGACCATGGTTTCTTGTTGATTTTATCTTGATGATGATAAAATTAAGTTATCATCTGAGTTTGGATAGGATTGCAATGGAAATGGATACTTATTTGGACAAAAGTATGATTTTTCGAGTTTGAAAAGCATGTTACAGCACTGTTTTGTAAAAATTGTATAAAATCGTAGAAAAATCAGAAAAATACAAGGTCGGTGGAGTTGGAAAGATATGTATCTGTACTTTAATCCATATGTTGAAGTCAAAGTGTGATTTTGAGTTTAAGTGGGGTAAAACAGAGGGTAAAAACAGAGCTGCAGCATATAATTAAAGATAGCTTATGATATGATTAAGTTGATAAAATGTGATTGGTTGTTCCAATGCTTACGAAACTTGATATATGAACTCCAGGGGATATTTTAAGCTTGTTTGATTCCTTTGGAGGGTACCTTATATTTGGATTTCAAGGTTGGACTTTTGTTGTTCGGTTTGACCGTATTTGACATTCGGTCGTGAGGTGAGTTAAATAGCTATTCAAATATTATTGTATTAAGTGTATATTTATATACCATCTATATGTATGTGATTTCTATGACTTTAGAGTCGGTTCTTATTGGTCTCTTGTCTTTGTACGTATTGATCTCTCGATTACGAGTTATTCCGAAATGTCGGTCGGTTTGGATATCCATGTATTCCGTTGGTATTGTTTCTTTGATTTCTTGTGAAACCGGAAGTACGGGGATTACTTTGTGTGATCCGTCCCGAAAACGGTGAATGTCAACATGCCGATGATGGGGGAGGGATCGGTGAGACATTCTAGTCGTTCTTGTTGTCTGTTGGCCGTACTCGGTGCCTAATGTGAAGAGAGGCACGAGTATAGGGACTCGGGCATACCCGGGAGATGAAGGCGGGCTCCCTGCCAGTCCTAAGCATTGTATTCTGTGAACCATAGGAGCTCGAGCATACCCAGTGACAATGGGCTCCTGCTAGTCCTATGTGTTCTATTGTTTGGTTATTTCGATATGTTGTTTTAGACCGTTTGACTAACGTGTAATATTGATCCCTTGAAAATGAATTGACCTGGTATCCTCTGATAATTACTTGTAATTTGCATTGAAATAAGCCTGTTATGTCATGATGAATTGTTTGATTTCAGCACTTGACTTTTGGTTTTATTATGGACAATTCTTATTACGTAAGTGGTACTCTCAAATAATCGCTCATTGATATAACCATTCAATTGGTTGGTTTTCGGTTCCCGTGTATTTGTATAGACTTAATTTCAATAACATTTGTTTAGACTATTTATCTCACTAAGCCATGTGCTTATTCCGTTAGCTCACTATTTTTTTCCAGGAAAGAAAGAAGATAAAGGCAAGAACCCGGTGTAGTTAGTTCGTGATTAGTTCGGGGATCGTTGCCAAGTCTTGGTATATATATATATATATATATAGTTATGTTTATTATATATTTTGGGATGTAAATATATTCGGGTAGTTATTATGTTGTCCCGAATTTTTGGTTGGTAAATGTTTTAATTATAAGATTGTAAGCTTTTGTTTGGATTTGGAAATACTTATTAAGGTATAATTAGCTTTTGGTGGTTTACTTAGAAAATGATATCCCGTATGTTTTGTTTTGGGTTATTAAATTGTGTTTTTGGTGATAATCGTAACCGTGGTGTTACAATCGGCAAATTGATTAGTGTCGAGCAAAGTGCTTTTATCAAAGGAAGGTCAATCCTTGACGGTGTTCTTGTTGCTAACGAAGTTGTCGACTTCCTAAAAAGGAAGAACAAGAAAGGTTTAATTTTTAAAGTTGATTTTGAAAAAGCCTATGACTCGGTTGAATGGTCATTCCTTTTGGATGCAATGGAAAATATGGGCTTTGGCTTGAAATGGAGAAATTGGGTAAAAAGTTGCCTTAGCACATCCAAAGTGTCGGTTCTCGTGAATGGTTCCCCAACGGGGGAATTTTCAATGGAAAGGGGTTTAAGGCAAGGGGATCCGTTGGCCCCTTTTTTATTTTTGATCATGACCGAAGGCCTTCATCTATTGATTAATGAAGCTTTGGAGAAAGGGTTATATAAAGGAGTTAATGTGGGAGATGATAACATGATAGTTTCTCATCTACAATATGCAGATGATGCTATCTTTTTTGGAGATTAGGGGCCCGATAATGTAATCAATTTGCTAAAGGTTTTGAAGTGTTTTCAAGCGGTTTCGGGGCTGAAGTTGAATTTGAAGAAGAGCAAAATATATGGGATAGGAGTCGAGATTGTTGAAGTTCAAGGTTGGGTAAATATGTTAGGGTGCGGCTTTGGGGAACTCCCTTTTATTTACCTTGGACTTCCGGTAGGAACCGCCTTGAAAAGATCCTCGCTTTGGTTACCGGTGATCGAAAAGATGAAACGTAAGCTCTCGCTTTGGAAGGCTAAGATGATCTCGTTTGGAGGACGGCGCACATTGATAAAATTGGTACTTGGTAGTGTCTCTTTGTACTACTTTTTGCTACTCCGTGCACCCGTGAGTGTTTTAAAAACTCTAGAGGGTATCCGAAATAATTTCTTTTGGGGAGGTGGGGACGGGTCGAGTATAGGTGAGAAACCAAAGAGAGTGTGTCATTGGGTTAAGTGGGAAAAAGTTGTAACCTCTTTCGAGAGGGGTGGTCTAAGCATAGGGAATCTTAATGATTTAAATTTGTGTTTACTTGGGAAATGGTGGTGGCGGTTTATGGTGGAGAGAGGATCGTTATGGGTAAGGGTTATTAAGAGTATATATGTTCGGGAAGGAGGCCTCTCGAGGGACGTTGTTGTGGGAGGGATGGGTAGAAACTCGGTTTGGGTAAAAATCATAAAAGTAGGGGAGGAATTGGAGAAAAAAGGGATTGCTTTTCGTAATTCTTTTCGGAGAATAGTAGGAAACGGTGTAGGCACTAGTTTTTGGGAGGATGTTTGGATTGAAGAGGGGAGGCTTAGAGAGAAATATAACAGGCTCTACCGTTTAGAAGTCAACAAAAATGTCACGGTAGCCGGAAGTGGGGTGTTTGAGGGAGATATGTGGTCTTGGAAATGGAGGTGGAGAAGGAATCCGAGGGGGAGGGAGCTAGGAGAATTGGAGAGATTGTGGAAGTTGATACAAGGAGGTAAACCGATTAAGGGGGGGAGAGGACCGGGTATTATGGAGTCTTGACCCAATAAAGGGGTTCTCGGTCAAGGGATTAAGGGTGTTGTTAGATCAAAAGAGGGATGGTGATGTAGGAAGAAATGTGGCAACAACTTGGTTATGAAAGGATTATGTGCAAGACAGTAACTAGGTTTACCGTGTCCAATGTTATAAGGCACTAGTGGGTCACACTGCTACACACCCGAATAGAGATCAATTGGATTTACCAGTTGTGTGAAATTAATTAATTGGTATAATTAATTGATTAAGAGAGAAAAATAAATAATAGATAAGTCTATTTATTATTTATGGATATATATTAATAGTAAATTAATATATGGAAAGGTTTAATTAAAGCCTATCGGGCTTAATAATTAAACGGGCTTTTCTATTGGGTAGTTACCATATTTACTAATATAAATATATGGTAAACCTAAGGCTTTCTCATACAATTCATCTCATTAGTAACTTAGAGAAAAAGAAAAGCCTAAACCTCTTTCTCTCTTTCTCCTAAAATCGTCCCACACATACACACTCAACCAGTTTTCGGTTTTCGAGTTTTTGGGTAATCCTAAGGCGGTCTAGCAGCGGTTCTCGTGGTGGTGCAGTAGCGGTGTATTCCCCGTTAGCTTTCCGGAAACCGTTTGATTTTAATCCTATAAGGTATTGTTCTAAACCCTCTTGTGATTGTATCTTAACCCGTTTTGGTTGGATCTTCTGGTTTGGGAATTCAGTTTTATTCCGCTGTGCATATCTGTTTTTGCCTGCAATTTCCAACAGTGGTATCAGAGCCACTTCCTAAACGTTTAGATCGGGATTGTTTGATTGTGATAAACTGTTTATAATGTTTAGATTATATTTGTTAAAAATTCGATTTTTATCTGTTTCTTTAAAAATTGGATTTTTATCGTTATCGCACGAAACCACGATCATCGGTGGTGGTATCACGGCCGTTTGCCGATCGAAATCCACCAACGGATCGCCGGCCACCACGAATGGTGGCAACGGCGTCGGTCCGGACAACCACCGCGCCCCACGGTGGCGTCGGTGGTGATGATGATCGAAGGCAGCAGCAAAGCGGTGGTGGCAGCGGCTTATGGCTGTTGTCGCCGCCGGTAAACACCGCGGATCGCCCGCCTGGCGGCCGGCTGCCTTACGGCCACGCTAGGGCGGCGGCGGCGATTGATTTGCGTCGATTGAACGACCACCGCAAACCCCGATTGGGCAGCGGTGGTGTAATGATGATGGTGGCGTTGTTGTTGCCCAGCGGTGGCAGCAGAAGCGTGGTGGTGGCGGCGGCCTTGGCCGTTGTCACCGGTTGAACCACGAACCACCAAGCCAACCGCCGGCTGCCTTGCGGCCTCGCCGGGCGGTGGCGGTGGCTGTTTGTTGTTTCCCGCGAGCGTAAGCCGCACCACCAAATGGTGGTGATGGCGTTTGTTGTTGACGATACCACCGGCCACGGCGGCGATGGCGGTTGCGGCTGCTGTCGTCGTCGATGGGCCTAGCGGCGGCGGCGGTGGTGACTTTGGTTACCGCTGCTGTCGCCGGTGGTGATTTTGGGTAGATTGCCGACGATCGATGACGACGGTGGCTCCAGTTCCGTTGTCATCAATAACCAATAACTTACGATGAGTAACCGATAGTTGCTATTGTTGTTATCAGTATTGGTATCTGATAAGGTTTCGTAATTGATAGGGTTGTTTTTAACCAGATAGGTTAAAACTCCGGATAAGATTAATTTTACGTTTTTTAAAAATTAATTTTAGATAATTATAAAACCAGTTGAGTTTTGTAATTTAGTTATATCCTGTTTATCGTAACTGCCTTATTTCAAATTTGTTTTATTTGAATTGTTAGTTGCGAGTGTCATAGCCAAGCCCCAGACCTATGGTTGTGTTTTATTTTATCTCTGTTTTGGTAAGGGAGGCCTGCGTGCCATTTACAACCCTTTTATTGTAATTTTTATTTTATATATTTTAAAATTGCACCGAAGACGGAGAAAACCATAGAGACGAACTTTGGAGACACAACCGAGGATGTCAGAGCCAGTGGGAGCGTTCTACCTTCATGCCTTGTGCGTTGCTCGTCACTTAGGTTAAAGACCGTCAGTTTAGTGTTGGTTCACTCAATTGACAACAGTTTAAGGGCAAAAGCTATGACACAGTTTTAATTTTACGTTTTATATAATTGCGTGGTTTGATTTTAATTGCGTGGTTGTGATAAAACGTAGTTCTAAAAATCTAATGAGATGTTTTATAAAAAAAACCTAGAGGTTCGATTACAGAGTGTTTTTCGAATCAGTTTTAAAATTAAGGTTTTTTGAAAAACTGGCTAAAAACCCCTTAGGTTTAACAAAAAATCTTAGATCACGTGAGTGCGACCCACTTTGAGACCCTTTTGGCGTAAGGTACGCGGGTGTTGGAAGTGAGCAAGCCTTGGACATCCGCGTTCAAACTCCAAGTTGAAAGGGGTGTGACAAGTACACCCAGTCTCAAGTGGTGCGATCTATTTTGGTTTTTGTAACAATTTACCGTGTCGTATCGGGCCAAAGCGCACTAGAGGGACTAAATATGCACGAATGTAATATTCGATGTCCCGACGTTTTAGAAGTCGTATTTTCGTTTAAAATGCGATTGGTATAAGTGGTTACCTACCAGAAATAGCATGGGTCGGTCTGTGTGATCAAGCCGCTTACCAACACATGTGAAATATGGATTCTAGTCTAATAAACTTATTTTTCTAAGGGTAATAAATTTATTAGAAGCTTTATAATCAATAAACTAAATCGGAATTTATTCTTTATGTAGATGTCTTATACTACCGTTCCGTTTTATTCACCTGAGGAATCACTTCGCCTAATTATGGGCAAGTGGAAGCTTACGGGCCAAAACTATCCAGTTTGGAAGTTGCATTTTGATAATGTCTTGCGCGACCAGGATAAGCTTTATGTGATCAATAAACCACTGTCACGACCTAAGAGCAATGCCCCTGAAGAGGAATTTGCTGAGTACTTTAGATTTATGGCTGATGAATCTGACGTGATGTCTATTCTATCTTTCTCTGCTTCGCCCGAGTTCACGGTCGATCTCAGAGTTAAGTTCTGCCATGAGGTCGTGAAGAGCATAGAAAACCAGATTGGTTTCTATAAGAATTGTGGTAAATATTTGATCATGAAAGAAATCTTTTCACTGAAGCTGAAAAGAGGCCAATCAGTTAAAGATCATCTCCTGGAGATAAGGAGACTCTTTAAGTGTTTGTCGCGACTTGGATACAAGATGACTCAGGAGGAGCTTGTGTATCTGATGTGGTTCTCACTCCCGAAAGAGATTCGTGTCACAGCTAGTGGATACATGGGAGAACCCAGGATGGACGTGGCAAAGGTTCATGAGAAAATTTTGGACAGTCTGGAGCCAAAGGAAGCAAGTGCTGATCTCATGGACACTACTGATTGGATTGATGAGCTGGGAGATCTAAGTTGCCCAGAATGTGGTAGCCAAGATATCTGTGTCCACTTATTCAACGTTGAGCAGATGGACATCGGTCTATCCGATGCACCAGGTATCTTTATGATAGATTGTTTGATCACTTCTTATGAATCATGGGTACTTGATACAGGAAGTGGTAACCACATTTGTAATCATTTACAGGGATTCAAAAGAAGGGAGACCTTGAGGAAGGATCGTTCGAACCTACGAGTCGGTGAAGGCACGATGCTTGTAGCTGAAGCCGTAGGATCTTACAGTCTTAGTTTACCCTTGGGTCTAGTTTTGGAACTCGATACTTGTTATTATGTTCCTAAGATGATCAAAAATATTCTTTCTTTTGATTTGTTGGTACACCAAGGATTTTATTATAAATATGATTATAAAATGATTTATTGCTTTAAAAATGACATGTTATATTTCAAAGCAACTCCTTCGAATGGTCTATACATATTAAATCTTCAAGAAAGTAATAAAGAAATCTATCATATAAGTAAAAGATCCAAAGACATCGAGGATCAAACTTACCTCTGGCATTGTCGGCTTGGACATATAAACAAGAAACGCGTAGAACTACTCCAGAAAGGAGGACTTCTAGGGACTTTCGATTTTAAGCCCTTTAGTAATTGCGAATCTTGTTTGTCGGGCAAGATGACAAAGCATCCTTTCAACAAAGACAATGAAAGGGCCAATGACTTGTTGGAGATCATACACACTGATGTGTGTGGACCTTTCAGTCATGAGGCGAGAGGAGGATACCGGTACTTCATTACCTTTACTGACGATTTCAGTAGGTATGGGTATGTCTACCTGATACGACATAAGTCTGAAGCTTTCGAGAAATTCAAAGAGTTTTAGAGTGAAGTACAGAATCAACTTGACAGGAAGATCAAGTCCTTAAGGTCAGACCGTGGTGGAGAATATCTTAGCCTAGAATTTGACAGTCATTTGAGAGAGTGTGGGATTGTTTCACAACTCACCCCTCCGTATACACCACAGATGAATGGTGTGTCAGAAAGGAGGAATCGTACCCTGCTTGACATGGTACGATCAATGATGTGTCGTTCCACATTACCAGTATCATTCTGGGGACACACGCTCGAAACAGCAGCAAACATACTGAACAAAGTGCCAACCAAATCGGTAGAAAAGACTCCATATGAGCTATGGACAGGCAAGAAGCCTAAGTTGTCTTTTCTAAAGATTTGGGGTTGCGAGGTATACGTTAAGTGTACAACCTCGGAGAAACTCAAACCCAAATCAGATAAGTGTTTCTTCGTAGGCTATCCCAAGAACTCACTGGGGTACTACTTCTATAATCCTAGCGAGAACAAAGTATTTGTGGCCCGCAATGGAGAATTTTTGGAGGAGAAGTTTCTCAATCAAGAGAATACCAGAAATGATATAGACCTACAGATAGTAGAGGAAGAAACACCTGTACCGATTGTTGAGCCAGTCACTCAACAAGATAATGTTGAGACTCAACCGGAAACGGTTGAGGAGGTGTAAACACAGGACCTTCGCAGATCCTCTAGGATAAGGCAAGAACCAGATAGGTATCTTGGATTTCTAGTCTCCCAGGACGGCGGAGACCTGAATGAGCCTACATCCTATGGAGAAGCTGTATCAGGCAATGAGTCTGAACAATGGCAAGAAGCCATGAAGGCAGAGATGCAGTCCATGTACGACAACCAAGCTTGGGAGTTGACAGATTTACCCCAGCACTGTAAGGCTGTTGGGCGTAAATGGGTTTTCAAGAAGAAAACAGACATGGACGGAAATGTGCACACTTTTAAGGCTAGACTGGTCGCGAAAGGTTTCACGCAAACTCATGGTATCGACTATGATGAAACTTTCTCGCCAGTAGCTATGTTAAAGTCCATTAGGATTCTGATGGCCATCTCAGCATATTTCAACTATGAGATTTGGCAGATGGATGTTAAGACGGCCTTCCTGAATGGGAAGTTAACAGAGGATGTCTACATGCAACAGCCGGAAGGTTTTGTAGATCCAAAGAATCCTAATAAAGTGTGCAAGTTGCTAAAATCCATATATGGATTAAAGCAGGCATCCAGGAGCTGGAACTTACATTTTGATGAACGAATCAAAGAATTTGGTTTTACCAAAAGTGAGTTTGAGCCATGTGTTTACACAAAGTTCAGTGGGAGCATAGTAACCTTCTTGGTCTTATATGTAGATGATATTCTACTCATTGGAAATGACGTACCAACTTTACAGAGTGTTAAAGTTTGGTTGAGCAAATGTTTCCAAATGAAAGACCTTGGAGAAGCCGCATATATACTTGGTATAAAGATCTACAGAAATAGATCTAGGCGGCTTATCGGACTTAGTCAAGGTACGTACATTGATAAAGTCCTGAAACGGTTCAGGATGGATGAATCCAAGAAAGGATTTATCCCGATGCAACATGGTATAGTGCTGAGTAAAGCACATTGTCCCGAATCTAGTCAAGATAAGGAGAAGATGAAATCGATACCATATGCTTCGGCAATTGGATCGATCATGTATGCCATGTTATGTACCAGGCCCGATGTTGCTTACTCAGTAAGTGTTACGAGCAGATACCAGCAAAACCCAGGTGAAGCCCATTGGGTGGTTGTCAAGAACATTCTGAAATACCTGAGGCGTACTAAGGAAATGTTCTTGGTCTTTGGAGGTTCTGAGGATGAGATTAGTGTCACTGGTTACTCAGACGCTAGTTTCCAGACCGACAGGGATGATTACAGATCACAGTCAGGGTACGTTTTTACCCTAAACGGAGGTGCAATCTCGTGGAAGCTCGAAGCAAGACACGATGGCAGACTCTACCACCGAAGCCGAGTACATTGCAGCTTCAGACGCAGCAAAGGAAGTGGTCTGGCTCAGGAACTTTATCACGGATCTAAGAGTCGTAGCCAGTATCTCTAGACTAGTGGATATTTATTGTGATAACTCTGGGGCTGTGGCGCAAGCTAAGGAGCCTAGAGAGCATCACAAGTCGAGACATGTACTACGGAAGTTTCACCTCATCCGAGAGATCATCGGAAGAGGAGACGTAAGAATATGCAAGATTCCGACGGACGAGAATGTAGCAGATCCACTAACAAAGCCGCTAGCTAGAGTAAAGCATGAGACACATGCTAATTCCATTGGGATGCAGTACCTGGATACTAGTAGCTAGTTTTAGTTTTTGATTATTACCGTGGATTAATTTTTGAGACTTTATATCGTGTAAGTTTTATTATTATTTTCACTGTGTGATGAAAATAAGGAGGATTTTATTCATGATTGTGTCAAATTAACCAGTTTTAGCATATTTAATTATCCGTAATTTTATACAAGCCTTGTAAGTAAAATCTAAAAGTTCCATAGCTACTTGTTAAGGTGGGAACCTTAGCAGGATTGTAACGCTATTATGGGTGTTTGGTGATTTATTCAACGTAACGAATAAAAGCACAAGTGATGTGGCCAAACATTCATAGATACTCATCAGAGTGTTTGAGTATTGGAAGTGACCAGTTTTAAGTCTGCTCCATGGAGCCTATGTCATGAGCATTGACTTGATGATAGGTTGTCCTTAGACCTGAGATATTTGGTCTGGAAATATGAGGACTGTTGTACTCTTAGCACGTTCTAACGCTACGCCGTAACAGGGTGGCTATACGGGGCGTGACTAGATGCAGCGGAAGCCATGTGACCAGATGCAGATAGTCAAGAAGGGATTTACACCTCTGTAAAAGGAGAGATATTTCCGGGCCCCTTGACGGTTGAGATTGGCAGAAATGCGTGGCCACGCTCGGATAGAATAACAGTTGTTATTTGGAAAGTTCCGTTACTGCAGGCAATCGAGATCAGAGTCAAGAAAACTTGAGTTTAAGATTGAAGTCCTCCGCTCCATGTCTAAAACTCACTTTAGAGATATCGCGTGTAAAAGGAATGAACCTGTGTACAATTCTAGCAAGAATTGTTTCTCTGGATATAAGAGATCTTATAACCTGGTTAACCTAAGTGTCTGACTAGGGACCTCCTTAGGCTAATGGTAACAGTTGAGTTACTCGTCTGGCACAAGTGGGAGTCTGAAAGGATTATGTGCAAGACAGTAACTAGGTTTACCGTGTCCAATGTTATAAGGCACTAGTGGGTCACACTGCTACACACCCGAATAGAGATCAATTGGATTTACCAGTTGTGTGAAACTAATTACTTGGTATAATTAATTAATTAAGAGAGAAAAATAAACAATAGATAAGTCTATTTATTATTTATGGATATATATTAATAGTAAATTAATATATGGAAAGGTTTAATTAAAGCCTATCGGGCTTAATAATTAAACGGGCTTTTCTATTGGGTAGTTACCATATTTACTAATATAAATATATGGTAAACCTAAGGCTTTCTCATACAATTCATCTCATTAGTAACTTAGAGAAAAAGAAAAGCCTAAACCTTTTTCTCTCTCTCTCTCCTAAAATCGTCCCACACATACACACTCAACCAGTTTTCGGTTTTCGAGTTTTTGGGTAATCCTAAGGCGGTGTAGCAGCGGTTCTCGTGGTGGTGCTGTAACACCCCGTTCCCATTTAGTTAAGTTTTAACTTCTCTTTCGTTAAGTGTTAAGGTTTGGTGTCATTTATGTAATTTCAGGTAGGGGGACTTGCTTGTAAATTTAGAAAATGGAGGGTGTTATGTGTAAGTGTATATATATGGGATTGGATGATCAAACCCTTCACTTTTGATCATTTGTCAATCTTGAGAGAAGAGAAAAGGGCTTGATAGACTACAAAGGGTTTTGGTGATTGGGGTGAAATTGTGTTTACGTGGTGCCATCGATTGTTGCTCACCGTTGGAACTAAGTTTCTAACTTCAGGTAATCATCAATTTTCCTTTATTGTGGTCGAATACCAAGTTTGGTTCATAGTTAGGGTTTTGGTCGAATGATAAGGAAATTGGCGATCTTTGGATCACCAAGTGAGTATTTTGTGTTAGGTTGGTCCCATTTTCGTTGTGGTAGTATTGTAGAGCCTGGAAATACGAAGCCATGGCTTTTTGAATCGGTCGAATTGGGTTTGGGATGCAAAAGTTATGCCAAAAAGATGAAAAATCGATTTTGGGTTCGTGCTGAATTTCAGCACCTAGCGATCGCTAGGTGATGAAGCTAGCGATCGCTAGCCATGGAAAATGAAGGCTAGCGACCACCTGATGATCGCGAACTAGAACAGAAAGTGGGAAAAAAATAGCTAGCGATCGCTAGCTACCAGCCTAGCGATCGCTAGCCTCTGTTTTGTGAGGAAAAACTGTTTTGGCCGTAACTTTCGCGTTTTAGCTCCGATTTTGATGCCGTAAAGACCGTTGGGTTCGTAATTGAATTATCTACCTTTCTAGAGAGTCTAGTTTAGGACTAGGCTAAGTGTGTTAGTTATGAGCCTTAAGGGTTTCGGGCATGAGCCTTAAGGTGTCGTTTGAATGTTATTCATGTGTGTTTTGCTATAATGTGATATATAGGTGATTGTTATACAACCGTGTGGTGAGTTGATCTTAATTATTGTGAAGCGAATCAAGGTGAGTACATATCCCTTATACGTGGCTTTATGTACAACTTGTATGTGATGCATATATGGTATGAGACTAGCATGTTGTGTGATGACGTACTCATTGTAGTGGTGGTGGCCACCGTGGGTATAGTCCTTGTGTTAACTGATATCAGTATGTGTGTGGTTCTTACCGGCGTGTACCGTAAGGCCATTGGTGATGGCATGCTTAGTTCTCATATGCGAAATAGTTGGTATAATATTGTTATGTGTTTGTGATGTGTGCTCACTAAGCGAAAGCTTACCCCGTCGTGTTCTTTTTCCCTTAGATGCAGGTCCGTCTGGAAAGGACAAAGGGAAGGGAAAAGCTTGAAGTTCTGATCATGCTCCAGGCTCAGTTCATATGGATTTTAATATCGTTAAACTTTAAGTTATGTTTTGATCGTTTCAAACAGATATTTGTGACGAACCTTGTTTGAGGATTTGGCTAGTACCCTTTTGGTTGAAAACTTAAATCTTTGATTCTAAAAGAAAATAATAATAATAAGTGAACTTTACGTTTTTGGACAATTTCCGCTGTCATGGTTACTTTTATTTCATTTCAGTTTATTTCTCGTTAAAAATGGCAAAAACAAAATTTGAGTTGTTACAATTGGTATCAGAGCCTTGGTTTGAGGGATTCAGGCATTCACACGAGGTGAGTGCTTGAACTTAAACCCAAGTGTTCGTGTTTTCAAAACAAGTAACCATCAAAATTTGATATTTTGTGTAATGGGGTGTGAACTGAGCCAAGGATCGGAACGTCAAGACGGGTGAGCACCTTGATTAATAGTCTAAATTAATGATATTGTTATTGGATTGCGAATAGTGTGTTATTGTGGTGATGTGTAAGCATGATTGATTGTGACTACTTCAATTGTGGTGTGGAAGTTGCGTTAGATAATTTTTAAATGCTATTTGTGCATGACCACTGTAGTGGTAGGAAAGTGTAGGGTAACTCTTATGCTTAATAGATAGGATGTTGCCCTGTGTATGCGGGTTGTTGTGGGGTAAACCGAAATTAGAGATTAGGACCCTTGGTGACAACGTTGAGCCTAGATATGTAGGGTATAATTATAATGGTATAAGGGCCCATATCATTACAATTATATTGTGCATGTCGGGACTTGGCGAGGTTATGGGGGACACCTATGAACTAACAAGGTTGGATGGGATAGTAGCATGCTAGAATAGGTTGTATGAACCTATTTGGGATAAGATAATAATTGGTGGGATGAGCTTGATAGAGACTAAGTGCTAGGTGTGGTACTTAATGGTATTTGTTACTTGAATCAGTATGGTGACTACACGGAGAGGCAGTGGATCCACTGGTGGAGAGGATCAGGAAATCCCTGACTTGAGAGAGGTGATAGCATCTCAAGTGGGGGAGGTGTTGCACAGTTTATTGCCAGGACTTTTCGATCAGATGAAGAGGGAGATGACAGAGTTGGTAACGCAGCAAGTGCAGACTGCGACTGGGGGGCGAGTGAGTGGGGCGGGAAGCTCACAATCGGGGCACACCCGAAATGTGACCTTCAAAGACTTCATGGCGTGTCAACCGCCGAACTTTTTGGGAGAGAAGGATCCCGTCATCTCTTCTAGATGGGTCTCGGAAGTGGAAGGGGCGTTTCTCACCAGTTTCAGCCTGCTGAGGTGAAAGTTCGTTTCGCTGCGAACTTGTTGAGGAAGGCGGCGAAGGATTGGTGGAATGTGGTGTGTAGTTCTAGAACTCCGGAGCAAGTAGAAGCCATGACTTGGGAGGAGTTCAAGGGGTTGTTCAAAGCGGAGTTTGAACCGCAGGTGGAGATAGAGAGGCTTACTAACGAGTTTCTCTACATGAAGCAGACTACTGAGTCGGTGAGCGAGATTACCGAGAAATTTCTGGAGAAGTCTCGTTTTTGCCCAAACTATGTGGCGGATGAGACCATGAAGATGTATCGTTATGGGCAGATGCTCAAAGCTGAAATTCGGGAGTTTGTACTGATGACTAATTGTACGAACTTTCAGCAGATGTTCGAGAAGGCCCGATTAAGGGAAATTGAGTTAGAGCGCCAAGGGAAACGCAAGAAGGAGGAGCACAGTCAGGTCCACTCAAACAAGAAGTTCAAGGGGATAGTGCAAAGATCGGAGGGGAAAAGGGAGTATCCTAAGTGCTCCAAGTGTGGCCGGAATCATCCGGGCGAGTGTAGGCCGAGTCTTATCACGTGCTACAAGTGCGGGAAAACAGGTCACTCGAGCCGGGACTGCAGGGTTGCGGCCAGATTGTGTTTCAGGTGTTTTCAGCCTGGTCATTTTGCTCATGAGTGCCCGAGCGCAGCTGCATCTACTCAGTTATCTGGAGTGGCGCCTTTGAAGGCGATTGAGGCCGGTCCAGCGAAAAAGGTGGAGATCCCGAAAGGGCGTGCGAGGGTCTTTCAGCTGACTGCGGAGGAAGCAAAGGTGGAGCCTGAAGTGGTGACAGGTATATTTCCAGTAAACTCAAAACCAGCTTTAGTTCTGTTTGATACGGGAGCTAGCAAAAGTTTTGTTTCTACTTCTTTTTGTAAGGGTTTTTCTAATGTCATGGGTAGATTAGATGAGCCTTTAGAGGTAGAAATAGCTGATGAGAAGAGTGTAATAGTTAGAGATATATACAGAGGAAACATAATAGAATTGGGAGGGGTAAGGTTTCGTGTCGATCTTATACCCATTCCTATGAAAGAAATAAATGTGGTGTTGGGGATGAGTTGGTTGGGTCGTCATGGGGCGTGGTTCGATTGCGAGGGACAAAGAGTGAAGATCAGGAATCCTAGTGGGGGAGACTTGATCATCACCGGCAACGGCATGAAGCGACCGCCAAGGACGTGCTCTTTGGCTAAGGCGAGGCGGTACGTGAAAGGGGGAGGCATGAGTTACCTTCTGTATGTGACAGAGATTGCGGGGGAGAAAAAGAGGAAAGCGGTGGCCGATGTTCCGGTTGTAAGGGACTTCCCGGATGTCTTTCCGGAAGATTTACCGGGAGTTCCTCCGGAGCGTCAAGTGGAGTTCGGGATCGACTTGATTCCGGGGGCGGCGCCAGTGGCTAAAGCTCCCTATCGTTTAGCACCTCCCGAAATGCAGGAGTTGTCGAACCAGCTTGAAGAGTTGTTGGGCAAGGGGTTTATACGCCCAAGTAGTTCACCTTGGGGAGCCCCTATCCTCTTTGTGAAGAAGAAGGATGGCTCGATGCGGATGTGCATCGATTATCGTGAGCTCAATAAGCTTACAGTGAAAAATCGATACCCGCTACCGAGGATCGATGATCTCTTTGATCAACTTCAAGGAGCTGCGTGGTTCTCAAAGATAGATCTTCGATCTGGGTACCACCAAGTGAAGGTGAGGGAAGAGGACGTGCAGAAGACAGCATTCAGAACGAGGTACGGACATTTCGAGTTTGTGGTGATGCCGTTCGGGTTGACAAACGCGCCGGCAGTGTTTATGGACCTAATGAACCGGGTCTGTAGGCCTATGTTGGATAAGTCGGTAATCGTATTCATAGACGATATACTGATTTACTCCAAGACGAAGGAAGATCATGTGATACATTTGATCGAGGTATTAGAGACTTTGCGACGGGAGCGGTTGTACGCTAAGTTCTCTAAATGCGATTTCTGGTTACAAGAGGTCCAATTTTTAGGGCATCTTGTTAATCGGGAAGGCATCAAGGTGGATCCGGCAAAGATTGAAGCGGTGATGAAATGGGAGGTTCCAAAGACTCCCACAGAGATTCGGAGTTTCCTGGGATTAGCCGGTTATTACCGACGGTTTATTCAGGATTTCTCTAAGATAGCTGTGCCTTTGACGAGACTCACTCGAAAGAATGTGAAGTTTGTGTGGGGCGAGGAGCAGCAAAAAGCTTTTGAGTTGTTGCGCGGGAAATTGTGTGAAGCGCCGGTTTTGACGCTACCGGAAGGGGTGGATGACATGACAGTCTACTGTGATGCTTCTTATCACGGGTTAGGCTGCGTGTTAATGCAACGTGGAAAGGTAATAGCCTATGCGTCCCGTCAACTAAAAACGCATGAGGTAAATTATACGACTCACGATCTGGAATTAGCTGCGGTGGTTTTTGCATTGAAGTTGTGGAGACATTACCTCTATGGTGTAAAGTGTACCATTTACACTGACCATAAGAGTCTGCGATATTTTCTCGATCAGCAAAATTTGAACATGAGGCAACGCCGGTGGTTAGATGTGGTAAAGGATTATGACTGCGAGATCCTATACCATCCAGGCAAGGCCAATGTGGTGGCGGACGCGTTGAGTCGAAAGGCTCATGGTGATGTGTTGCGGGTGCCATTGATGGGATTGACAGTGACCACTTCGTTGATAGAGTTAATAAAGAGCTCGCAGTTTGAAGCAGCGAAGGAGGAGAATCAAAAGAAAGAGAGGATTAAGGGTCAACTGGTCCAGTTGGTGACTGATAGTAGAGGGTTATTGACTCGTTCGGGTCGAGTGTGGGTGCCGGTGTCATGTGAGGCGAGGCAGACACTACTGGACGAAGCTCATAAGTCCAAGTTTTCTATTCATCCGGGAGCTACCAAGATGTATCGGGATTTGAAGACCGATTATTGGTGGCCAGGAATGAAGCGGGATGTGGCCCGCTATGTGGAGAAGTGTTTAACCTGTTTGAGGGTTAAGGCAGAGCACCAAAGACCACATGGGAAGTTGCAACCTTTGGATATACCTGTTTGGAAGTGGGAGCACATTACGATGGACTTAATCACTAAGTTACCTCGTACTCCCCGAAATGTGGATGCTATCTGGGTTATCGTGGATCATTTAACTAAGAGCGCTCATTTTATTGCTATTAATGAGAGCTCTTCGTCGGAAAAGTTGGCTGATATTTATGTTAAGGAGATCGTGGCTAGACATGGCGTTCCGGTCACTATCATTTCTGACCGGGATGTTCGGTTTACGTCACGGTTTTGGAGTAAGTTTCATGAAGATATGGGGACGAAACTGCAACTTAGTACAGTTTCCATCCTCAAACCGACGGTCAAAGTGAGAGGACGATTCAGACCTTGGAGGACATGTTGCGAGCCTGTGTGCTAGATTTTGGTGGTAGTTGGGATACCTATCTACCGTTGGCCGAGTTTTCGTACAACAACAGCTTCCATGCTAGCATTGGCATGCCTCCATATGAGATGCTTTATGGGAGGAGGTGCAGGACTCCGGTATGTTGGGGAGAGGTGGGCCAACGGGAGTTGGGTAGTACCGAGATAGTTCAGAAGACAACTGAGAGCATTGAATTGATTCGAGAACGTTTGAAGACAGCTCAGAGTCGTCAGAAAAGCTACGCTGATAGGCGGAGATCAGACTTGGAGTTCAGTGTGGGTGATAAAGTGTTGTTAAAAGTGTCGCCTTGGAAGGGAGTAATCCGATTCCGGAAGAGGGGCAAGCTCGGTCCTAGATTTATTGGACCATTCAAAGTGGTGGCACGTGTGGGTAAAGTGGCGTATCGACTTGAGCTACCACCAGAGCTCAGTTTGATACATGACACTTTCCATGTGTCCCAGTTACGAAAATGTTTGGCGGATGAATCGGCTCATATTCCAATAGATGACATTCAAGTCGATGAACGACTTAACTACGTGGAAAGGCCGATTGCTATCTTGGAACGGAAGACGAAATCCTTGCGTAACAAGGAGATTGGGTTGGTGAAAGTCCAGTGGGAGCATCGGAAGGGATCAGAATGGACGTGGGAGCCGGAAGCGGAGATGAGATCCAATTATCCGGAGCTGTTCCATGACTAAGCGATTTCGGGGACGAAATCTTGGTAAGTGGGGGAGAGTTGTAACACCCCGTTCCCATTTAGTTAAGTTTTAACTTCTCTTTCGTTAAGTGTTAAGGTTTGGTGTCATTTATGTAATTTCAGGTAGGGGGACTTGCTTGTAAATTTAGAAAATGGAGGGTGTTATGTGTAAGTGTATATATATGGGATTGGATGATCAAACCCTTCACTTTTGATCATTTGTCAATCTTGAGAGAAGAGAAAAGGGCTTGATAGACTACAAAGGGTTTTGGTGATTGGGGTGAAATTGTGTTTACGTGGTGCCATCGATTGTTTCTCACCGTTGGAACTAAGTTTCTAACTTCAGGTAATCATCAATTTTCCTTTATTGTGGTCGAATACCAAGTTTGGTTCATAGTTAGGGTTTTGGTCGAATGATAAGGAAATTGGCGATCTTTGGATCACCAAGTGAGTATTTTGTGTTAGGTTGGTCCCATTTTCATTGTGGTAGTATTGTAGAGCCTGGAAATACGAAGCCATGGCTTTTTGAATCGGTCGAATTGGGTTTGGGATGCAAAAGTTATGCCAAAAAGATGAAAAATCGATTTTGGGTTCGTGCTGAATTTCAGCACCTAGCGATCGCTAGGTGATGAAGCTAGCGATCGCTAGCCATGGAAAATGAAGGCTAGCGACCACCTGATGATCGCGAACTAGAACAGAAAGTGGGAAAAAAATAGCTAGCGATCGCTAGCTACCAGCCTAGCGATCGCTAGCCTCTGTTTTGTGAGGAAAAACTGTTTTGGCCGTAACTTTCGCGTTTTAGCTCCGATTTTGATGCCGTAAAGACCGTTGGGTTCGTAATTGAATTATCTACCTTTCTAGAGAGTCTAGTTTAGGACTAGGCTAAGTGTGTTAGTTATGAGCCTTAAGGGTTTCGGGCATGAGCCTTAAGGTGTCGTTTGAATGTTATTCATGTGTGTTTTGCTATAATGTGATATATAGGTGATTGTTATACAACCGTGTGGTGAGTTGATCTTAATTATTGTGAAGCGAATCAAGGTGAGTACATATCCCTTATACGTGGCTTTATGTACAACTTGTATGTGATGCATATATGGTATGAGACTAGCATGTTGTGTGATGACGTACTCATTGTAGTGGTGGTGGCCACCGTGGGTATAGTCCTTGTGTTAACTGATATCAGTATGTGTGTGGTTCTTACCGGCGTGTACCGTAAGGCCATTGGTGATGGCATGCTTAGTTCTCATATGCGAAATAGTTGGTATAATATTGTTATGTGTTTGTGATGTGTGCTCACTAAGCGAAAGCTTACCCCGTCGTGTTCTTTTTCCCTTAGATGCAGGTCCGTCTGGAAAGGACAAAGGGAAGGGAAAAGCTTGAAGTTCTGATCATGCTCCAGGCTCAGTTCATATGGATTTTAATATCGTTAAACTTTAAGTTATGTTTTGATCGTTTCAAACAGATATTTGTGACGAACCTTGTTTGAGGATTTGGCTAGTACCCTTTTGGTTGAAAACTTAAATCTTTGATTCTAAAAGAAAATAATAATAATAAGTGAACTTTACGTTTTTGGACAATTTCCGCTGTCATGGTTACTTTTATTTCATTTCAGTTTATTTCTCGTTAAAAATGGCAAAAACAAAATTTGAGTTGTTACAGGTGCAGTAGCGGTGTATTCCCCGTTAGCTTTCCGGAAACCGTTTGATTTTAATCCTATAAGGTATTGTTCTAAACCCTCTTGTGATTGTATCTAAACCCGTTTAGGTTGGATCTTCTGGTTTGAGAATTCAGTTTTATTCCGCTGTGCATATCTGTTTTTGCCTGCAATTCCCAACAGGTTAAAATCGGTTCCTAAAAAAATTTGTATCTTTATGTGGAGAAGAAATCTTGGAAGGCTTCCTGTCCGATCGCAGTAGGATAAAATGGGAGTTGACCTTGATTCCACTCTTTGCCCGCTATGCGAAAGCGATGTGGAGACCGTGGATCATGTTTATCATAAGTGTGGTAAACTGAAACGAATGTGGTTCTTATTTGGTTCTTGGTGGAATATAGATGTTGCCTCTTGTAATTCGATTGAAGAGATCATTGACATAGGTGTCCGTTCCATCGTTAACACAAGAGGGGGTAAAAGGTGGATAGCAACAGTTTGTTGTTTGTTGTATCACATTTGGTCTTTCAGGAACAAAACGGTGTTCAGCCAATTCAAAGGAAACGTTGAGGATTCTTTCAACAGCTTCCAAATAAAAGCGTTTGATTGGATTTTCAGTAAGGACAAGGAGCTGGCGGTTGACTGGAGGTCGTGGCTGTTAGATCCGGCAGGCTGAAGGTTGGGGAAAGGTGACTCGTCATTCTAATGTCGCTGAAAGTATCTCGAAGTCTGTCGTACGGGGGTCGGTAGTGATCAGAAGGGGGTGAAAATTGGCCGCAGTTTCTGTTATGTGGAGTGATTATCGGCTTGTTTTTTCGGCTCTTGATTATCGGCTCGGAAGGTTCGGGATCATCGTTTTAAGAGGTTCGGTTTGGTTTTTTTTGGCGAGCTTGGTTTGAGCCTCACGAACGAAGTTTCTGCTTTAGAACACTATTTTTTATTCTGGTGCTTGGCGGTTTCGTTACTGCGTTTTGTTTTGTCTGGTCTTGTTGGCTTTTGCTGCTTCTTCCAGTTTTGTCTTGGCTGTGCAGTTTGGCTCCTGTTTTTGGAAGTCTGTTTGTATATGGTGGTTTGGTAATAAAATTTTGCTGTTTCCAAAAAAACATTTTAAGGTGTTACATGAATGTTTCGTTTTTTCACCTTGTTTTGGATTTTTTGTACCTCGATAGTGTTTTTTAGTATTGGATATTTGAATTTAATTAATCTTTAAGGTGTTTTGTTGTGAAGTTTCAAACGTAAATCTCAAGCGGTCTCACGGAAACGACTTGATCTTGCATGAACCTATTTGTGTGTATATATATATATTGATATATAATCTTAATGAAAAATACACGATAGCTTGAAAGGGAAGAAAATGGGCATGTACTATCATAATAACATCCTCGTAGTTGCCTATGTTGTAACAGACAATCTTTGTTGTTGCTTCAAACCGTATGCTCTTAGACTTGGAAAAGCAAACTCACCATTTTCACTTCTACCAAACCTATGATATCTTTTTCATATGGTATGATCCATAAAAAATCAAAATAACCTGAATGGATCTTTTTATATTCTATCCCGTTGATTCATTTATTATTCAGGGTGAATAACACAACGATTCAGTGTTATTCAAAGCGAATAATACAACATTTTATATTCATTCATGTTATTCACTCTAAATAAAACCAAATATTGCGTTATTCGCTCCAAATAATACATGATTAATTGTTCATAGTGAATATGCCACATGGCGTGCTCTCGACTGTCCTCACGTTCACAATGAAAATTGAATTCGTGGTCGAACTTTCGTCTATATATATAAAACAAAATAAAAAACAACAATTGGTAAACCATCAAACATAAGTTAACCAAGATAACATATTTTATTAATAAGAATGGCTCTAGTCATGAGAAAATGAATACAATTAAAACCCAATATATAATTATTCAAGTATAAGGACATTATTCATAATTTTTTAGATACCATAAGCACCAAATCCGTAATTCACTCCACCAAATATCACAAAAGAGATCTAATATATCCCAAATTCCGTTATCTCTATGTTTATCTTTATCCTTTTCTCAACAACCGTTCCATAATAAAAATGTAGCAATACGCTAGCTACAAACCAAAGTCCACAAAAATATTAGAAGTACGACACTAATCATTATTCCAACTAATAAACCTACCAAACTAGGCCCGTTACAAATATATCTATCTTCATCGTAATTATTTGACTTAGACTAATTTCATGTAACCATGCAAAGAATAATAATTAAAATCAAATCATAGAAAAGTCCACATATTGCTTAGATATCTCATCCTTCCTTTTATAACCCAAACTTTCCCTTTCATGGCCTCCCATTCTAACCAACATGTTCTTCTCATTCTTTCTTCTATTAATCTTCTATCCCACATGTTTTCCGGCGAGAACACTGCCGCCCACAACCACCACGATCTCCACCGTAAACCACCACTCCACATGGCACAACTTCAAAAACTTCCTTAATGCCAGCAAAGGAGGCCACTTTAGCGGCATATCGGAGCTCAAGAAATACATGCAACGATTTGGGTACCTTCAGGTTTCTAACACAACCTCCAACGACGAATTTGATGAAAGATTAGAGTTTTCGGTAGCCAAATATCAAGAAAAGCTCGGCCTAACGGTCACAGGAAAACTAGACGCGGGTACGATCTCTCAGATGACGTTGCCGAGATGTGGTGTGAGTGACACGTTAACGACATCGAATCTACATGCAATCCAACGTTATAATTACTTCGATGGCAAGCCAAGATGGTCACGTGCCATCCCGACAACTCTCACGTATGCTTTCTCGCCAAACTGCGCAACGGATTCGAATTTGAAGCTTTCCGACATCAAGATAGTATTCCGAAGAGCCTTTTCGCGGTGGTCCGCGGTGATTCCAGTGAACTTCACGGAGGCGGAAAGCTATGGGTTTTCCGACATCAAGATAGGGTTTTACACTGGCGACCACGATGATGGAGAGTCGTTCGATGGGGTTTTAGGGATTTTGGCACATGGGTTTTCTCCGGAGAGCGGAAAGCTCCACCTTGATGCGGCGGAGACGTGGGCTTTGGATTTCGAGTCGGAGAAGTCAAAGGTGGCAGTGGATTTGGAGTCGGTGGCGACTCATGAAATCGGGCATGTGTTAGGCTTAGCGCATAGTTTTGAGAAAGAGTCTGTCATGTACCCTAGTTTGAAACCTAGAGAGAAAAAAATGGATTTGAAGGTCGATGATGTTAAAGGAATTCAAGAACTTTATGGGTCAAACCCTAACTTTAACGTTGAAGCGTTATCGCAATCAGATACTTCTTCAAGTGACGGAGTAGATTTGAAGATCGAGATCAGATCATCGAGATGGAGTGGCACCATCGCGATCATTCTGATTATATTTATAGTTTTTTAAAGTATAGAAATATTTTTCTTAGTAGAAATTTAACTAACGGAGTGTTTTAAGACATTTTTTCTTTGGTTTTGAAGTGAAAATGATCATAGTATTAAGATTTGATTTTTTTTTTCATTTTTTTTCTATTTTACTCTAAGGGTTTTCCAAATTCAAATACTATATATTTTTTTGATTTTTAGTTTAGAATAATTTTTATTGTACCATACATATGTCTTATACGTCAAAGAAAGTTATGTATCATCTTCTTTTTGTTGTTAGTTATGATGATTGTTTTTATATTTATTATACTATTTATATGTTGACTTGATTAATAGTTTTGCTTGAATTTATAAGGCGTCTTTAACACGTAATTTGGGTTGTTGAAAATCGTCCAATCTCTCGTCAAGCGTCAATTGCGTGTTGCTAGGGTTTATTTGCAATATATTTGAAAACCAAATATACTATATATATTTAAAGAATAGTTTATTTGATACTTGTTCCAATATATTGGGATAATGTCAGGTTCACATGAAACCAAGATGTTTCTTTGTAATGATGAAACCAAGACTTTACACATGAAATTTCAACACTGTGAAGGTTTAAAAAATTTTGAGCTTTCATAATGAAAACATTGTAAATGTTATGTTTACAGTGTTTTTCGCTGTAAGGTTTGAATTTTCTTTATCTTCACAACATTCTCATTGTGAAAGTTCATTTTTTTTTACCTTCACAGTGTTTTTCTGTGAAGGTTTGGATTTTTTTTACCTTTGTTTGAATTTTTTTTACCTTCACAGTGTTTTTCATTATGAATGTTCGATTTTTTTTTTTACTTTCACAGTGTTTTTCATGTGTAAAGTGTTGGTCTTATCGATCTCATAAAAACAGTTTTGTCTCATATGAATCTAAGTCTTGGATAATTTCAATGATTGATTTGCAAAGTAATTTGGGGATTCAACATATTTCATTTCATAATATTAGATTTAATGTCTATCCTTCTATAAAATTTATAACATGGGTCAATCTTTATTTTGTTGGAAGAACATGTTTCATTAACATATCATTTTTTTAAAAATGGCAGATGCATTAAAGATACGGGAACCTAGCAAGGTGCTAGTGTTAGACTTATTTGGGTAACCAACTATTCGATTTGTATGCATATTATCATCGAACTATCTTTTGTACTCAATACACCATTGAACTCTTTTTTTGTACTCATAATACCATTATGACCGGTGGTGTTTTGGTGGTGGCGGTGGTGGGTGTGGTGGTGGTGGTGGTGGCGGTGGTTGGTGGTAGTAGGTGTGGTGGTGGTGGTGGCGGTGGCGGTGGTTGGTGGTAGTAGGTGTGGTGGTGGTGGGTGTAGTGGTGGTGGTGGGTGTAGTGGTGGTGGTATGGTGTTGGTGGTAGGTATAGTGGTGGTGGTGTCTTGAAAAAGAAAAATAGAGTTCAATGGTATTATAAGTACAAAAAGTCAAAAACTCACATCAAATCCACAGAAGCATTTTTTAATAGTTTCAATTGTCACGTAAGAAAAAATGGTTTATTACCGATCATAAAGGTATTGTGAGTATAAAAAAAAGAGTTCAATGGTGTATTGAATATAAAAAATAATTCGATGATAATATTAATACAAATTAAATAGTTGGTTAACCAAATAAATCATAAACTCTAAATTGACGTATGACTTTGATTTATTCTATTTTTTATATATTGGATTTTTTTTATTCAGGCTTTAAAAGAATGAAATCAAGATTCCATATTTTTTCAAAGAAACCACATATATTGGTTTTTTTTTTCTTTTCAAAATGATCAAATATCAATCGTATAGTATATAACAAAATGATTTATGAGTAAATGATAAGGAAACTTTCTAACGGTCGTCAGTTGGCTGCTACCACCTAACATCACTTCCATCACATCACTTGATAGATCAAAGTCTACTAATTAATTCTCACCATATTATTTTAAATAAACTGATTTATATAACCACTATTTCCTTTATTTTTATTCTACATAAATAAGATTGTGGGTATCTATGCTTAATAACTTTTCATATATCAAACATATGCTTAATTAACGCTCTATTATCCAAAAACAATGTTTGATGTTTTTTTCCTCCAAAATCTTCCAAGAATAGCCTTGTGGTTTTCCTTTCCCTTAAACCGCTCCATATAACTCCACAGTTTTCCTCGCACTCCGATGTTATACTTCGAAATTTAGGTTAAAGCATCGTATTCTTCATTTTCATTGAAGTTGAACATTTGTATTTGTGATGGGAGGTGATATTTTCATTGATTTTTTTTATTCATCCACGACTATTTCTTTTAAATTACATTTTTACCCTTCATTTTCATAAAATTAGTTACCCTTTGATTCATCCACGCCATCACTACCTTCTCACCTTACACCTCTCCGACCACTGAGTTTTGACGCCGTCGGCCGTCAACCCACCAGAGACCGGCGACCATCCCCCTACCTGCCTTGACCGATGACCTCCACCAAGCTCCAATCGTCAATCGATTTCAGATCTCACCTCATCGGCGCTCCACTGAAAAGCAAGTTAAAAACCCACCTGCGCTTCTCTCAAATCTCACCTCACCGGCGCCGATCTTCTGCATCGTCGTGTTTCTTCCTCGGCGTGCTCTCGTGCTTCTACCTCGGCGTGCTTGACAATTTCAGATCTCAACTCGTCGTGCTTCGATCACTTGATTGTAATGCTCTCGTGCTTCTGCCGAGGAAGAAACCCGATGATGGAGAAGACCGGCGACGGCGAGACAGCGAGTGGAGACTGGCGACGGCGAGGCAAGTGGTCTAAAGACCGGCGCCGGCGAGGTGAGATCTGAGAGGAGCGCCGGCGGATTTTTGACTTACTTTTCATAGGAGCACCGGCGAGGTTAGATCTAAATCGTTTCACGATTGGAGCTTGGTGGAGGTCGTCGGTCAAGGCCGGTGGGTGGATGGTCACCGGTCTCTGGTGGGTTGACGGCCGGCGGCGTCAAAACCAAGTGGTCGGAGAGGTGTAAGGTGAGAAGGTAGTGATGGCATGGATGAATCAAAGGGTAATTGATTTTATGAAAATAAAGGGTAAAAATGTAATTTAAAAGAAATAGCCGTGGATGAATAAAAAAAATCAGTGGAAATATCACCTCCCATTTGTGATCTCTTTATCTCAACCATTGCATACTCGCATGCATATGCTTCTACATATGTTCATGTTTGGTTAAGTTTTCTCTCATTGTCTCGTCCCACTTAGGTCCCATTCGGTTTGTCGGAATGGAATAGATTTAGGGGATTTGGATTTCAAATCCATTTCAATCCCGTGTTTGGTTTGCAAGATTGTCCGGATTTGAAATACTAGAATTCCTTTGAAACCCTGAATTTCTCAAACATAGGATTTTGAAATCCCAAGGAGGATACTAGGATTTTGTAGGATTTGAATATAACAACACTTTAAAAAATATGTTAAAAACATTTGCTATTTAATAATCAATTAAATAAAAAGTAACTAAATTGTTTCTATATTTTTTTTGTAATTTTTTATAAGTTTTTTTTTATAAATCATTAGAATTCAAATTATTCCAAATCCTTTAAACAAAACAAGCAAGGATTCCAAATTCTCTCAAATCCAAAACCCTCCAAATTCAATCCGTTCCATTCCATTTCGGTAAAACAAACGGACTCTTAAGGTTTTCATATTTTTAAATTTTGTTTTTTTAATTATATATATATATATATATATATATATGTAACACACATGATAAACTTTAAACGTTAGAGAAAGTCTTCTAAGGCTATGTTTGGCAAGCGTAGCTTATAAGCTAGCTGGTAGCTGATAAGCTAGCGGATAGCTGATAAGCTAGCTGTTGATTGATAAGCTTGCTAGTAGCTGATAAGCTAGCTGTTGAACAAATTATGTTTGGCAAAAACTAGCTTATGAGTATGTAAAATGACCAAAAAGGGTATATTTGAATTTAATAATTAATATTAATAAGGGTATAATTGGAAAAAGCTACAATAAGCTCCTCATAAGCTACTCAAAGTAGCGTTTCAAAAAGCTAGCTTATAAGCTAGCTGATAAGCTAGCTTCCTGGTACATGTTTGGATGGACTAGCTTATAAGCTAGCTTATCAGCTAGCTTATCAGCTAGCTTATCAGCTAGCTTATCAGCTAGCTTATGCTTGCCAAACAAAGCCTAAATTTGGCTTGGGACTAATAATTCAACCCCAAGAGGAACGGCAAATGTGTGGTCAAAGTCAAAAGGAAGTCTTAAAATCTCATTTTACATTGGGGCGTCAACGTTGAAGCATCCTAAATATATACTCATTCATAAGAATGAAAGTTACAATTGTAATAAAGGATTATATTTAAAGGTGTTTTAATAAATTTATTAAACGTTTTAAAAATTGTAACTCGTCATTTAGGCAAATCTTTTTTAATAAAAAAATTATATATTAACTATTTTATAAAATAATATTTAACAGTATCATATTAAATAGGTATTTTATATAAGATATGTTTTTTATAGAAAAGATAAGTTTATATAGCACTTCCTAAGGCCTTCCGCAGCCCGACCTGCAAGCCGGCTGCACAGCCCCCATGCAGCCGGTAACACCACCGAGGCACACCGGTGAGTGACCGGTAGCAAGGGCGAGCGGTGAGCCCTTGCAGGCGGTAAACACACACACATGTATATACATACAGAATACATATGTATATATATATATATATTATTTAAATAATGCAGGTGGTACGACCTGTACGGCTGTGGATGAAATGGTAAGGTACTGGTAAGATGGTGGTAAAGCTGATGTGGCGCTGAGGTGGCAGCCTGTATAGGTGATATGACCTGTATCGCTGTACGGCTGCGGATGGCCTAAGAATATCATATATAGCTAATGTGATAGGTTATATTAAAAGTGTTCTAAAACTTTGTTAAGACATCCAAAAGCGTCCTATAGCATATAAACTTATTATAACGCCTTCAGATATGACGTTTTATATTTTAGCGTTATTAATAAGTTTTATAGAACGGTCTATTAAGATAATTAAAAATTGAAAGTTTCACATAGATCTAATTTTATTGTAGTGTTTAATATATACTAACTAAACCTACAAGTTCTTAGATAAAAATCATTAAGACCCTCTGTTTATGTACATTCAGATCCTGTTACACAACAAAACGACTCAGAAATTGTATTGAAATTGTATCTTTTGTTGAACAGTAAAGTCTACTTAACCAATAATCTAATATCATATATATATATATATATATATATATATCAGTATAGGGGTGGGTTCAAATGTGAACCACTTTTTGGTTGTGAACGTGAGAACAACCGAGAACGCGACACGTGGCGGATGAATAGGCGCCACGTCAGATCCACGGCGGATGACTATGCGCGATTCATTGGAGGGCATTGAATTAAAGAGGCGGACCACACTCAAAGTCGCCACGTGTCGCGTTCTTGACTATCCTCACGTTCACAACCAAAAAGTGGTTCACATTTGAACTTTCCTCTATAGTATATTGTTACATCTAAGACAAAGATTATGTTAAACCAACAATAGAGCAAGAGTAGAGTAGGGATAACAAATGTCTCCTCTCTTTCTTTCAATTTTTGTAGTTAACGATGGTTTTATATTTTGTTATATCAAACCAAATTTTAAGAATTTATCAGCACCCTAAACAAAATGTAAATCCAATTTATATATATACCCTCTTCTTCAATGATTTTTTTGACTCTATTGCCTAGGAGTGACACGAGTTTCTTCAATAAGACATGTTATCAATATTTTTTTTCCCTTTTATTTTTCAAACTTTTACATAGTAATTGCTTAAAAGTTTTTTGATACTTTAAATTCATTGTAAAAGGATGTTCAATAACGGTGGTGGCGATTTATTAGTTCCTGAGAGTTGGCATACATATGGTGCTACTAATATTAAACTTGTCGAAAGAAGATTTATATTTCTATATAATCTCAATAAGACACTATAAAAAATTAATTGTGTGAAGGAAATTTTACTTTTCGACATTTTAATCAGTAATATTGTTTAATATTCAAAATTTATGAATAGATGAAGGAGTATGATAGTTGTTGTAACACGGTTTTTGTTGTCATGATTTGGACGCAAAGGTCATTTGAGTTGACATTACTTCTTTGAGGGCTCAAATTAATGATGTTTATTAACTTACAAGGGGTGAAAATACAACTATATGATACTATAAGGTACGAAAGAAAAGTTGGATGCATTTACTTCAATGAAATTCCACAATTGGTCAGTTCCATTAATTGACCAAATTACATTCATGTATTTGGTTTTTCCTTTTAGTTTTAGTAAGGAATTTGAATTTCATATATGATGGAATTTAAATTTATTGTATTTTAGTAAGGAATTCTATTTTCTTGTTATCCCATCATCATTTAATACGGTTACCACCACCATCGTTGTTGTAGCCATTACCACTTCCACTAAAAAATATCATCGACGTTAATATTGCCTCCATTATTGTTTCGCCACCACCACCACCATCTTGTCTTTGCACTACCACTACCCACAATCATCCTTCCCAGCCCGACCGGCACCACCATTGTTGTCGCTGACATCAGCACCACATATAAAAACATTATTACATGTTCACCATAAAATATTTGTAATTTAAGTAACAAAATACAAATGTGTCATAAAGTGGTATGTTGGTCATTTATCATTTTTTTTCTTACAATTTTGAAATTTGAATTTCAGTGAGACCATTGTCGTCCCATTCTTGAGCGAACCAAAGGAAAGAAACCAATGGATACTTTTCCACTAGTTGGCAACATATTTCTAAGGTAGCGTTTGGTACGCAGACAGGATTGGACAGAACAGGACAGGACTGGACAGTATTGGACAGGACAAGAGAGTAGGACAGGACAGGACGGGACGGGACAGGACTGGACAGAACAAATGTCTGTTTTGTGTTTGGTACGCCTAGGACTAGACTGAACAGAACTAAACAAGTTCCCTCAAAAAATTATTTGATGGTTTTATTTATCAATTAATAGTTATAATTAACACAAATAAACTAAACTAGTAATCTATAAAAAATTACACAATTTTAATAAACATAAACACACACACACACACACACATATATATGACGTAAGGTGTGACGTGGTGGCGGTGTCAAACCTCAAACCTAACGAGTTACGATGAAGCCACGACATTTTACAAGGCATGTCCCAAGGCGGCATACATACACACATACACACATAGATATACGCACTAATACGTGCGTATGTTAGTGTTTTGATAATACATAGAACAAATCAAGTTCCTATCAAGCAATTAAAACAAAAAAAAAGAAAGAATAAACATTGATACCAATTTTATAAGGTTTATAAAAAATGATATTAAGAGTACAAAATCGAGATTAAATCTCTTGTATCTCAACTGACTATTTTCTTCAATTGCCAAAGACTTTGTGTTTGACTCTCTATGTACGGGAATGAGATTAAGTATTTACCTATTTAAGGTTTTAGTTTGTATGTTTTTTTTTATGTTTATTTAAGTCAATGATTATAGTTTATCGTTGAAGTTAAATATTAAAAGTAACCCACACCATAGAAAATAACGTGTTTTAACGTGCCATAATGCTTTAAAATGCAAGCCAAGACTTAGAGCGAAGCCATAGGGGTTCGTCCGGTTGGACGAACCCAATCCATGAAGCGATAATGCGCCATAAAGAGTCCATAACGAGTTATTTAGAACCATAGTCAAACCAGATTAAATTCGATTCTAGTTGATTCTAATTCAATTCATTTGATGAATTATAGCTCTAACAGCTTCCGTTTTAGGAACCAAATGCCACCTAAGGGGGTTTTGTTTGCCTCTTAACGTTTCCCTTAAGAGGCAAACCTCTGATTTGGTCATAGGTTATGACTATTTAGCAAAGCTTTTAGAGAATATGAATCGTCCCATTAGCCTCTCATTTTTGAAGGTCCGTCTATATCATTCAAAGGGCAACACAATCCATTTTTACTCTCAAAATGCGTACAAGTGAAGATTGGGAAGATTTCTTTTTTCATCCTCTTTTTTCCATTTTCGTATTTGAAGAAAGGAATTGGTGTTGGGCTTAATTTCATATTGTTGTATCAATCTTTTGTATTTTGGGCCCCTTTGTAATAGTTTAGTATTTGAACTTTTTGTAGGCCCATCTTGTAAGGCCTATTACCTTTGTTTCCTTGTGTTTGACATTCCATTTGCTTTCAAATACTACATAATTTCAATGGAATCTTTTGTGCTATTCAATGCTTGAACATTTGGTTAGGTACATTACACTTGAATCATCACTACCATGGTTAATCTAGAGAAGAGAACATCTATGCTATAAAAGAGGTTGAAAAAACCGAGGGAGTGATTAAAAGACGGAAAATGACGACGTTGAAGACACTAATTTGACCAGGTTGGGAAATTCCTTCGAAGGTGGATTGATTGGTCGTTCAAAATGCCCTAAAACATCTAGGTAAGGGAATGAGAATGGTTTTCATTTTGGAAGACCACATGTGTTGTGCCTTATGCAAGAAATAGTTTATTTTTAATTATCGTTTTTGATTTTGTTTGATACATAATTTATTTATTTATCATTTTAATTTGCAAGTGATTTTATTAAGGGTATCCGAGGCTTTGCCCCGACTAATCCCGGCAAGGTTCACCAACAGCTAAAGCATGCTGTCCTGAGTTAATCCCTAGTGGCCACAATCTGGAAGCGCACAAGTGATTTATTTGTAAGATAGTTTAATTAAATTTATGATTGTCCATTTCATAAAAAATGCATTTATATTATATACTAATTTGGTACAAAAAATGAAAGTTATAGAGACTAACTTTTGTTGTCACTACATGTCAAAATGCTATCGTTAAAACATATAGCCACTAAAGTCATTGCAAAATGTTACACCCTAAAAATGAGGTAAAATTTAAACCTGAATTGTGACGTTAAAAAGATATCTCAATAAAAGTAATCATCCAGAATGGGGAAATTGTAAGAGCGTTTTTTTTACAAATCGAAGAAACGTAGATAATATGTAACACTCTACCAATCAAACCTACACTAAGCAGATAACCCAATTTGTCAATTAGTTACAACTGGAATCATCCCGACTCAATAAGCCGACTCATGTACTTATGGATCCATAGTAAGTCTAAGACTTGTCACATTCACATTATGACAAAACTATAATCATAAATATAGTTCTCAACATCAAACGTTTCCTTAAAAATGTTGTTTTCTTGTATAAACATTATCATATGAAACAAGCCTATATGATTATCCGAACAAAACCATTTCCATTTCCCATCCTTGTGTGTTTCCGAGAAAGCCATTCAACATAAGAAAATCATAAATATGTTCAAAGTGAACTATCCACATATTTTAGTCAAAATTATGCATATGAAACTTCATGGTATAACACATATAACAACAATGGTCAACCCTAAAACTTCTCAAATGTAAAGTTAGGTTAAAATCCGTCTAATAAGAAAATGTGGTTAGGAGAAGATTAGGATGTTAAAATCACAAGATTTTGGCATGTATATTGTTTAGAAAAGGTTAGGATGAACTCTCAATACTAGGTTTTGATGAGAACTTATAAAATCAAGAAAATCCCATATGTTGAGATGAGAGCTTAAATCTTGAGTCTTAGCTTGTTTGCTTAGCTTAGGTAATGATTGGAACACTTAGATAGATTGAAGAAGTAGAGTATATGCTCCCAGGGTCAAAGTTAATGAGGTGGGAAAAAAAAGAAAAACGAGGAGAAAAGGGCGATAGATGAAAAATGAAAAAAAAATATCAAAAATCGGGTTTGAAAGTGCAGTTGCTGGACTTAGGCAACCTTGCCCGTAACTTCAAGTAATGGAGCAAGTCGCACACATCACCAACCTCCTTACAAACCGTGAGCTACGTGACCTCCCACGCGACATCCATCTGGTTCTATAATTAAATAAACCGTGTGTGAAGGTAATACTAACTCATGTATAGTCTTTATTTGTTCTTTTAATTGTTGTACTAACTGTACATCTTCTTGATTAAAATATCTTTGTCCAGTAATTAAAGTCTTAGCATATAAAGGTGTTGTTGTTTTTCCTAAGTTCTTAATAAAAGATGTAGGCCCACAAAGTTTTTTTTTTGTTTTAGTTATTGGAGAAAATTTATCTAGGTTTTGCCTAGATACATCATTCGCAATTTCAGTACCCTTTTAGGCTATGCGTACTGCATGCCTAGGCTCAGCGGGCTCGAGCCGCCGGGCTCAGTGAGCTGCGGTACGCAAGCATGGAGCTCGGCGGGTTCTTGGTTCACGCGGGTTGCCATAGCCGTTGAAATGAAAAGAAAAAAAATTTAAAAGTAGCCGTTGTAAAACGATAATTTTTTTATTTTAATTGTTTACTTTTTTTTTTCAATTTTTTTATCTCTATATAAATACCTCTTCTACCCAACTTATTTTTTCACACCATCTCTAACTTTCTCTCTCAAATACATTTTCTAAACCAAATTATTCCTTCAACTCTTCATGGATCCAAACGTTGGATCTTCATCTCATCGGCCACGAGGCAAACGTCTGGCTCAATCGCAACAACACCCCGTTTTTGGTCTCAAAGTTTCGCATACCGGGTTCGATCCACAATCACCACCCGATTATGCTGTCGAAGTTTCTCCTAATGGGTTTAGTATCAAAGTTTCTCATCTCGGGAACTCTCCACAAGCTCCTCATCCCGGGAACTCTCAACAATTTCCTCATCCCAGGGCCTCTTCACAATTTCCTCCACCCAATTGGGGAGCCAACCTCCCCAAGGCAGTTTACCTCCACCCGTGGTTGAGGGTGACCCTTTCGATAATGATTCACCACCCGAGGTTGAGATTAACCTCTTCTTTCTCCCGTGGTTGAGGGGCCTCATCGACCGATCGAGTTTGAGCTCGACCTGAGGTATTACTCAACCTCGCATGACCATCTTTGGCGTGCCCGGTTGCGACATGTTTTGACAAAAAAAGCAAGGATCAAAGAAAAACATAACTTTCAATTTTAGTTTGTTTCACTTTGTATTTTTTATGTTGTTTTTATAATTTTAGTTTATTTTTAGTTAATTATGTAATGTTTTATTTTTAATTAATTATGAATTTTATTTTTAATTGTTTATTTGTATTAAATAATTAAATAAATTAAAATGTGAGAGGAATGGGAGGGTTGGGGTACGGGTTGCAGAGGGTTACAGAGTGTTAAAAGAGGGTTGGAGAAAAGTTGATGTGGCAGTTAGGTTGGGAGGGTTCCTTACCAAATTCTTTGACCTTGCCTCCTTCATAAGATGATGGAAGTGACAGGATCAATGATCAAGATCAGAAAACTTAATCAAAGAAGTTTGCGGAATAACACTTTGATTATAGAATGAAAACAATGGATTAAGAACAAACTGTATGTGTATTGAATTCAACAGCTTAATGATTACAAACTCAAGCCCCAATCTGTTTGAACAGACTCAAACAGACGTGCAACACTTCTCTATTGCAGGGATTACAAGAACAATCTTGAGGCTCTTAATTCTAAAACAAAAGCTATGAAAACTCGTATCTAACAATGATAAACCTATCAGCTATATATACGAATTACAAGATAACAATAAGGAAACTAGATTTACAAGATAATCTCTAAAATATCTTCAAGCAGATCGTATCTTGTCTATATCTTTAAATCATCGCAATCCTTTCCTTATCTTCATCTTGATAGCAGTGGTAAAACAAAAGCAGTGTTAACTTGACACCAGCAGTGGTAACTTCATATAAGCAGTGGTAATCTTCAAGGACAGTGGTAACCTGATCTTCAATGAACCATCACATACTGGCAGTGGTAATCTTCATAGAACTAGCAGTGTTAACACCTTCAAAACCAGCAGTGGTAATCAGCAGTGTTAACCAGAGAATCTTCAACAGAGATAATATATCAGACTCAACAATCTCCCCCTAAACTTAACTTCTCAACATGAGGAGCTAAGTTTGTGAGTCTGATCTTCAAATAAGTCTTCATCTTCTTCACCAGCAGTCTTGCAACTCTTGTAGGTTCACCACTTGTACTCAGATTGACCTTCATCATACACTGCAATCTTTGTATATCAAGTGCATCAGTTTCACATTCTTCAAAATAATACTCCATTTCTCCATCATTGATTCTCAGACTGTAAACCTTGCACTTTTCATACCACCTCCACTCCTCCACAGTTTCACAGTTTGTATTCTTTACACCTAGAAGTTTGAATGGTTCAAACAACCAAAACAAACACTCTAGTGCAAACTTCCTCTTTTTAGCTTGATCAGGATTATCTCTGTCATTCACAGCTACCTTGATCACAGTGCATCTCAGATCATACATCTCCTTCAAATTCTCTCTTGTACAATCTTCCAAAATATTCATCCATTCAGAATCACAGAGTTCTAACCCATCATCCAAGTTTACAACATACCTCAGGTTTTGATCAACTCCCCAACCTGTGATTTTCTTCTGTTTCTGTTCAATCATTTCTTCATCAAAATAATTTGTATTCAACTCCAGCAGTTGTTCTCTCAATCTTTCCATTAACTCTTTATCTAACTCAGACAAGTTTTCTGCTTTCTTTTTCACTTCCAACATACTACCCATCATGATTGGCTCAAAATCATATCTCTTGTCCATCAGAAAGAAACTCATTCTCCCTTTCTCAAAATTTACTGAAAACACCCTATTTTCATAGGTGTTCCAAGAAATAACCTTTCCTTCACCTATACTATCATTCTGATCCCTTTTTCTGTTCTTCTTGAGCTCTGCTTTTGTTTTTGAGAAAGCAAACATCATCTTTAAATCTTCAACAAGCAACCTAGCTTCCTCAAAATCTTCAATCTCCTTAGTACAAGCTATCTCATACATCTTCTTTAGATCACCTCTGGATAATTTTCTGAAGATTCCAAGGTGATTAGCAAACACTTCATTGGTTCCATCACTCCTGAATACCTTGAAATAATCCACCTGATTATTCTCGAAGAATATCCACATAGACACATTTGAAGGTTCTTCAATCTCTTTGCTCATCTGTGGCTTTTTGGCAATTGACTTTTTCCTCTTTGGCTTAGGTGACTCAACTCTTTCAACTTCTTTTCCTTTTTGCTCAGAAGGACTGATGTTCTTAGTTTTCTCAACTTCTTTTTCTTTCTCAGCTTCTTTCTTAGTTCCTTTCTCAGTTCCTTGAACAACAGTCTGAACAGGATCAGCCACAGTTTCCTTGATTATCTCCTCATCAACCTCAGGATTACTTTCATCAGTAACCTGATTTTCAATTTGATCTCTCTTCCTCTTCCTCTGAACCAAAGCAACCTCTTCAGTTTCAACATGTTGTTCTTCCAAGGCTTCCAAATGCATAGCTTCTCTGGTGACATTATACTTGTTCTCAATTTCTTCCAGATTCCATCTGGCAAAGTATTGAACTGGCTTTCCAAGAGCACCAGATAAATACCTCACCATTGTTCTTCTCTTTTCTGTCATAGCCTTTGAATTTGTCTTCTTTTGAGTCTTTTTCACAGGCTTCTTCTTTTCAATTTCAGTTTCTTCCTTATTCCATTCTTCTTGAATTTTCTCAGCCTCTATTCTGTCTCTCTCAGCAATCCTTGCCAACTCCTCTTTTCTTTTCTTTTCTTCTTCCTCTTCAAGTTAAAGAATCAATTCATCAGTAATAACATCTTCAGTTACTGGATTCACTACAGACTTGAATCCCATCTCCTCATCATCAGACTCAGTTAGATTCTCTTCCACTATCTTCTTCTTTCCCTTGTCTTTTGGATCAACAGGAATTTCAATCTTCCTTTGAACTTCTGGCTCTTTGATCACTACACCCTTGTTTGGTTGAACTACCTCAGGCATTTTCACAAGTAACTGAGCAATTGTGAGCTCATCCTCATTAACTTCCACCTGAGATTCAGCCCCTGTATCAACAACAGCAACTACAGGTTCACTTACAACCTTAGTTTCTTCATTAACTCCTTCTTCAGTCTCCCCCTTAGCACCTGTTTCCATCACTATTTCAGGCACCTCATCAGGTAATTCAGAATTTTCAGCATGCATTGGTTCATTCACAACCACTCTATTTTTCTCTGGCTCCCCCTTAACTTCAGATCTTCTCTCCCCCTTTGTGAATGCAACCAAGGTATTATACCTCCTCCGTAGAGCTCTAATAGTGCCCCTCATTGAAGCCATAGCAGCACCTTGAGCTTGAATGATCTTGGCTTGCTTCACAATTCTTGCATCATGGACCTTGATCAAATCATGTTGTGCAGTTGCCAACTCCTCCAATGTATCCAGCCTTGCCTCATGAGAACCATGTTTTTCATCATGAACAAAGAAATTCTTCTCAAAGGCCTTCAAGTCCTTGGCAATTGCAGTGAAGTTATCCATCAATTCCTGTTGTGTAAATCTGCCCTCACCAGGTTTAGGAGTGTTTACCTCCATTATTGGATCTTTGAGCTTTTTAACACCAGTCTTCAGCCTAGCTGAAGCACTAGATGTCCCCTTGGTTTCTTGGCACCTGGGTCCTCCCTTTGATTTCTCAATGGGAGTTGCCGTGGTGGGGGTCTTAGCAATGTTCAAACTGTCCTGATGCACACCTTGTGCAACACCAGTAGTCTGAGCCTCACCAACCACATGCCCATCCTTCTCCTTAGAGGGCACCTTCTTTATACTTGAGTGGGGCTGCACTCCATGGGTTTCCCTTTGGACATGATCAGAAGGAGAGTGCTCCAACTGATGGCTTAAAGGCTCATTGGGTTTAGAACCAGAGGAGGAAGGAGCTCCCCTATTCTTTCTTTGATATTTTTTCAGTGTAGGGGTGGGGGTTTTCTCAAGGGACTGAGGGATTGTATTAGTGATAGGTGTGGGTAGGTCATCAGAGGGAATGCTTGGTTGTGTAGGCTGCAAGCCTGATGCCTCACCTTGGGGGTGGTTCACTCTCATCATTGTAGAGAACAATGGAGTGAATTGGTCATTTGAGCCTTCTGCAGATCTCTGCATATTGGCAAACACCTTATGACCAAGAGCAGAGCTCTTATAGGTGTCACCATGTATTGGTACATCCGTCAATTCCTTAGTGATAACTTCTTGGATGAATCTTGGAACATATAAAACGTTTTAACTTTTGAATTGTCTATGTTCTCAAGATTATACACAAGATCATCAAAAATCATTTGGGAAAAGTTGAACACCTGTTTAGTGGCCAAGCAGACCATTGCAGAGGCAATAGAACTGCTAAACTGACCAAAACTGGTGGTTTTCTTTGAAAAACAATGTAACAGGGTATGCACAAAAAATATCCACTGAGGGCAAAATTAACCCTTAAGATATTTCAAAGAAGTGCGAGATCCTGTATACCGCATTCTTTGAAAAGCTTCCATGATAACAGAGGGTTTAAGCATAGAAATACCTCCTTCGTCATTGAGTTGAAGATGAAATCTGATCTTCGCAGGGGTTAGGGTAAGTGCTTGACCACAGATGGTGGTCTGAATGATCTTGACTCCATCTTCTTCTTGAATCACAGCATTCGACCAGAAATCATTCATGTGTTGAATGTAGATGATTGGATTGATGGTCGCA
Organism: Centaurea solstitialis; assembly: GCA_030169165.1. Taxonomy (NCBI): domain Eukaryota; kingdom Viridiplantae; phylum Streptophyta; class Magnoliopsida; order Asterales; family Asteraceae; genus Centaurea; species Centaurea solstitialis. Next base: position 37,446,416 of record CM058042.1, on the reverse strand, counting down.
GCATAGGCAATGTGTGATGAAGCCAAGAAATCAAGAATGTCATCAAACCCTTCGGAATTGGCATCCTTCTTGAAATAACCCACCTTATTGTGGTCTTTGACGAAACACAGAGAATCCATTGATGATTTCGCAAATAAAACCCTAGAATTAGACGAAGATCAGTACACGAATGAAAGTTCAAGAACAGAGATGAAGAACAGATGCAGAATCGCAAACGTTTTTAGAGAAAAAGTAGTGTAGAATAGCCGTTTGTGAAAAAGGCGGTCAAATTAGGGCTTTTATAGTGAACTGATGAGCAGGGGTAACTACCATAAGCAGGGGTAACGAACACAAGCAGTGGTGCAAATATCAATCATGAAAAGAAAAACAACACTAGCAGTGGTATTCGTTAAGCATGAACAAAAGCAGTGGTAAATGACAAGTGCAGTGGTAATTACGCGTGTGTAGTTAAAAGGCAGTGATAAGTACATGCTCAGTGGTAAAAAGACACACGTAATACCAGCGGGTGGTAAAAATCACATAAACAACAGTGGTAACATGCGATTGTACGAGCAGAGGTAAAAACCGAATGTGTGAGCAGTGTTAATGAGCGAATGAGCTAGCAGTGGTATGGTGCGAATGTGGTAGCAGTGGTATGGTGCGAGTGTGCTAGCAGTGGTATGGTGCGAGTGTGCTAGCAGTGGTATTGTGCGAATGTGCTAGTAGTGGTAACACACAATACTAGCATTGGTAAAGACTTAAATATAAAAATCATGTGTTGGACTAATGACACTGCTTGTAGAGATAATTCCAACTCAGCAGTGGTAACATCCTCATGCTCTGTGCGTCCAAACTAAGAACTTCACTATGTACCTGCACCATTCACAAACTCATTAAAATACTAATAAGAAGAAATACAAAAAGGAAGAAAATATACAGAGAGAGTACAAAAAGTATAATGAAGAGAAGTGTCATTCAGAGTTCATCATCCCAACACTTGTAACCAAAAATGTAAACCTGCCTACATCAAAGGCTTTTGTGAACAGGTCTGCATATTGATCATCAGTGTGAACTTTCAGAACTTGAATTATCTTCTTTTCATTACAGTCTCTAATAAAATGGTACTTGATCTCTATATGTTTGGTCTTTGAGTGCTTGACAGGATTGTTAACAATACTAATAGCACTGTTATTGTCAATATAAATTGGTGTCTGCAAGAATGAAAGACCATAGTCCTTCATCTGATTTTGAATCCATAGCACTTGTGAGCAACATTGTGATGCAGCTATGTATTCAGCCTCTGTTGTGGATTGTGAAACAGTGGTCTGTTTCTTGCATTGCCATGAAACTAATCTTCCTCCCAACAACTGACATCCTCCTGATGTAGACTTTCTATCCAAGTTGGCTCCACCATAATCACTATCTGTGTAAGCCACCAAGTCAAAGGATGAATCATTGGGATACCACAGTCCCAATCTCGGTTGTCCCTTCAGGTATTTGAATATCCTTTTGACTGCATGCAAGTGTGACTCCTTGGGCCTAACCTGAAATCTGGCACAAACACAAACAGCAAACATAATATCAGGTCTAGATGCTGTAAGGTACATTAATGATCCAATCATGGATCTATAATGGTGCACATCAATTTCCTCCCCCTCAACATCAGCAGTAAGATGTTTGTGTGTTTCCATTGGGGTGCTTGCAGGCTTTGCATCATTCATTCCAAACTTTTGAAGCATGGATGCAACATATTTGGACTGATTGATGAATATCCCTTCAGGCTTCTGCTTGACCTGCAAACCAAGAAAGAAAGTTAGTTCTGATGAGTTTTTGTGGGTATCCTCGAATCAAACTGATCCGAGGATTATCTCAGATCTATCAAAAACCTCGCTGGTTTGATATATCTTGTAGGTTTAAAACAAACTGTTGAAACCCACGTGATCAGAAACACGCTGTTTCTGATCCAAACATGCGGAAGCGATAAAAACTAAAAACCCGAAAAAGCCTAATGATCTTAATCGTTTGTAGTTCTAAACCTAAAGGATTAGGTTAGATTAATTTACCTGGATTGCTTGAGACTTAGTCCACCGGTGATCGACCAACGAACGTTCCTCTAGCAGAACTATGAAACCCGAACAAAATTCGACCCCGGGGGGTGTGTGCGCCGGTTTTGGGAGAGAGGAGGAGGGAGACAGAAAACTGATTTTCTCAACTGAAAAAGCTTAATGTTTCTTAACCCATAGACCTATATTTATATGGATAAATACAACAGTTTGAATGAGATTCAGCTTCCATATTATAATTATCTCAAATTCATTCCTTTTATAAACTGGAAAAGAATTTGCCTATGATAATTATGATTTATATATATTTATATAAAATCTTTATTAATTAACTATTATATATTTATTTGTCTAATAAATATACAATATTCTAATTAATTAATAATCCTCCAACTTTGGTAATTCTGACTGTAATTACCCAACAGATTTATAATACACTATTATAAACCCTAACTCTCCATTTCGAGGTTTCATCTTACTTGTTCGACTTATAGGTCCTCACAGGTGTGACCCTCAAGTGTCTTGTAACATTGGATATATAATCACTTGGTTTGTCAACTCTGCACATAATTCCTAACAGACTCCCACTTGTGCAAGTTGGCAATACCACCTTTGATTATACGGACCTAAGGAGGCCCCTAGACAGGCACTTAGGCTGACCAGGTTACAAGAACTCTCATACCCAGATTTGGTGATATAAACATTCCGTGAGGAATTGGTATCTATGAAACTACTGTTCATTGATTGGGTATATCTTGGCTTTTTCCCTTTGCATCACGATATTTCATCTATGAGTATGAGCTTGGAAAGTGTCAACTCTAAATACTCAAGATTCTGTTCTCTTGATTATCTGACTTTCACTGATAGGTAAACGACAAAGAACTAATCAGTTCGTTTGGGCATGGCCATGCACTTCATCAGTATACTTAGTCAGTCAAGATGGGCCCAGAAATATCTCTCTTCTGAGAAGAGGTGCAAATCCCATCTTGCATATCTGCCTTTAACACCACGGCTTCCGCTGAATCTAGTTACACCTTTTATAGCCACCCTGTTACGGCGTAGCGGTTGAGTGCACTAAGAATTCAGTAGTCCTCATGATATCAAATCAGATACCTCAGGTGATAGGGACAACCACTGTGAGATTTACTTATGACCTTTTCCAAGAAGTAATCTCAACCGCGGATCACGTCCGATATTTGCTACTCTATCAAATATCTGTGCAACTTTTAGTCTACAACACTTGTAGCTGTTATTCAGCAACTGATCATAACTACCTAAAAGTTCACAATGACTTTAACGCCTTATCATGCTCCCACAATGATAAGTTGTCACGGACAGATTTTGAATGAAAACTGGAAACTAGTTTCATTCCTGGATTAATTAAAAACATGCAAAAATGTGAAAGTGATAAAGAAATCAATCTTGTATAGTCCATATTACACGCTGTAATAATAACAAGATTGAATGTCTTTTCTTCTAACAACTTTCATTTTATCTATTTAACATTTGTTAAATACTGGTCTAAAATAAAGTATCACCCATCTTTAGTTTAAACCCTTTGATTAAAGTTTACCATTTTAATCAAAGTGATAACCAAAAATACAAGTCTGTTCATACGATCTACTTGTATCTGCTAATTATTGTTCTGCAAACACCTTATAAGAACAATAACTAGACTTTTATCATATTCCATGAACTTGGAGACCTGGACTAACTTCCAGTTCCTGAATATGTAAAACTGCAACTTTTCTTAGTTGCTGTGTAGATGAATGATTTCTACCTGAAATCCGATTCCATTTGCAATCCTGGCAAATCTACTGGAATGCTATATATTTTAATCCAACACTTTTAATTATTGATTTTTAAGTCAGTTACGACCTTTGTTTCATGGGTCTTGAAACTTTTATCCTTTTAACTAAAAGGGTAAATTATATCTTATGAATTCTTATCCTACCTGGATTTATGAATTCCGAGATATATCAATAATTATGTCTTTTATTCTTTTATCTTAGACTAGATAGAGAATAAATTGGGCTCCCACTTACTTGCATAAAAACTAACTATTACTCAAGATTTACTATTGACTTAGTCAAAACTTTGATTTAGTCAATCCTAATTTCAAGTAATGAACTATGAGAATTTTCCCTTTTATGAAACTTAACTGGATTCGGTCAAATCCTAATTCCAAACCTTGGAATCTTTCTAGTTTCATAAATGCTGTTATTAACGCTATCTGAGTTAATATCCTAAATTCTCTTTTTAAAACATTTGAATAAAACTTGATCAAACTTGATTAGTTAATACTGAGAATTTCCTTTTATAAAACTTATCTGGATTTGTTCAAATCCTAATTCCAGAACTTGGAATCTTTCTAGTTTTATAAATGCTGTTATTAACGTTACCTGAGTTAATATCCTAAATTCTCCTTTTGATCACAAAACTATTATTCATAAATGTTTTATTCTCAAAACACATTCCTATAGAATCTCGTGTGTTTTGATAGTTTTTATACAAATTACTTCAATTTTATTAAAGTAATTATAACAGGCATCAACAACTAGGATCATACAAACACTAAGCACAATCAGATATTTCAATTGTCAAGACAATAACTTTTGAAAATTAAAACCATCGAATTATAAAAATAATTATCCAAACATTGTTTAAAACATAAAACCCCCAAAATAACTGTTTTAAAACTATAAATTCAAAAGATGTCTTGACTTAAATTATCTCGTGTTTTGATCCTCGGCAACTCCTGGGCACTCCACTTCATTTCTGATTTCCTGCAATAATCATTTGCTCTAGGTATCAGTATACTTGTAAGCCAACAAGTAAGAAGTGTCAAATCAAAGCAATCATAAATTTTCTGAGGTTTACATACCTGCTTCATGACGCTTAGGGCAGTTTTGCCTCCAATGACCGATCTCATTGCATATGAAGCAGCGATTCTCGGTCCTAGCTTTGTTTGGCTTAACCTTCTTGCCCTTGCCCTTGCCCTTGCCTTTCTTGGGTGCACTCTGGATGGCCTGAACTGGTCCTTTTCCCTTGCTGGTGCTAGCATGCCCATTTTTCTTTTTAACCCCTCCGTCTTTTACCATCAAGACATCCTTTGTCTTGTTCTTGTTCCCCATATTTAATTCAGCTGTCTTGAGCATGGAGTGCAATTCTGCTATTGTTTTCTCCATGTTGTTCATGTTGTAGTTGACTACGAAGGGCCTGTAGTCTTCTGACAGTGAATTAAGTATGGTGTCAGTTGCTAGCTGCAACGGAACAGGATGACCAAGCCTCTCCAGATGATCTAAGTGCCGTTTCATTTTCATGACATGGTCACTTACTGATGTCCCTCTTACCATCTTGCACTCATTGAATGCTTTGGTGGCATCGTAGCGTTCTGTACGAGCCTGAGTCTGAAACATGTCCCTCAGCTGGCGGATCATGTCGTAAGCATTCGTATTTATGAGCCCTGCTTGCAGATCTGGGCTCATAGTTGCTAACATCAGACAGGCAACATCAAGGAGATCATCTGAGTGCTTCTTGTGGGCATTTCTGGCAGCAGCCGGAGCGTTTGCCGGAGGTGCCTCCCCAAGTGGCTCTTCAAGCACATACCACTTTCTTTCATGTCTGAGTACAATCATCAGATTGCGCTCCCAGTCAAGAAAGTTAGAGCCGGTCAACTTATCCTTCTCTAGGATAGAGCGGAGGGAAAGATTGTTAGTGCTGGTAACAGTGCTTGCCATCTACACAAAATAAAACTTTTTGGTCTTAGCAACTGTAAATAGACTAATTTCCAATAAAATATCAATAAACCCTTAAATGATCAATTTATTGGACTAGGATCCTTATTTCATACGTCCTGATGTGCGTAATGTTCTTGCTCCACCAGACCCGTATTTATTTCGGTAGGTAAGGACTTTTACCAATCATATCTAACTGACATGACTCCTAGATCTTTTCGGGACCATGGCAACTACCTGTGCATATTTTAGTCCCTCTTAGTGCTTTTTGGCCCGGTACCACCCGGTGAACATTATAGAACCAAAACAGATCTCACCATTTTGGGGACCTGATTACTATACTCTGGCCGGTACCACCCGGAGATAATTCGCAGAGTTATGTAACCCCTTCAGCTTCAGTTTGAACACAGACGTCGAATGTGTGATCACTTACAACGCCTATGTACTTTACGCCGAAGGTGCCCCTAGATGGGTTGCACTACTGATCTATGATTTTCGGGGTTTTGAAAAACTTTATTTCCAGGATTTTGAAAAACTGATTGTTTATAAAGGTTACTTATGTTTTAAACTAACTGTTTGAAACACACATGTAATTTTAAAACTAACTGTTCTAAAATCACTTGCTAATTAAAACTAGCTGTTTTAATAGCACACCTAGTTGATTAAAACTAACTGTTTTTATCAACTTAACCTTTTATATAAAACAATCATCTATACGTTGTTATAAAGAGTAATTAATATTCTAAACTAACTGTTTTAAATATTCATGTTATTTTAAACCAACTGTTTAAAACATCGGCTGATTGAAATCAACTGATTTAAAGTGTACTGGTTGATCGAAACTACCTGTTTCGATAACCTTTCCGGCTGACAAAAGCTAACTGTTCCATCAATTTTGCTCTTTTATAACAATGCACTAGGTTTTATTAAAGTGTTTCACTTTAAAGGTTTTCGATTGAAAAGTTAATAAAACCTATTTTCTTCTTGTTTTAAAAAATTCCCTTTTTAAAACATATCTAATAAACTAACAGTTTATTAGCATCAACCACGTAGTTAATCATGCACACAGATAATTATAACAACTACGCAATTGTAAAACAGATAATTATAGGATTTGCCAATTTTGTTCCTAGGGACCAATAATGACCTATTCTACTAAAAGCTTCAAAACTCGCGTAGCTCCCACTGGCCCCGCCATGTTTTGTTAGTACTCCGGTAAGATGAAGAATAGCTCCCACTGGCCTCGTCATCCCAAAAGGAAGAAAAAATTCTATCCTAGGGTCATTATTACATAAGGGGTTGTAAATGGCACGCAGGCCTCCCCGTTGATATGTCAAGGGTCTAAGTTTGGCAAATACTATAATAGATATATACAAACTCAAACTGAGATGCATATATAAAATTCAAGCAACCACGCAATTATAAAATATATATGCAACAAAAGCAATATTATAATTACGAGAAAAAAGAACCTGGATCCGTTAAAATCATCTTGTCTCAATTATAGCAAAAACTTGGTTTTATAACTGATTCGAAAAACAAACTGTTTTATGAATCCTATAAGGAAAATTTTAGACGGTTTTAACTTTAAAACTGAGATTTATAATAAATCTCAAAAAAAAAAAATATTTAATCCTTTTACCCAAAAATATTAAACTGGTTTTAACAATCCAATTAATATACTGGCTTATTCGAAAAATTTTAATTTTTCTAAGAGATTAATTAAAACTAGTTTGAATAAGTTTTATCGGATAAAAAAAATCCCAAGTAAATTTATTTTGGATAAAATGTCTTAAAAACCAAACGAGCTCTTGTTGGGCCATAACTTGGTCCAAAGAACTGGGCCTTGGGCTTATAGGCCCATTACCAAACTGGTAATCTTGGGTCCATTAGGGTTTCGTGATTTGCTCGAAAACTTTATCGAGGATCGAGAAAAACTAAACCCGTCTTATCGTTTCGAGTTCTCGAAAAACAGCCAATACCAATCTGGTCAATTTGAATCGGTTTCAAGATCACGAGGGTAAACGACCATCGCTATTATTGGAAGCTTAATGATGATGGCGATCGGCCATCGCCGCCGCCATCTTGTGATCACCGCTTGTGGTTTGGTTTTCCGACCATTGCCGCGTGCCATGGTTATCGAAAAACGCTGCCACCACCACACTGGTGGGGCAGCCGCAGCCTGACGCCGCCACCGCTAGGCGCGGTGCGGCCGTGAACAATTCACAACCGATTGATCGATTGCCGCCACCGCTTGGCGCGGCCGTGAGGCAGCTAGCGGTGGCCGGTTCGCACACCACCACCACCAAGGTGGTTTCTGGTGGTCGCGATTTGGTCATCATAAGTCCGATAAGTAATTGCCACCGCTAGGCGCGGCCGTAAGGCAGCCAGCGGTGGTTCGTGGTCATCGTGAGACGTCGCCACCACCACGCTGGTGGTGCTAGCCGTGATCGAGCCACGTGATACGGTCGTCACCGATATGTCGCCGGCGATTAACAGACCACCGCCATCCACCGCTGCTTTTCGCAGCTTCTGGTGGTTGCGGTTTTGTCGCCTTCCCACCGATCTGGTGGTGTTTCACCCACGGCCACCACCATACCACCGCGACCGCCGATCTGGGGTGCGGTTTGGTGGTTGTCCTAAACAGCCAACGCCACCATCAGCCACCGTTACCACCGAATTTGGTGGTTCATGATACCACTACCACCGCCTGGTGGTTGTGGTTTTGGATTATGCGCCGCCGCATCCACCACCGTCTGGGTGGTTGCGGTTTGTTGGTTCTATGCGTGAGGGACCGGTGCCGCCACCACCAACTGTGGTGCGGCCCGGTTGTTATTCCGGTGACTTTCAAATCGGTCCTCCACCGCACATGGTGGTGCGACCATGGTGATGTCGATTAGGGTTTTTGAGACGATAAACAAGGTTTTTATAAAACATATAAAGATCAGTTTTTGCAAGAAACAATTTAATTTTAACGGATCACATGTAAGCAGATAAACTGATAAAAAACCAAAAACGATTTGTTTAACAATGGCTCTGATACCACTGATGAGTTTTTGTGGGTATCCTCGAATCAAACTGATCCGAGGATTATCTCAGATCTATCAAAAACCTCGCTGGTTTGATATATCTTGTAGGTTTAAAACAAACTGTTGAAACCCACGTGATCAGAAACACGCTGTTTCTGATCCAAACATGCGGAAGCGATAAAAACTAAAAACCCGAAAAAGCCTAATGATCTTAATCGTTTGTAGTTCTAAACCTAAAGGATTAGGTTAGATTAATTTACCTGGATTGCTTGAGACTTAGTCCACCGGTGATCGACCAACGAACGTTCCTCTAGCAGAACTATGAAACCCGAACAAAATTCGACCCCGGGGGGGTGTGTGCGCCGGTTTTGGGAGAGAGGAGGAGGGAGACAGAAAACTGATTTTCTCAACTGAAAAAGCTTAATGTTTCTTAACCCATAGACCTATATTTATATGGATAAATACAACAGTTTGAATGAGATTCAGCTTCCATATTATAATTATCTCAAATTCATTCCTTTTATAAACTGGAAAAGAATTTGCCTATGATAATTATGATTTATATATATTTATATAAAATCTTTATTAATTAACTATTATATATTTATTTGTCTAATAAATATACAATATTCTAATTAATTAATAATCCTCCAACTTTGGTAATTCTGACTGTAATTACCCAACAGATTTATAATACACTATTATAAACCCTAACTCTCCATTTCGAGGTTTCATCTTACTTGTTCGACTTATAGGTCCTCACAGGTGTGACCCTCAAGTGTCTTGTAACATTGGATATATAATCACTTGGTTTGTCAACTCTGCACATAATTCCTAACAAGTTCTCCCATAGAACTCATTTTAAATTTCTTGTGCATCAGTTCCTCAAACTCCTTGCACATATCATCCTTTGTAGATCCAAAGATGATATCATCAACATAAATCTGCACTAGAAGCATGTCAGTCTTAGTTCTCTTGATGAACAAGGTCTTATCAATGACACCTCTCTCAAATTTGTTTTCCAACAAATATGAGGACAAGGTATCATACCAAGCCCTAGGTGCCTGATGAAGACCATACAAAGCTTTCCTCAATTTGTACACTTTATCAGGGTATTTGGGATCTTCAAACCCTGGTGGTTGACTGACATATACTTCTTCATCTATGGTGCCATAGAGAAAGGCACTCTTGACATCCATCTGATAGACTTTGAATCCTTTGTAAGATGCAAAGGCCAAGAATAGCCTGATGGCTTCAATTCTGGCAACAGGTGCAAATACATCATCATAGTCTATGCCTTCTTCTTGAGTGTATCCCTGTGCTACCAATCTAGCTTTGTTCTTGATAACAATGCCCCTCTCATCAGTCTTGTTCCTGAAAATCCACTTTGTACCAATGACTCTGTGTCCTCTTGGTAGATCCACCAGATCCCACACATGTTGTAGGACAAACTGCAGCAATTCCTCTTGCATAGCCTCAATCCAACTTGGGTCCTTCATTGCATCATAAGCCTTCTTGGGTTCTGTTTGTGAAAGGAAAACAGAAATCATGCTCAAGTGTGGATTGGGAAGGGATTTGCTCTGTTTCCTTGTAATCATAGGAGACTGAATGTCTCCTATCACCAGAGTAGGTGGATGATTCTTCTGTGTTCTTGTAAGATGCAGGGGTTCTTCAGTCAGATCTACCCCTAGATTTGAATCATTCACTTCTGGTTCTTGATCCCATTGAGGTCCCTCTTCTAAAGTAGGTATGCTTTCTAGATTCTGAGAGGGTGAGGATTCATCAATTGATTGATCATCAGTCTTTTCAGCAGATCCAGATTCTGTTTGATCATCACTCTTTTCATCAGGGGTACAGACATCATTTGAATCAACAAGAGGCATGGGGAACATGACAAATGTAGGACTTGTTTCTTGTGCTTGTTCTGTACCTGAATCTGCATTCACTGAGTAGCTCATATTCAAAGAGTTAGTTAGTGAATCAATATCAAATAGCCAATTGGGACCACTTCCAGGTATATTAGGAGTGTTCACATTGCATTTGACATTGTCACTTTCTTCTATGATTCTTGTAGAACTATTGAAGACTCTAAGTGCTTTACTCTGAGAAGAATATCCCACAAAAAATCCATCATCAGATTTGCTCTCAAATTTGCCTAAGTGAGTTTTGGTATCAAGAATTGTGCAAGGACACCCAAATGGTTGTAAAAATCCTATGTAGGGTTTTCTTTTCTCAAAAAGTTCATAGGGTGTTTTGCCTTTTGATTTGACTATAAGAACTCTGTTTTGGACATAACAAGCAGTGTTAACTGCTTCTGCCCAGAAAGTGATTGGAAGTTTAGAGTCAGCCAACATAGTTCTTGCAGCCTCAATCAGTGTCCTATTTCTCCTCTTAGCAACTCCATTCTGTTGAGGAGTTCTAGGAGCACTGTATTGTCTCTCAATACCTTTTTCCTCACAAAAGCTATTCAAGTCAGCATTCTTGAATTCAGTGCCATTATCTGATCTAATGACTTTTACTCTAAGGTTTGTCTTGTTTTCCACTTTGGTCACAAAGGGTTTGATCAGTCCACTTGTCTCATCCTTTGTTCTCAGAAAGTAAACCCAAGTAAACCTAGAATAATCATCAACTATTACCAGACAATAGGATTTCTTGCCTATACTCATCACATTGGTAGGACCAAAAAGATCCATATGCAGTAGCTGTAAAGGTGATGAGATAGTGTTTACTTCTTTGGACTTGTGTGAGTTTTTGTGTTGCTTGCCTTTGAGACATGCTACACAATGATCATCACTTGAAAATTCCTTGGCAGGCAAACCTCTTACAAGGTTATTTTTGACAAGTAAGTTCATGTTTTTGAAATTCATGTGGCACATCCTCCTATGCCACAGTGATGATTCACTCACAGATGCTTTTGAAAATAAACAGTTTAAGGATGATAAAGAAGAAGCATCTTCAATGTCCAAACAGTATACATTATCCTTCCTAGGTGTTCTTAACATCACTTTACTCTCATCTATCTTGTAGCCAGGAGCAAGAATGAGACATTCAGTATCAGTGAAAAATACACCAAACTTCTTGTCACAAACTTGAGAAACACTAAGTAAATTATACTTTAATTGCTCTACAAAATAGACATCATCAAAAGTCATCTTACCTTTTAATACTTTACCTTTTCCACTAATCTTACCTCCATGTGGATTATCCCCAAAGGCAACATGTCCACCTTCAAACTTTTTAAAGTCTTCAAGTAATGACATGATACCTGTCATGTGCCTAGAGCAACCACTATCCACATGCCAAAGACTACTCATTCTTCTTTGGTTGCTCTGCACATATAATGAAACAGTTAGTGTCTTGAGGGAACCCAAGCCAATATGGTCTTGGGTTCTCCCTTTTCATTAACATAATTGACCTCTGTCAATCTGTTAAGCTTTAAAAGATAATCTTTGCTTGGGATCTGATGACTGGAATATTTGGTTACAATGGGTTTTCTCAATGGAGACTTGGCAGTGATAACATTGTTTGAGTTTCCACTGCTGTTATTGCTAACAGCAGTGTTAACTTGAGATGTAGCAGTGCTTGTGTTATCACTGCTGATATTGTTGTTACCACTGCTTTCAGAAGCAACACTGTTGTTACCACTGCTTGTTGAAGCAGTAGTATCACTAAGTGAAGCTTTAGGTACCCATTTAGTAACCAATTTGACAGACTTCTTTTCAACCTTTTTCTTTTGAACTTTTCTTTTGGGTTGACTAGATCTGTTTTGCTTAGGAACAACCTTTTTGTGTATATGAACAAATCCTCTAGCTTGGTATCTGTTTCTTTGATTAAATGGATTGAAATAACAGTCTCTTGCTAGATGATTTGTCTTACAACAAATAAAGCATGGTTTTGGTCTGTTAATTTTGTTCAGATCAACACCATGACATTGAACCCACTGGTTGTTCCAGTTCCTTTTGTTCCCTCTAGGATGATTTTTGTTTTGAGACTGTGAGGAAGTACCAGGTTCAACTACAGTCCTCTGAGTGTAGTGGTCCTTCCTATTCTCTTTCCTATTGGTCTCAGTCTTTTTCCCTTTAGTTTCTGAAGCCATGACAGACTTCCCCTTATCTTTCCTAGTGGTCTCTATCTTTTTGCTAGGAACAAATGGCATACCACCTTTCTCATTGGTGAGAAGATGGTTTTCATCAGGAATGGTCTCAGTTGTGCTTTTCCTATCAGATTCCTCCTCTGAGTCAACTGGATCTATACTATCTAATCCTTCTTTCATCTCACTTCTGTCTATTTTCTCAAGAAGATCAGTTGTTGGTGGGATGTAGTTCTGATTGTAAGGAGGAGGGGTATTATTGTATCCTATACCCCTTTTTAAGTCATCAGTGACTTGTGCTCTAATGATTGATTCTAATGCCTTAGAGGACTTTGAAAATTTATCTAGGTCTTCTTTGGCTTTGGACAATTCTTTCCTAGCACTTTCTACTTCCTCCTTTTCTTTAGTCAGTTTTCTTTCAAGTTCTTTTTTCTCCCACTTCCAGTAGTTATGATCATATTCAAACTGAAGTTCATTGGCTTTGTAGGTCTTTATTTGATCCTCCAGGTTGTCTATGACCTTAACATATTCTCTCCTCCCTCTTTCCATCTTCTTGATACTATCACTCATGATCTGATTGTGATCCCTATACTTTTTCACAGTTTCTAAACAAGAATCTGAACAGAGTTTAGAAGATACCTCAGTGGGAACATCAATCTCTTTGATTTCAGCCATGAGGGCTTGATTCTGAACTGCTTCTTCAGCATGATCACTCCAATCAAATCCTTGTCCCTCTTGAGATACCAAGGCTTGAGAAGAACTAGGATTTGAGTTGCTTCCTCTGTTGTTGAATCTAGGAGCTTGTGCAGATCCACCTCCATTATTCTGATTGTTGGTGGTTGCTCCTTTGCATTCTCTGGCAAAGTGCCCTGGTTCATTGCACTTGTAGCATCTCACCTTGGTCTTATCAAAACCAGCTTTATCTCCTCTCTTGAGATCAAAGTTGTTCCTTCCAGTTCTTCTAATGAACCTCTTCATCCGTAGAGTAAGCATGGCCATCTGCCACTTGATATCCATCTTCTCCAGATCATCTGCATTGATTTGATCCAAATCATCATTGATCAGAGATGACTTGACATGACTTGCTAAGAAAGCTTCCAGTACTGTATCCTCATTGGTTTCCTGAGATGGACAAGAATTTACATTAGAGACAGTTTCATTAGCAGTGGTATTATAGGCAGCAGTGGTATTGTTAAAAGCAGTAGTATTGAAAGAATTAGGGTTTTCAGAAAGAAGAGCAGTATTATGAGTGTATCCAATGGGTTTCTTCTTCTTTTCCACTTCTGCTTCAAAGATCCTTAGATCATTGTAAAGATCTTCAAGTTCCTTGTCCTCCAAGTCATCACCCTGCCTGAATGAGACAGTGTAAATAGTCCATTCCTCTCCAAGAGATCTGAGGAATTTTCTATTCACATCATCTTTATCCATCTTCACATCTACAGTTGCTAGCTCTCCAATCAGCTTGTTGAATCTATCAAAAGTCTGAGTCATAGATTCATTCTTCAGGGATGTGAAATTCTCATACTGCTGCTTCAGAATGGCCTTCTGGTTCCTCTTTGTGATTTTGGTTCCAGAGAACCTCTTTTCAAGTGCAATCCAGAGAGATTTGGCATCAGTATAAGTACTGAATTGATGTTGGTATTCATTAGGAATAGCCAACAGCAAGGTACTCAATGCCTTCATCTCAGTTTGCCTTCTCTTTCTGTCAGCATCAGATCTGGGTGGGGGTCTTGCACCTCCTTCAGCCACAGCTTCATCAACACCAGGTCCGTTTTCAACAACTTCCCACATCCCATAGTCTGTGAGAAGCATGTATTGACGGATTCGAATTTTCCACATGTCAAATTCATTGGGTTTGAGCATGGGAACTTTTGAGACCAAAACTGTTTCTTGAGTATCCATTGTGAATTAGTTTTCTGGCATAAACTAGCTCTGATACCACTTGACAGGATCAATGATCAAGATCAGAAAACTTAATCAAAGAAGTTTGCGGAATAACACTTTGATTATAGAATGAAAACAATGGATTAAGAACAAACTGTATGTGTATTGAATTCAACAGCTTAATGATTACAAACTCAAGCCCCAATCTGTTTGAACAGACTCAAACAGACGTGCAACACTTCTCTATTGCAGGGATTACAAGAACAATCTTGAGGCTCTTAATTCTAAAACAAAAGCTATGAAAACTCATATCTAACAATGATAAACCTATCAGCTATATATACGAATTACAAGATAACAATAAGGAAACTAGATTTACAAGATAATCTCTAAAATATCTCCAAGCAGATCGTATCTTGTCTATATCTTCAAATCATCGCAATCCTTTCCTTATCTTCATCTTGATAGCAGTGGTAAAACAAAAGCAGTGTTAACTTGACACCAGCAGTGGTAACTTCATATAAGCAGTGGTAATCTTCAAGGACAGTGGTAACCTGATCTTCAATGAACCATCACATACTGGCAGTGGTAATCTTCATAGAACTAGCAGTGTTAACACCTTCAAAACCAGCAGTGGTAATCAGCAGTGTTAACCAGAGAATCTTCAGCAGAGATAATATATCAGACTCAACAGGAAGCCTTCCATAGTACTATAAATTTGTTAGTACGTAAACCAGTGACGAGAACGAAAGAAGTGATCGAGCATAAACAAGTTTTGACCTAGTTTCTTCATTTAGACCAAAAAAACCCCATCGCTTCTAGAACCTTTATCAAGTAAATATAA
>CM058042.1:37372169-37430690 GCA_030169165.1 Centaurea solstitialis | reverse complement strand
AATTAGCCTATCATGCTTGGGTGTGTTTTACGACTATTTTTAAACTAGTAATTAATTGGACAAAAGAACGTTAGTACGACAGAAATAACTATAAAATGCAATAATTAAGATAGTTGATAAGTTACAATTACTGGAAGTGACCAGTTGAGATTAAAACGATTGATAGTATACAGTTCCTGGAATTGACCAGTCGAAATTAAAGCAGAATATAAAGTAAACTAAAAGTAACCAATTACTAACATGCATATATCAATTAGTACTTGTCTCAACTTGTAACAAATTAGCAAGGAAGAAAGATGCAATTAAGTCATTAATTTATATACTTATAATGAGATTATATATATATATATATAGCTACGGGTATATATATATATATATATATATCTATAAGTAGGAGAAATGAGAGTTAACGAGAGACAATTAGGTAACATAAATATTACGTAGACTATAATTTCAAGGATCACCAAAACACTTGGTGACACTTTCGGGCAAACAACGCGTTCCAAAAGAACCCGAAAGCAAAATCACCAAGTGCTCCAAAAAGAGAGTACGTACTCGGCCTCGTCACGAGGAAACCCGAGAGTTGCAAGTAAACTACAAGAACCGAAAGAGTGTTTGTCTAGAGAGTAATATTGGCACTACTAGGCAATGCAAGTGTGTTTTTTTCATGCATGCCTTACATACATATATATACTTGAAATCATGGATCATGGGCCAAAAGACTACAAAACCAAAACTTGTATTGGGCTTCAATCTTGCCTCCCTCATTCGGCCCATCCAGCAGCCAGCTCTCGGCCCAACAGCAAACGGCCCAGATCCAGAAAGAGTCCAGCAGCAGTGGTCCGCAAGTGAGTAAATCCCAACACCAAAAACGCCATCCCGATGATCCATGATTTCCATTCTGCAAATGTGAGAATTAGACGTAAGTTTAGTGACCAATATTTGTATGAAATCATGCATATATAGATTTTAGCTAGATGATGAAAAAGATGGGATTTTAATGTAAAACAATAATCAATTTGATATATTAAGTGCGAAAAACAAAACAAAAGTGTCCAACAAGGGTTAAAATATTAACCCTATCACATCCCTAAACTTGAATGGCAGCTTGTCCTCAAGCGACGAAAAAGAAAAGAATTTAAACAAAAATTCTTACTAGGTTAGTTATCTTATCAACGATAAGTTGTCAGTTGACCGTTGTTTTCCCGAAGATGATAAAAATAACAAAACAGAACTTTATACGACACCATTACTAACTTGACAATTAGCGTTAATAGGTGAAAAGTGGTGCATGGCTAGCTTTTGTTATTTCTTCCGTCTCAAGGTTAGCTCAAGGGTTTGTTCTAGAGGAAGGTGTTGTAGGTGCGTATTGTACCTTTGTACTTATACGTCTTGCAAAATGGCACAATTTTACTGCCATCATCTCATATTGAGGTATGTCATAGGCCTATTTTGGCCTATGTGTTATTTTGATGATTTTTTCAATTACCTCATCTTTGTGAGTTTATATGAAGTGAACTGGGTAATAGTGTAGGGGAGAGAGAGGAGAGAAAAAAAAAAGGAAAATTTTGGGTTAGTGTTGTCTGCATGCTAGCTTTGGGGGGGGGGGTTTCCATCCCTAAACTTTAAACTTTTGCTTGTCCTCAAGCAAAGAGAAATGATGCGTAATAGAGGACTGCAACCACTATGAGAGGTGAGAGTTAAATCAGCCGAACGTATAAAGTTTGTTCAAAAAGCTGTGTGAATGGAAGGTAAGTGTATGCGGATGGGGAGAGAAGTTAGTTGTGAGCTTAAGTTCTGGAAGAAGTTACAAAAGTGTAAGTACATGCGACTAATCAAAAAGTAACCTTAATGTGTCACACAAGCAAATGTATGTGTACAAAAGTCAAGTAAAAGTAAAAAGTGCAAACTGGAATATTGAATTCATTTGCTGGCTTTGGGAAAACACAGATGTAATGAGACAACCTAGGTTGCATCAAGTGTAAGTATATAAAAAAAAAACGTATAAGAAAAAATGAAAGATTTCGATGGTTTGGGAGTGGTTGTTGAAAAGATAAGAAGTACCACTTTGTCCAAAAGCTAGTAGACGACAAGTTAAACCAAAATGGTTTCATAGTTAGTGAAAAAGAGAAGAAATTTATTCCGTATCTATGGATGGTTGACAACCAAGTTTAGTAAAGCGTGCATGTGATAGGAAAAATATCGAGACCCGGGCGGTTGTAGTCCGTGGTCCAAACAGCGGCCATGTGCCCTGGATGTTACCAAACAGCAGCCCGTAGACCAAACAACAGCCGTATGGCTGTGTGTGTACCAAACAGCAGCCCAAAGGCTGTGTTGGCATGCGATAGCTAATTACCCAACAGCCCCATAGGGACTTACGGATTAAGCTAAACATACACGTGCGGTATGAGCTAAACTGTACATTCGTGAGAAAAATGCATGCATGAGTCATAAGTGGCTTAATGAATAAGCCGAACATACCTTAGCATGGTGCTAAGTGCCAACAATCATGGATTGCGTGTTATATCAACAAAATGTGTTCATATGTATATGCACATTATGCAAGTGGAGACCATGTAGGTTGTGGAATAAGTTTTGTGGGTGTATGCATAACATAAGATCACGGTTGCCCATACAATTATCACAAAACATACGTGTACCCATTTGATATACTTATGATCACATCCCTAAACTTGGCAAACATGCATGAAAATTTAAATGCAGCTGGTTAAAGGAAAATATTTTAAAGGTGAGTGAGATAAAGGAGGGAGAGATTGCAAACCACTGCCTACTGTCGGTAAGTAGGTGGTTGGAGCATTGGCTCCAAAGGTGGCAATGTTGGATACGCCGGGAGTCCCTGAAGTGAGCTGCGGTTGTACATGCGTAGATGATCTCGCCAAATCCTGTCGCGGTGACAGTCGTATTCGCGGAGCATGAAGATGACTTTGATCACCCAGTCACAATGAGTCTGGTAGTTATGCATCAACCGAAATAGTTCTTTGGTGTCCTGCATCTGTTGGTGCGCAGTAGATAAAACCTGAGCTGTTAGATTAGTTACCATATTGGTGACAGACTCAAAAGTGGCAGATAATGGTGTACTATCATAGACTGGGCTGTCCTTGGATTTATCCGAAGGATCAAGCAACCGCTTTAGCCCACGCTTGTTAACCACTACATGTTCAACCGAAAAGGTGTCGGTTGGTAAAACCAAGACTCCAGCAAGTGTCATTAATTTGTTAATGATGGCCGGATAACACAGCCGGCCACTAACTCGACTACAACTAATCTTGATATTGGCAGAAATAAGCTTACCTACATCAAATTGGTAGCCTTTGAGAATGCAATATAAAACCAGTATTTTATTCATACCCAAAATGGAATCTTGACTGGTGGGAAATAAAGTGCTCCTAATGAATTGTGACCACACTCTTGCCTCATGATTAAGGCTTCGGAGTTTAAGGTTCCGAGTGTCATCTTTGAAATACCATTCCGCATTTGGAGAGGTTAGGGTAACAAGGATGTCATTAAGAGTGTCTTGCCCTAAGTGTATGTAAAAATTTTGTAACATTGAATTAGGGCAAGGTGAGGTGCCTAATACTTTATTAATGTTAGCCGGTGAATAATCAATTAAAATACCACGGACAGGGATTTGTTCGGAGTCTCGAATGGAGACCTCGGTATAGAAATCCCGTATCCAACTAAGGTTGTAGTCCGATGGTACTGTACACAAAACATCCCAATTATGGGTGGTGATCACCTTTTGCAGCCGGGGTATTTGCGAAATGTCTTTCTCGCGAAACCCCTTTGGTGGCTGTCCTACCTTGGTGGCATAAGCCCGGAACCGGGCTCTAGCAAGATCATTACTAAAAAGACTTAAATGATCTACCTGATCAGCATGAGCATGAAGATTGAAGGTGGAATTCATGGGGCGAGGGTTTCGGGAACCTTGACCATAGGACCAAACATACGGCTGTGGGTGGGGTGGCCGAAGGTGAGGTGGTGGTGAGGTTACAGTGGGTGGTGGTGGTAGTTTAACCTTGGCGGGTCGACGTTGGTAAACCTTCTTTAGAGGTGGTAACGGGTTTAGTGGAGGATGGAGGGGTGATGTACTTGGTGCGGTCCTAACGATGGTCGGGATAGGTGCGGATGGGTGCGGAACCAATGTTACGGGGGTTGTGAAGTGAGGGTTTTGCATAAAGGATGAATGTGGGGTATGAGCTACCGGCTGTCCTAGTGAGTGTATCATTGTGGGTGGTGTAACTACGGTGGTGGTCACGGGGTAATGCACGGGATATGGATATCCAGGAGGGGTCTGCATTTGAGCCAACGCAAGAGGGGGTGTGGTGACTGTTTTCCCCAAAATGAGGTTTCGATTGGCCTCATCAATAAGCATGGCCAACATACCCGTACCGTACGGAGTCGGGTCCGAGGGTTCACTCAGAGGGACATTGAGGTCAATCGGAGGTCTAGAGGGTTCGTGAGAATGACTACCTAAGTTGTTGCTAATGGCGATTCCTTTTCCTTTGTCGGCTGCCGTCACTGTGGTTGGCTTCATTATGGCGGCGGCGTCGGCTAGGGCTTTCATTGAGTTCGAGGCTAGGTTCGGAATGAGTTCGACATCGGAGGTGGTTCGAGAGGCTTGGTCCGAGACAGACATGGCATCGTCGTGGGTTGGAGTGATGGTGGTTCGAGTCACCGAGCGAGTTCGCCGGCGGTGACTCTTCTTCTTCCTCCCGTAGGCTCATTGATTCGTCATCGAGTTGTAAGAAATCAAAGCCCTCCACCCCTCTTTTATACTCAGGTGGTGCTGATTTGGGGTTCGCATCGATTGAGATGAGGGCGTCATCGCTAGGGTTTTTGGCTCGATCGTGGTGACGGTGGTGTTAGTGGTGGGGTTTTCAGATGTCAGAGAGCAGGCGTACGAACAAGTACGATTGTACTTGTGGCCGCCGGAGGTATGAGGTCGGTGATACGATAATCGCCGGTGCTCGTCCTTTTGTACTCGCGGGAAGTAGCAGAGAGGAGGAGGGAGAGAGAGAATGGCGGCGATGAGGTGATGGGGAAGAGGGAAGGGAAATCTGACTTCTGATCTTCTTCCCTGCATGGGTATATCTCCCGCCTCCAAGCATCCAATTGCATCAGTGCATTTAATGCACTGATTTAACCCAATTGTTTATTAATTTTAATTAAAAAAATTATCATAATAGAAGTGATTAAAAAAATCAGCAATGGGTCTTGTGAGGTAAATGGGCTTGGGCCGAATCTGTGAAGAAAAAAAAAATAAGAGAGAGAGAAAAAAATCAAACTTGGGCCATATGCAAGGATTTAAATTAATAGGTTAGTAAATTGGACTGCCATGTTAACTTTCCTTAACGGGTGTGTAAAAGGATTTTATTCGCTGACCGTTGACCTTGAAGTTGGTATTTGTTTCTGGGTCAATTAATTCGATGGCTCCGTACGGGTAGATTTTTGAAATTTTGAATGGTCCTGTCCATCGGGAATTTAATTTTCCCGGAATAATTTCAATCTGGAATTAAATAAGAGTACCAACTGGCCTTCTACAAATTCTTTAGGGATAATCCTCTTGTCATGCCATTTTTTTGTTTTTTCCTTATAAAGCTTGGCGTTTTCATAAGAGTTATTCCTAAGTTCTTCCAATTCGCAAATTTGTAAAACTCTTTTCTTGCCAGCTTCGTCAAGGCTCATATTTAATTCTTTGATGGCCCAGTAAGCCTTGTGTTCTAATTCTAAAGGCAAGTGACATGCTTTTCCGTAAACCAACTTGTACGGGGACATCCCTATAGGAGTCTTATAGGCAGTCCTATAAGCCCATAGGGCATCATCCAGTTTGGATGCCCAATCCTTTTTGTGTGGTTTGACCACTTTAGCAAGAATCCCTTTGATCTCTCTATTAGAGAGCTCGGCTAAACCATTGATCTGCGGGTGATAAGCGGTAGCTACCCGGTGCCTAATGTCATATTTTTCCAAGACGTCTTCCAACATTTTATTTATAAAATGGGTACCCTCATCACTGATCAGGGCACGTGGGGTACCAAATCTTGAAAAAATTTGTTTCTGCAAAAATTTAATTACTGTTTTCGCGTCATTGGAGTGACAAGCCATAGCTTCCACCCATTTAGACACATAGTCTACAGCTACTAAAATGTAAGAGCAATTGTTTGAGATGGGAAAAGGTCCCATGAAATCAATGCCCCAAACGTCAAATAATTCTATTTCTAAAATTCCATTTAGAGGCATTGCATTTCTGTGGGAAATATTCCCACTTCTCTGACATTCATTACAGCTTTTTGCAAAACTGTAAGAGTCCTGGTGTAAAGTAGGCCAGAAAAATCCAGACTGCAAAATTTTTGCAGCCGTCCTACTTCCACTGAAATGACCTCCACAGGGTCCCGAATGACAATGATGGATAATCTGAGTGGTCTCCTCTTTAGAGACACATCTCCTAATCATCTGATCTGCACAAATTTTAAACAAAAATGGGTCATCCCATAAATATTTCTTTGAATCAAAAATTAATTTTCTTCTTTCATGCTTATTTAGCTCTTTAGGAATAATCCCACAAGCTAAATAATTGACAATATCAGCAAACCATGGTACTGACAATTGTTTTACAGCAAAAATCTTTTCATCTGGAAATGTCTCACAGATGTCAGTACCAGGTTCCTGCTTGTCTTGCTTTTCTAATCTAGACAGGTGATCTGCAACTTGATTATTTATGCCCTTTCTGTCAATAATCTCCAAATCAAATTCTTGTAATAGCAAGATCCACCTTATTAGCCTAGGTTTTGCATCTTTTTTAGAAATAAGATACTTGATGGCAGCATGGTCAGTATGAATTATAACCTTGGTTCCCATCAAGTATGATCTGAATTTTTCAAAAGCAAAAACCACGGCCAATAATTCTTTCTCAGTGGTGGTATAATTAATTTGAGCATTATTGAGAGTTTTACTGGCATAATAAATGGAATGAAAAATCTTGTTTTTTCTCTGTCCTAATACTGCTCCAACTGCCCAATCACTAGCATCACACATAACCTCAAAAGGTTTTGACTAGTCAGGTGTGACTACTACAGGGGCAGTGACCAATGCCTTTTTCAAAATGTTAAAAGCAATTCTACATTCTTCATTAAAATCAAATGCATGGTCTTGTTGCAGTAATAAACAAAGAGGTTTTGAAATTTTAGAAAAATCTTTTATGAATCATCTGTAAAAACCTGCATGTCCAAGGAAACTTCTGATTCCTTTGACTGTGGTTGGCTCTGGTAATTTTTCAATTACTTCCAACTTTGCTCTATCTACCTCTATACCTCTTTTGGATATGAGATGCCCTAACACAATGCCCTCTTTAACCATAAAGTGACATTTTTCCCAGTTTAAAACCAAATCCGTTTCTTCACATCTTTTAAGAATCTTTTCCAGATTTTGTAAACAGTCATCATATGATGTCCCATATACAGAAAAATCATCCATAAAAACTTCGATGGAGTTTTCTAACATGTCAGAAAAAATAGACATCATACATCTTTGGAAAGTGGCAGGTGCATTGCATAATCCAAAAGGCATTCTCCTAAAAGCAAAAGTACCATAAGGACAGGTGAAAGTGGTTTTTTCCTGGTCATCAGGTGCTATGGCAATTTGATTGTAACCAGAATAACCATCTAAAAAGCAGTAAAATTCCTTACCAGCTAACCTATCTAACATTTGGTCAATGAAAGGTAAAGGAAAGTGGTCCTTCTGGCTTTGTTGAGTCTTCTGTAATCCATACAGATTCTCCAACCTGTGACTGTCCTGGTGGGTATGAGTTCATTTTTATCATTTGTGATTACAGTTACCCCACCCTTCTTAGGTACACATTGTACAGGACTGACACATGTACTACTAGCAATGGGATAAATGATACCAGCATCTAACCACTTTAGAATTTCCTTTTTGACAACATCTTTCATCACTGGATTGAGTCTCCTTTGAGGCTCAACAGAGTTGAAATTTTTATCTTCTAAAATGATCTTATGTTGACAAATTGTAGGGCTTATGCCCTTTAAATCAGCAATGGTCCATCCTATGGCCTTGGTATGAAGTTTAAGCATCTGAACTAATTTTTCTTCCTGATCTGCCTCTAAGGAAGATGAAATATTGACAGGCAATTTTCCCGAATCTCCCAAAAAGGCATAATTTAAGTTGGATGGAAGTTGTTTTAGTTCTAAGTCTGGTGCAACTTCTAAGGAGGGGACAAGAGTTTTCCTATCCTCATTATCTAAAACTTCAAATGCAGCAGTTACTAAGGGTACTTCCTCACTCTCATCTTCTGCCTCATCATTAGTGTCTGCATCCCACAAGATTTCTCCTAAAGTCTTTTCCTCACACCAGGTTTCTATCTCACTCAAGGTGGAACACTCTTCTCTCTCATCAGGGTACTTAAGAGAATCTAAGACATTAAAGGTGACCCTTTGGTCATGGACTCTCATGGTCAACTCACCCTTCTGGACATCTATCAGTGTTCTCCCTGTTGCTAGAAAAGGTCTTCCTAAAATGATAGGGACTTCTTGATCTACTTCACAATCTAAGATGATAAAGTCTGCAGGAAAAATAAATTTATCTACTTGTACCAAAACATCCTCAATCTTGCCTTTAGGCCAAACTATGGACTTATCAGCTAATTGAATGGATATGGTGGTAGGTCTTGCTTCACCTATTCCTAGGGTAGTAAAGACAGACAAAGGCATAAGGTTAATGCCTGCTCCTAAATCACATAGGGCTCTCCTAATGGTCTTACCTCCTATGGAACAGGGAATTGTAAAACTTCCTGGGTCTTTCATCTTAGGTGGAATTTTCTTGGTTAACAGAGCACTACATCCCTCAGTCAGAGCTACAGTCTCATACTCAGTCAGCCTTTTCTTTTTGTTTAAAATATCCTTTAAAAACTTTGTGTAATTTGGCATCCTTTCAATTGCTTCCAACAAAGGTATGTTGATATGTAATTGTTTGAAAACATCAAGAAATTGTTTAAACTGAGCTTCTTCTCTCTGATTCCTTAACCTTTGAGGTTATGGAATATAAAGGGGGACCTGAGTAGGAGTGGTAGTCTTTTGAGGTGTAGGTGATGGTGATGGTGAAGGTGTGACAGAGACAGGTTTTATCACAGTGGTGGATAAAGTGTTGTCTGTCTCTTTGGGAAGTGTGTGACTAATGGACTTGAGACTATCACCAGAGTGTGACACGTCCTTACTGGTGTTCCTCTGAGGTTTCCACACTGTTCTTTGGGGTCCTGTAGATGTTACAGGAGACAAAAGTGGAAAGTCAGGAACAGGTGAGGTAAAATCTGACTCTGCTGGAGTAGGTGAGTCAGTGTGTGTTGGAGTGGAAGAAGATGATGCAAGATCCTTTTTAGGACTTCCATCCTTCTTTTCAGACTTATTTAAGTCTTTTCCATTTCTTAAAGTTACTGCTTTAACCTGCTCTTTTCCTGGTCTTTGAGGAATCTCAGTGTCACTAGGTAAAGAGCCAGCCGACCTATTCCTAATTTCTAGAGCCATTTGACCCACTTGGGTCTCAAGGTTTTTGATTGATGCTTGGGTTTGAGAAATAAACCCTTTTATCATGGCCTCTAGTGAAGGCTCAACCTGTTGGTTTTGCCTTGGTGGATATCTAGGAGAGGTGGTCTGATGGTGATTTTGTGAGTGGTTGTGTGAAGTGTTTTGAAATCTAGGTGGTTCCTCATCTTGAAAATGGACACGCTTTTGATTTTGAAAATGTGACTGTCCTTGGTTTTGAAAGTGTGACTGCCCTTGATTTTGAAAGTTGGATTGTCTTTGTTGTTGAGGATACTGGTTAGTCTGACCTTGTATCCTAGGTAACTGTGGGTTAAGAAAAGGGCTGTTCCATTTTAAATGTGGGTGATCTCTCCATCCAGGATTGTAGGTTGGTGAAAAAGGTCCAATTTTTTCATTGTTACCAATGTAATTGACTTTTTCCGGATTTCCCGGGCAATTATCAAAAAGATGGTTTTTGCCACAATAAGCACATTGGACAGGTAACTCGGATGCCTCAGAAACATCAATACCAGATACCACTTGCTTCTTGGTAGTGAGATTTTTAAGCATTACTGCCATATCACGTACCTGGGTAGCAAGTGTTGAATAAGTATCATTGTTCTTGACACCAGTTAATTGTAAAGGTTTTGCACGAGAGTATGCCCAGTGGCCATTGTTATTTGAAATCTTTTCAAGGATATTATATCCTTCATTGTAAGAACTAGCAGTAAAAGCTCCTCTTGCAGTAGCATCGAGCATCTGCCTGGCTGGATAATTCAAGCCATTGTAAAATGTCTCTAGCTGAATGCAGTAGGGAATGCCATGGTGAGGGCATTTTCTCAACAATTCTTTAAATCTTTCCCAGGCTGTGGGAACTGTCTCATCATCTTCTTGTTGGAAAGTGCAGATCTCATTTCTAGACTGAGCATTTCTTAGTGGTGGAAAATATTTTTTCAGAAATACCTCAGCCATCTGGTCCTATGTAAAAATAGAGTTTGGTTTTAAAGAATAGTACCAGGCTCTGGCATGATGACTTAATGAAAAAGGAAAAAGTTTTAATTTTAAAGCGTCATCAGAAATTCCGCGAAGTCTAAACAATCCTGCAATTTCCAAGAAAGATCTGAGATGGGCATGTGGGTCTTCTTTTGACAATCCTGCAAATTGACCATTATTCTGTAACATCTGAAACATCACAGTTTTTAGCTCAAAATGCGGGACATTGCATGTTGGATCACGTATTCCTGTTTGCAACTGATGTACAATAGGAATAGCATAATCCATCATACTGTTGTCTTTGGAATTGACCAGACGAAAGATGTGTTGTTCTGCATCTTCAATGTGTTGATTATTATTAAGGGTGGTGGAGGATTTCGTAAAATTCCATTAACTGGATTTTCTTGCTGAACTTGTGGTCCAGGTTCCTGAATGATAGGTACAGGACCAGCATGTGGTTCTGCCACACGTGGTTGGATGTCTTGCAGCCGATTTCTACCATTACCTCCAGGAGGTGGTGGTAGAGGTGGAGGTAGACCATCATTGTTGTACCTCCCATCAGGTGGGTTTCCAGGAAATGGCAGTTCGTCTAAAAATGCGTTTTCTTCTTCCATTGCAGACGAAGTAGAAACTTGCAAATTTCTTTGCTCCCTTGTACGACGTCTAAAAGTTCTTTCGATGTCGGGGTCTAGATTAAAAAATTCCCCACGTGGTTTTCTTGGCATAAACTAAAAAAATCTTTTTGTTATCTTTTTTTTTCGAAAATATATAATTATATATAAATCCTTTTTTTTTCTTTTCTTAACAAGGTGGTAGAAAAATTAACTTTCTAAAACTAAAATTGAAAAATTGTTTTGTTGCTTCCCCGGCAGCGGCGCCAAAAACTTGTTGATGGATTCGCACACCCCCTTCTGTTCTTTTATGATTTTAATTATTAGATTAATTATTTGAACGGACGGTGCCAAAAACAGGTGTGCAAAAGAAATAAAACAAGTAACCTTCGGTCCAAGTATAAACCTCTGATTACTGTCGTTTTTTCTAAAACAAGTAATAAAATGGTACAAGTACCAGATATCGTTCCCACAAGGAAGCGGTGAAAACAATCTCTCGAGATTCAGTCTTTGTGAAAGTTAACTTCAAATGGGGTTTGGATGAAAAAGTATTTGGTTGGTTGGTTGATTATGAGCTACGTTAAGAGAACAATTATAAAAAGGAGCAAGGGGTGTAAAGTCTTTTAGTTGGAATAAAAATAGATAAAGTGGATGATAAGTAGTTTAATAATCTCAATTATGCAGAAATGATATCCAAGTAACTTCTGAAAAGTTACCACATTTTCATATAGCCCTAATTATTTATCGATGAGTTTAGATGCAATCTTTAATGAAATGTTAAAATATATTAAAAATCAACACTTACGTAACCTCTGAAAGATTAACACATTTTCATGCATCTGACTCATCGTTAAATAATTAGTTATAATCTTTAATAGGATACTAGATCTGATACCAACTTCAGGAATAGTGCCAATTGTAGTCCCTTAAGAGACTAACACATTTTCATGTCCTTGGATTATTACTAGTTAACTTTTAGACATACTCTTTAATGAAATGTTAAAGACGTGAGATAATAGCAACGAGTGTTGTCACCCACTCATATACCCCCAAAATAACATTTTAGTAACTTCTGAAAAGATACCGCATTTTCGTACATCTGGTTAACCGGTAAAAATCCAAGGACAATCTTTAATGAGGCATTTAAACTTGAAGTGGTAAAAATTGATTTTATATAAAAGACTTTTTTCTTTACCAAAGATTCATTCTAAATTGAACCTTACACCCCAAGCTATGAAATTAGCCTATCATGCTTGGGTGTGTTTTACGACTATTTTTAAACTAGTAATTAATTGGACAAAAGAACGTTAGTACGACAGAAATAACTATAAAATGCAATAATTAAGATAGTTGATAAGTTACAATTACTGGAAGTGACCAGTTGAGATTAAAACGATTGATAGTATACAGTTCCTGGAATTGACCAGTCGAAATTAAAGCAGAATATAAAGTAAACTAAAAGTAACCAATTACTAACATGCATATATCAATTAGTACTTGTCTCAACTTGTAACAAATTAGCAAGGAAGAAAGATGCAATTAAGTCATTAATTTATATACTTATAATGAGATTATATATATATATATATAGCTACGGGTATATATATATATATATATATATATATCTATAAGTAGGAGAAATGAGAGTTAACGAGAGACAATTAGGTAACATAAATATTACGTAGACTATAATTTCAAGGATCACCAAAACACTTGGTGACACTTTCGGGCAAACAACGCGTTCCAAAAGAACCCGAAAGCAAAATCACCAAGTGCTCCAAAAAGAGAGTACGTACTCGGCCTCGTCACGAGGAAACCCGAGAGTTGCAAGTAAACTACAAGAACCGAAAGAGTGTTTGTCTAGAGAGTAATATTGGCACTACTAGGCAATGCAAGTGTGTTTTTTTCATGCATGCCTTACATACATATATATACTTGAAATCATGGATCATGGGCCAAAAGACTACAAAACCAAAACTTGTATTGGGCTTCAATCTTGCCTCCCTCATTCGGCCCATCCAGCAGCCAGCTCTCGGCCCAACAGCAAACGGCCCAGATCCAGAAAGAGTCCAGCAGTAGTGGTCCGCAAGTGAGTAAATCCCAACACCAAAAACGCCATCCCGATGATCCATGATTTCCATTCTGCAAATGTGAGAATTAGACGTAAGTTTAGTGACCAATATTTGTATGAAATCATGCATATATAGATTTTAGCTAGATGATGAAAAAGATGGGATTTTAATGTAAAACAATAATCAATTTGATATATTAAGTGCGAAAAACAAAACAAAAGTGTCCAACAAGGGTTAAAATATTAACCCTATCAATCATCTTCAGACAAAATCTCTAACCAAGCATTCTTGATCCACGAGCCATCCTTGGTCCATTGCACAAAGAGTTATCCAGATGATCTAATTGGGTGGACTCATCTGAATGGCCTAAAACAGATCCGGATGGACTTGTCCGGATGGCTTGCCCGGATGGACTTGTCCGGATGAACTCGTCCGGATGGCTTGGCCGGATGGACTTGTCCGGATGACTCGCCTTGATGTACTCCTCCGGAAGGACTCCTCAGATACTTAGCCAAAATCAGATACATTCCACATTGTTGACGATTTCAGCTGATATCAATTCTTCTTTGAATAATTGATTTATTTAGTACCTGAGAGAAGATAGATTTACAATAAAGAATATAGAAGGTCATCGGAGTACATCTTCAAATGAAGTGTTCCAACACCCCCTCCAACAGAGGCTAGTTAGACACGATATCCGAGACAGGGTAGACCTAGGATTTTTTTTCATACAATGGTACAATACATATAGACGAAAAATAATTTAAAAAAAGCATGGTTTTTATCGACATGTCTTTATTTTTTTTTACTAACGTTCCTAACCCCTCCATTTTATGGAATTTTTAAAGTTTTTTTGCTTGACTTTGAGAAAACTTTTAGTTATTTTTATCAATTTCGGAAGACTTTTTTTTTTGGGGGGGGGGGGGGTTTGGTTGATTTCAAAAGTTTTTTTTGGTTGATTACGAGGCACGGTTGCACCTTTCATGAACCTAATTTTTTTTTACCTTAAAACGAAGTGACAATACAATGACACGTGCCACCGTTGGAACTTAATTGGGTGTTCTCATGTCCTCGGATAGTAGACATTGATTCTAAAACCAAATCAAAAGATGTGGACCCCATCAGATTACTATCCAAAAGATCCCTAGTTGTATTATCCCCAAATAGTAGACCCGACTCTAATACTAATGTCTAAATATGTGGGACCCTATCTGATTACTATCCAAAAGGTCCCTTAAGGAGATAAAAGGAAGTTCCAATATATATTAAAGTAGAAAAGTCAAAGTCAAGCAGATGGTGGCAATAAAATACGAAACTTGTTAATATCTTTG
Organism: Centaurea solstitialis; assembly: GCA_030169165.1. Taxonomy (NCBI): domain Eukaryota; kingdom Viridiplantae; phylum Streptophyta; class Magnoliopsida; order Asterales; family Asteraceae; genus Centaurea; species Centaurea solstitialis. The sequence goes on along the minus strand of CM058042.1, from coordinate 37,416,132 downwards.
GTGCAAAATCTTTATCCAACATGCATGCTCGAACACCCTAATGATGATATTAGCCGATCTTATCATATAAAAAAAGATACTAATCTTGAAAAATAGATGACCAAATGACATCAACCAATATACCTCACAAAAATCACTCGATATATGGCCGGAAATCGCTTGTAAGGAAATTCGGCATTCACGAATTAAGCACTGATCAAGAGTCTCAAACCACCCTTCTCGTATCTTAAAATATGACACGAAAACAGAATTCGGTTTATAAAACAACCAAATTTGGGTTATGGAAAAAAGCTATCTCGAAGGGACTTACAGATTTAAGGCAACTTTCAAGCTCAATGGTGACACTACTTCTAGCTTCTTCAGGGTGGAATGGCACCACTCGTCATTAGTTTTAAATTCTACACACCAAATCCATTAGTTTTGGGACAGGGACTACAATTGTAAGTTACTCTAAAAAAATTACACATACTGTTTTTATGACTAACACCCCCAAAATGGTAATATAGTCCAAAATAGGTCTACACATGTGTTGTTCTGGATTGGACTATATTATCGATTTGGGGGTGATGATATCAAACAATATGAGTATTTTTTTCAGCAATATAATCTAGAACATATGTAAACCCATTCGGGACCATATTCCTGAGTTTGGAGTGCTAGTCATAAAATAGCATGAGTATTTTTTCGTAATCACCACTACTTTCCATTGCCATTGCCAACACCTTTGCAGCGATCCATCTGAACCGTATGCATATGTGCATAGACGTAGTTTATAATGCACATGTGCATGCAGACATAATTTATGCACATGTGCATAAAAATAAAAAATAAAAACAACTTAATTTACCTCTATGCATAAGTGCATACCTAGTTGAACGACTACAAGGGTGATCCTTAGTTTTTCGGTTTTTGAGGTTTTTCTTTGAACCTCCATCTATGTATATGAAAATTGTTTTATAAATTAAGCTAGGGTTAAGTACATGGGAGTGTATCAAACTCGTCACGTTTTATCATTGTATGTACCCACCTTTAAAACTTACCGATTAATGTACCGAACATGGTAAAATTGCCGTTTAATGTATTTCATGACAAGTTGGATATATTAAATGGTAGGTTTTGATAAAGTTGGATACATACAATGACAATTTTAGCAGGTTCAGTACATTAATTGGTAAGTTTTAAAGTTGAGTACATAGAAATGATAAAACGTGACAAGTTCGATACACTCCCATGTACTTAACCCATTAAGTTATGTAGATATTTATGACATTTATTACTATTATATTGTGAAATCATCTTACAACTTTTAAGGTCAATTTGTCTAAACCCATCATGTCGAGTTCTAGTCGTATCAAACACACATTTTTCTTGTCCAATCGTGCCTACATACAAGCACTACTTAAATGACCTAACATACGAGTCTTGAGGAAAAATATAAGAAAAGCAAGAGAAATGTATTCATATTAAATAAAAAGCAACAAAATAAGTAGGGAATGCGTTGCTCTAATTAACCCCCATGCCTTTTATGATATTGGTTAGGGGTATGTCGTCCCTTAATGGTTTAATAAATTACAACATTTACATTTGAAACATTTAATTTCATGTAGATAAATAATTCGTATCCAAATATTGTTTTATGTCGTTAGGATGTCTAGCCCAACTCCGATTTGCCTTTTAATAACAGAACTTTTGAGTTTAAATAGCGGTGTTTATATCTAATTCTTGATTTTGTTTATGCTTTTCTTACAAAGCACTTCTCCTTTGTTGTGTAGGCAAATCTAGTTCAAGCTCGTGCGCATCAAGGGGTGAAAAGCATCGATCCACCATGTCTGGTGTTACGTCATCTAAGCTCAGTGGGTCCCACTGTACAGTTCAAAAGCAAAACACAAAGTTGGTATTAACAAATTAAGATATACCATCACTCAACCATAAAAAATAGGGGTGTAAATAGGTCGGGTTGGGTTGGGTTCGGGTTCAACCCGTTTATTAATTGGGTTGAAAATCTCAACCCAACCCAACCTATTTAATTAAATGGGTTAAAATTTTCAACCCAACCCAACCTGATGGGTTGATGGGTTGATAGCGGGTTGACCTGTTTATTGGTTAATGGGTTGGTAGCGGGTTGAACCTAGGTTGACCCATTTATTTTAAATAAAACACAAACCAAATAAAATGTTTCAAGTTTAAAAAAAAACACAACCCAAGCAAATGCAAAATAAAAATGTTCAAGATTCAAAGTTTCAACAAAGCTTCAAAGTTACAGTAGCATATAAACTAGAAAGCAGAAACTTACATCTACTGGAATAATTATTAAAAACAAAAACTTATATCTACTTGGTGACAAACAAGTTATAAATGGGTTGAAAACACGTAAATAGTGGGTTGAAATCAGGTTCTAAATGGGTTGAAATTGGGTTGTAAATGGGTTGGGTTCGGGTTGTAAACAGGTTGGAAATCTCAACCCAACCCATACCCAATAAATAAATGGGTTAGGCGGGTTGACCCATTTATCATAAACGGGTTGAAAATCTCAACCCAACCTGCTACTATTGGATTGGGTTCGGGTTGGGTTGGTGGGTTGGGTCACTTTTTGACAGCCCTAATAAAAAAGAATATATAATAGTGTTTGATGATACATGGTGTACACTAGAGATACATTAGTCAATGTATAGTTTGGTAATTAAGTTTAGGTGTATGGGCTAGTTGTGTGCAACCTATCTCATAGGTACCTAAAATTTACAATCAGCCAAACACTGGCAACTTATACTTAAGTTTTTGTTTGATTTTAAGAGACTTTTAAGTTTATTTTTTTGTTGAATTCGATAGACTTTTAGATTTTTTTTTGTTAAATCGAGATTTTTTTTTGGTTTTTTGATTAATTTCAAGAGAAAATTTTGGTTTTCTTGGTTGATGTTGAGAGAGTTTTTTGGTTAATTTCGAGAGAATTTTTCGGTTTTTAAGTGCACCCCTTAATGTTTCGAAAATAATATGGTAACACCCTACAAAACGATATGGTTGCACCTTCACAAAACTAAATTTTTTTACCCATCGATGGAAAAATAATATGGTTGCACTTGCCTCATACCTTTGGTGTAAAGTCTTTGTCAACCATTCGTGCCCGAACACCCTAAAGAAGATACTTTTCGATAACGTGGTATGGTTGGATAAAATATAACCTTGAAGAGTAATGAACGAGTGATGTTGGCCAATATACCTCACAAAAGTCACTCGAGATCTCACCACCAATGGCTCGTGAAGTTAGTCTGTACTCGCGAACTAGGCATTGACCAAGAGTCTGGAACCTCGCTTCTCGTATCTAAACACGAAATGAAGGATGACAACACTTATAAACTTAAAATTTGGTTATGGAACCAAGTCATAAAAGGGAAATCTTGAAGGGACACACCAAGGAGTCATTGGGGTCAGTGGCATCCTAGGTGGGATGCAAATCTCACCAAAAGTGAGGAAGACTATTTGTGAGTATTTTTTTGTATATAAATTTTATATATACTTAACATAATGGACTTACCGATTTCAAGGAAACCTTCAAGCTCAACGGTGATGCGTACTTGAGTTTCTTTAGAACGGAGTTCCACCACCCATCGTGAGTGTTGGTGACTTCATCTTCCTATCATTTTTCATATTCATGATCTTTAATAGAAGTTTCATAAACGAAATGGAACCTCGTATATCCCATAAAAATGTATGTTACGTAATTAGAAATGTACAAGGCTTTGGCTCCTTCCAAGCCCGTTTTCAGTGAGCAAAAACTAAGGTCCATACGCTTTTAGTCCCTAGAGGGACTGTAAGATCCCATACTGGTTGGGGGGAGGGAACAAAGGTTGGGTTATGAGGGGCTTGATACCTCCTTTGTCTTTTATCAGAACTGTTTCAAAACCATTAGTCTAGTTGTGTCAAAAAAAAAGTACAATATCTGGTACGATTAGCTTGGGATGTTAAGGCACTGTGTCCGATATGTGGTCCTTGGTCCTCTTTGGCTTTTTTGGGCTTAACCAGGCTTGGCTCAAGTTTCGGCACTAGGCCCTGGCTTTCTCAAGGCCGGGAATGGGGGTGGGAATTTTTGTGCATCTCCGATAGTATATATGAACGAATTTCATAAACACGTAAAAAGTTGAAACTTCATATGTTACCACGACATTAATAATTTCCTCAACGGTGTCATGGCTGAAACATTTGTTAATTCTTTCCATCCTGATAAACAAATGAAGGTAAATGATTAGTTTCACTTTTGATTTGACAAATTAAGGTAGCAGCTAGATGTTTTGGATAGTAAACTACAACAAAATTGGTTTCATAGAAGGCTATATTATCTATAATGGGTTGTTTGGTTATTTTTTCATTAATTCATGTATCAAAAAAGCTATGTGCATAGATTAATCTGTGTGTGTAGATTTAGAATGTTTTCATAGATGGAAGGTACGTGTTTTTTTAATTGGAAGGGATGTGTTTGGAAATAAACTTAGCTTTTTGAATAAAACTCTCCTCTAGAAGCTTACTGAATAAAGCACATCATTACCAAACAGTCCTGTTTAGCTAACCTAATAAAACTGTGAGTCTCATTAATCTCATTAAGTTGTTATTAAATAGACCTTAAGTGTTATGATATATTGTCTATTCTACAAGAGTAAAGAATTATTTGTCTCATATATTTCTGTCACAATAAGTTGATGGGATTCTTTTAAACATCTTTAACAAGTTTTTAACACAATTTGAAAATAAAACGTCCGTACATAAGAAGTTTGTTAGGATGCCAAAACACGTCCTAATTTCATATTGTTAAACTTTTAAATATAATGCACATATTTTTGGTTTTATAAATCTTAGTCTTATAAAAGATTCTAATATATCACTTAAACATCATTTTTGTTGTACTGATTCCTATTAATTTTACTATTGTTGTAGCTTCATAAAACAAGTAATTGTACTTCTGTAATAATTTGGTGTTAGACTGTAGAAATCGCATGTTGTTAAGTTAAAGGTAACAACACTAAAATAGCGTACAAGGTAGCAATTTTTGTTTAGAAAATCAAATAAGAGTGAGTTATACCAATTGTCTATGAACTTTGGGCAAATTCTAGGGTTTGCCATTAGTTGCCAAAAAAAAGCCCAAAAGTAAAAAAAAAAATGGTAAAAGGACCAAAATTCCCATTGGTTAAGAGATGGTTTAACGTTAATGTCTATTAGAGCTAGGTACCATCCATGATAGCATACCAATACATTGGAGGAATTGGTGTAATCTTTCTACAAGTAATGGAAATATTTGGAGTTTGTCCATAGCACAACGGGCGACAACCGGTGTAATTTACTCCATTTACACGAATTTGAAAGAAATGATAAGTATGGAAAATCGTAAAAGTAAACCTGTGAATAATGTTGGTATTATCTGGAGGATGAAGATCACTGAACTTTTCAATAGAAGTTTTAATTACAGAAGGATCATCGGTTTTCAGATTTCTGAGATATTCTTCAATTAATGGTATATTCTGTAGGAAAAGTGATTATAGAACGCATGAAACTCGGGTATATAATGAGGTCACAAGTAGGAAATGCACAAAAGAACGAACTAGTCCATTGACCTTAAATGAGTATTTGTTTCACAACATAACCTTTTGACAAGTTTAGTGGCACTTCTGTATATTGAAAGTGACATTCTCAAACATGTCAGAAGGTCATGGATTTAAAAGAAAAATGTCGTAAATTTATTTAACAAAAGTACCCCCAAAGAACTAACCGAGCTATGTGAATAGTGCGTAGCAAGCCCGTATGCAATCATTTCTTCTCCATTGAGTACGTTTCCTGTTAGACCTATATACTCTCCTATATATCATGATTGTTCATTTCAGCATAATTAATCAAGTAGTTAGCTAGTGCTTAGTATCCAAATAAGAATACTAAATATTAGGAGAAGGTTAGAATAAAAGGTTAAAAGATAGTTCATACCTGAATCACTAAAAAAATCCATTTGAAGATGCACATATGAATCCATATAAATAACTTGTAATGCACATTCAAATATGCATCATCGGATAGAATTTTTTTCTCTCCAAGTTTTCAATGATTCACATATGACTTTCATTTAGCCTTCTCTTCTTGTCTTCTCAAGGTATTTACCTTCTTATTTTAATTGACCCATAGTAACCAACTTTAGAAAGTCATAATATTTAATCCTAGAAGTTTGATCATTATATGATTTTGAAAAGTGATAGAAATTGAGGATGAGTTTGGTTGCGGAAAACCATTTTATTTTCATAAAAAAAGTTTTCAGAAAATGGAGTTGGGTTTTTATTTTCAGTATTCTATGAAAATTTTAGAAACGCGTTTAGTTGAAATGGTGGAGTTTTCATGTTCATTTTAAAAAATTAGAAATTAAAATGCTTTTAGAAAATTTTGCAAAAACTACTAAAATCAGTTTTCTAATGTACATAGAAGTTAGAAAACAAAAAGAAATCAATTTCTTAGAAAATTCTTGAAAACTAAATGAACGAAATGCGGTTTCTAAATTTTCATTTTTCTTAGAAAATTTTCCACAACCAAACCTCGCTCTGAGTGTCCAAATTACCAAACCAAACGATCCTAGTTATTCCAACCATTTTGGTTCATAAATCTTTACTATTCCAGTGCCTTGTACTTAATAGTAGAAATTATTTTAATGATGAAAATAACAATGAATTAGAACTATATAGACAAAAAAACATTATTTCTAAACCATAGAAAAGATAATCGGAATTATTAACAAACCACATGGACGAAAATTGTAATTTACTCTAAGAAAATAGAATACCTAAATGACCAGGAAGATGTGAAAGGTGAAAGGAAGCACCACCATCAGGATGAAGACCAATTAATGTTTCAGGGGTAGCATAAACCTGTAATACAATTAAAAGATTAACGGTATCTTCTAACAATTATGTTATAATTTTTCTAAATAAATTATACAAATGAAAACCTTTGAAAAATTAATCTAATTTCAACAACTATTATTATATTTATTAAAATTATGTAAATTAATCATCCTAATACATTTTATAAAAACTAACAAAAATTATAGCACAATCTATCTTATTGTCAAAAATAAGTAAAGAAAGTATATTTATCTTATCATTAAGTTTTAGACATTTCTAAAATCAAGCCGTGCACAAGTTATTTATCTTTATATTAAATACTTACCCAAGGCTGTTTTAATATAAAGATAAAGCTAAAAACAACACAATTAATAAATGGACAATCATAAATTCAAATGAGTTAAAACAATTAACAAATCGATGTAAACTGACATTTTGTTGGTTTTTATATACAAGGTTTTAATAAAAAAAATACTATAATTTTTACTTATAAAAACCTTCATCAAAGATGCTCTAAAAAATGAAACATAAGATATAGTAGTATAGGCATATACTTACAGTTTTTTCAGTCACAACCTTGAACTTTGCCGGAATGGAAATTCCAGCCCCTCCACCCATGGTAATCCCATTCAAGATAGCGACCTAAATCACACAAATATAGTTTCAATTATTATCATTCCCAACTATATATGGCATATTAAATATAACACAAATATTTGCAAACCATAGGGACTAAAATTGAAAGAAGTTGCAAATTGCAATGATCGTAGTTGGTGTGAATAAGGTAAGTATGGTATGTAGAAGGAGACAAGATAAGTTGTTTGTCAGGTGTACGTTTGGCATGATTAGAGCTAGACAAGATTAGACTAGACAAGTTGCTCGAAAACTGTTAAATGATATTATATGGTGGTTATTAGTGATAGTAATTGAAACAGAGGCATAGACGGTTGGCACAAGGTGATGGAGGTATAAGTGGTGGTAGTCGGTGGTTGTGGAAGAGTGAAGCCGGTGGACAATGGTAATTGTGGGCTAATAATTGATGGTTGTAGAGGTGGTGGTTTTTGAGATAGAGGTGGTAATGGATTGGTAGTAGCTGATGGTGCTGGAGGTGCCATCAATGATGGTGGTGACGATGGTGAGCAGTGGCGACGCAATGAAAGTGGAGGTGGTCAACAGTGGCATGTGGTCGCCGCCTTTATCGTGGTGGCAATAGGCACATGGTGATCATTAAAAAACACTAAAGAATTCATAATGGGTAAAATGGTCATTTTAACCAATTATGTCATGTTATATCTACCATATCATGTCTCGTTGGACACCTATTATGTCATGTCTTGTCTGGTTTATGTACCAAACACACCCTAAAGCAAATACCATATAAGGGTTATATCAAAGAAGGGCATATTGGTAATTTTATTAAGTTTTGTCCAATCTTCATCCCATCTTGTTCCATCTGAAAAAAGAGTTTTTTTTTTTTTTTATCTCAGACGGTCTTTGTCTCATATCACACCAAACGTGGAACTATAAATTTTGTTTAGTCCCATGTCATGCCGAATATCGAACAGTGACTCTCATCTTGTCTTGTTTCATGCACACACCAAACGAAACTTAAACAGACCACATGTCTTGAAACCGAAATTTAGAACATATCATAAAGACTAAAAATGACTGCTTAATGATCCAAAATTGTTGATGCACATTTATAAAAAAAATCATTATTGTGTACTTACATGTGGCTTCAAATATGTATGTAAATAATATATAAATTTATATGTTGTCGAAAAGAATTCCTTGCTTCCTTCAATGTTGCCTGCATAACGTGAATTGGGTTCATACATAACATATAATTGTTTGGTTTTATAAAATTTAAATGGTATCTAACAGTTTATTAAAATATTGAGACGAATTTAATATCTTATAAAATGTTTTGGTTACATTATGCTTATTGAATTTTTTTTCTTGTTACCACTTTTTATCATATCATGGACGGCAACTATATCGGCACCAGAACAAAAAGCCCTGCCATTACCCTACAAACAAATCCATAACTATGAATTGAGTTATCAAAGAAATGGTAGGTAACTAATTGGCAAGTAAAATTGCAATTAATATATATATATATATATATACACACGAAAGTTTGGCTAGAAACTCATCTTTCTTAATGAACGCAAAGACAGCTATAAGTGCACCATGTATCCCATTTAATTTGAATAATACAGGATTATTCAGATTCATTATTAATGAATAATGCAACATTCAGAATAATGCATTATTCAGTTCAGACTGAATATTGCATTATTCATCATGAAGATGTGGCATACTTCGGTTGTCCTCATATTTGCAATGAAAGATAAGTTTTCATTTGAACGCGGCCCTATATATATATTGTATGTAGGGGAAGTATATAGAGAGGGAAGATCATCTGAAAACTTATAAAAGGATAAAAAAGCATGTAAACCATTGATTTCTTAGGTTAAATCAATAAAATTGGTTCATAAAATTGTTTAATATGATAAAAATATCAATATAATTCATTTTTTGATAAAATTGTGTAATATTTTGGTGTTTTTTTATGTAAAAATGAAAAAGTTTCATAACCTTTTTTCATTCTTATGAAACTGTTTTACGTATTTTTCTTATTCCTATTATATTTTGTCATTTTTATATCAAAACCTACAAATATGTGAAACAAGTTTATTAAAAAAATTATATGAAACATTTTCATCAAATTAAACAAGTGTACGAAGATTTTTAATTGATTTAACCTATGAAATCGACAGTTTGTACGGTTTTTACCCTTTTTATATATTTTCAAATGAACTTCCCTATATATATATATATATAGGGGTGAGTTCAAACAAGAACGACATCAATTTAAGATAATACAAGAATGATTTTTAGCCACCAATTCTTCTCTTCAAGTACGTTACCCACATCACCTCTACGCCACCACCACCAACCATACTACCTCCACCTTCACCACCACCGCCACTGCCTCCACTACCGCCACCTCCACCGCCACCGCCAACAGCAGCAGCAACACCGCCACCTACACCATCTATGCTGTTGTCGCCACCACCAGCACCAACACCTTGTCGCCTACTACCACCACCTATGCCGCCACCAAAATCAACAGCAACTGCAAGACCACCAGCACCACCTCTGTTGGTGGTGGTGCCGTAGGTGCTGCGAGTGGTGTTGGCGGCGGTGGTGGCGATGGTAGCGGTGGTGGTGGCGGTGGTGGTGCCGGTGATGGTGTTGGTGATGCCGATGCCGGTGTCGGTGGTGTTGGTGGTGGCAGAGGTGGTGAAGTGGCATTGGTGTTGGTGACCGAGGTGGTGGCGATGGTGTTGCAGGTGGTGGTGGAGATGGTGTGGGTGGTGGTGTAGATGATGGTAGCAAAAGTGATTGTGGTGGTTAACATGTGATTTCAATGTAGTATCATATGTGATTTCAATGGAAAATCATATGTGATTTAATATAATATTATTGGTTAACATGTGATTTCAATGCATAATCATGTGTGATATCACAAGATCATATGTGATTTCAATAAAGAATCATATTTAATTTCAATGCAAAATCATATCTGATTCAATATAAGCTGATGGGTAAACATATGATTTCAATGCATAATCGTTCTCGTATAAACCCACCTCTCTCTATATATATAATACGTGGATGGATATACCTTCATTACAACAAAACCTATGTCAGGTGTATCTTCCCAAGTTTCATATACTTTCTGCAACCTCTTTACCTTAACAATCATCAATACTCAAATTCAGCTAATTATGTAAAATAGATTAATTTTCTTTTCAATATATTGATATAAACTAAATGTAAATATAGGACCCATATCGGGGAAAACTTTGATTATAGGTTTAAGAGTAAACTACAATTTTGGTCCCTGTGGTTTTGCGATTTTTTTGAAAGTGGTCCCTAAGGTTTAATAACTACAGAAATGGTATCTGTGGTTTTAATTTTGCTTTGAAAGTGGTCCCTGACCTCTAACCCCGTCTAAAAGCTCCGTTAGAGCCAGGGGCAGTTTCGTCCTTTCATGCTTTTGGCCAGAGTTTACATCTCCGGTCATCTTCTCCGATCAAACAACCCATCAAGTTAACCTTTTCTTCAATAAAATCAACACACACACTATAAAACATATAAAATACACATATATATACATATATATATATATATATAAACATAAACATCCACCTTCCTCCCCATGAACACCGGCCAAACTCCGGCCAAAAAACCCAAGCAAGTTTACATCTTCATTTACACACGCACACATACACATAAATATACATATACACACATACATATACATATATATGTATTGTTAATTACACAATCAACGCCTGTAATTTTAGCTAAACCCAACTTTCCGGAGAAGGTGACCGGAGGGTCACCGGAGAAGAAAATCCTCTTTTATTGTTAATTACACAATCAAGAAACCCATTTTTTGCATCTTAATTTTCAAAACCCCACTTGAAAACCACCATTTTTTGATCTTTTTTACACAAATTCATGAAACCCACTTCTCCGGTGACCCTCCCGTCATCTTCTCCGGCAACCTCCGGTGATCCGTCCCAAAAAACGAACCAAGTCTCAAATAGACACACACAACACAGATGTATATATACACATACATACATACATACATACATACATACATACATACATATATAAACATACACAGATGTGTATATATATACCCACGATTGATGAGAGTTGACTTTTTTGAGTCAAAATTGAGATCTTGTTTATGGGGTTTTTGGATTATGATGCAGATGGGAAGAAGAAGAAGAAGAAGAATAAGGAAAAAAAATAAGGTGAAGTTTGCAGAGGATGTGAAATGGAGATGAGTTTAGGAGAAGAAGAATATATGTGTGTGTATATATATACTCATCTGTGTGTATGTTATATATATGTGTATATATATACACATCTGTGTGTGTATGTTTATATATGTATGTGTGTGAATATATATACTTATGTGTGTATGTTATATATATATATATATATGTGTGTGTGTGTGTATACATATATTTATGTGTTTAGATGAATCAAGACATAGTAACCGGAGGAGAAGATGAAATGAAGTCGTCGGAGAAGATGACCGGAGACTCGCCGGAGATGATGATCGGAGGATTGCCGGAGAAGGTGACCGGAGGGTCACCGGAGAAGACAAAAGAGTGATAAAGCTTGAAAGGACGAAACTGCCCCTGGCTCTAACGGAGCTTTTAGACGGGGTTAGAGGTCAGGGACCATTTTCAAAGCAAAATTAAAACCACAGATACCATTTCTGTAGTTATTAAACCTTAGGGACCACTTTCAAAAAAATCGCAAAACCACAGGGACCAAAATTGTAGTTTACTCTAGGTTTAATAAAGGGATAAGTTAATTTGAAGTGTATAGAAAAAAGATAATAAAGGTTTACTCAGAAAATGATCTAAGGCTATCAGTACCTAACCCTTTCAACCCTTCCAATCCTACTGCCACATCAGCTTCTACATCAGTTTTTCCCGAACCCCACAATCTGAACCCTCTCATTTAATTAAACACACCCCTCACACACACAACACAAGCCGCTGTGAGCGATGTGGGCAACCCTCTAGCCTCTCGAACCCACCGGTCGCGTAGCGGAACCAATCGAACCCACTGAGCCCGGCGGGTTTGTGCCCGTTGAACCCAGCCATGCGGTACGCATGGCCTAAGAGAGTCATGAACATGTGGAGATGCTCTGAATTAAGTGGAAGGAAATAAGATCTTTTAATTTATTCTTCTATAAAATAAATAGATATTGAAATTTAGGATCCGGGTTGACAGATAAAATATCAATTATCTTGCATATTCATCGTATATTTGTGACATTTGTTGTTGTAGATGTATGATTTGCTATACCTGTTTGTATATATTTTTTAATTAGTGTTAGTCTTTTTTTTTTAATTCGACGTAGATCCTTAGTGTAATTCTTAGTGTAAATTTTCTTGTGCCTTTCATTGGAGTTGCCTGCGTTTACTATGTTCTCAGGTAGTATCTACAATCTTACGGTTAGGCTTGATGTATGTTTTACTTTCTACACACTCAACGTTTTGAAAATAAATGTTTCCTCATCAATGGTGTACAAAAATTTACAAAAAATCTAATGAAAGAATTTTTTAATGATTCTAATTATTGCAATAAATGTAGAGTTGTCTCAACATTATGTTAAAACAAAGTTTAGGAACAAGAACCATTCAAAGGAAAAGGACAAATTCATTAAAACAAAGTTGAAGAACGGGAACCAGTTAAAAGTGAAAAATGTTAGGCACCGAAAGTAAACTTTACTCTAAATAAATTACGAATTTGGTCCCTATGGTTTGTTAAATTTTATGGAATTCATCTCTGGTATTCATTTATTATATATTTGGTCCCTATGGTATGCACATTCTGTTGGAATTGGTCTCTATAGTATGCACATTCTGTTGGATTTGGTCCTTGAACTAGATAGCCATCCAACAGGTTCGTCAAATCCAAGGGTAAAACCGTATTTTCATCATTTTTTATGCATTTTAACATTTTCTAATTAAAAACCTTTATAATTCGGGGTTAAAATGTATGAATTAAAACTTGAAGGGTCACATTTATAAACCATATTATTTTATCTAAGAATTATACATATATGTATAATATACGCATGCATTCATACGCACAAACAACGTGCCATAAAACACACACAATATACCATAAAACACACAAACATTATGGAAGAACAAGGATCTTAATCAGAGCTTTATTGGGCACCTAACAGGAATGAACGGATGACGGTAGGAGACAAAATGAGTTTTCTTTATTCTTGGCCCTTCAAGTTTAACTATATACATCTTCGTCCCTCGTGTAAAAAAGAGTTAAATAAAAATGTTTTAGGAGATGGAAAAAGACAATTTTACCCTCTACTTTAACAAACCCAGGTCTGTTAGACCGAAGGTACAAATCCAACAGAAAATGCATACCACAAAAATCAAATTCATGATAAACGAAGTCTAGAAATGAAATCCGTAATCAACAACACCACATGGACCAAATCTGTAATTCACTCTAAGTTTTATCACCAATAAATTATTTTATCATATAAAATTAAAAAGAGAACAAACCATGGAAATAGTTAAGGCATTGAGGAAGGAAGGTCTGTTGAGAATTACACTTCTTGAATTCCCATTTTCTTCCATTAACACCTGCTCAATTTCTCCCCAAATTAATTCATCAAAATCATCTTACATATTAAAAAAAACCCGATAGAAATTGAAAACTCACAGAGGAATCATGATGGTCGACGATCGTTCGATTGTTGCTAAAGCTTCGTGTTCTTCGTCTGAATCCATGGACGATAGATCCTTGTCTTCTTGCAAACAATAAGCTCTTCATCGAACTTCGATCGTGTGCACGTAAAAATGGAGAAATCTGAATGAAATTGAGTTAGGTATTTGTAATAAAAAAGATGCATGGTCCCTATATAATATATGCTAGCTTTTTTAAATCTAGTTGTTTTCATAGCCAACCCTAGCGTTTGCAAACGGGTAGTAATGGCTATTCTAATTCTTAGATCTACGTCGCCATACATAATGATGGTTGTTTCTATTTTCTCCGGCGAAATGGTGGTCGGTGAATTGAATTCATGGCAGTATGAGAGACCGCGCATTCCATATTTGACCGACACCTACTAGAGTATCTGTAACAGCTTTTCTGAAATATAGAAAATGGAGGTTTATTTATGATATTCCAACAGCTTTTTTAAAATAGAGTAAATGAAGGTTTATTTCGGATATTCTCTATGTTGCTCTAACGGTTTACTTATAATGTTATATATGATAGAGAAAACAAGAAAAAAAACTTTGAAGTTTAGAGAATTTTTTAAAACTTGGTTGGAGGACAGAGATTCTTTTTTTTTTCTTTTCAGAAGCAAGTGAAATGTAACTTTATTTAGAAGAATTGGTTGGAGATGCGCTATCACACATAATTTATGACCCAACCAAACCGTGGGATTTATGGTTCGTTTACTAGTATTATGGCAAAATTTCGAGAATTTTATCCCGTAAGAGACAAGACAGGAACATAAAGTCTTACCTCTAAGTGTGAGAAAAGATACTAAAAGGTTTAAAAAACCTGCCAACAATTTCAATATCAAGAATGCTATAAGATAAGGTAAGTGTAAATGAATCACCTACTAGTAAGCACTTGGGGTGTTTGGTAGAGAGATTTGAGAGGAGGGAAATAGAATTCTCTTGTTTGGAGATTTTTTTTGAACGCTCTTGTTTGGAGAATTGCTTTTCATATTTGGGTAGAGAATTGTATTCCTGGGAATTGGTCTATAGTGTAAAAAGTAGAGAAATGCATTTCTCTCCATTTTGAGGAGAAATGCATTTCTCTCCATTTTGAGGAGAAATACCGAGAAATGGTCCGCTCTTATCATCTGCCCTTCACCTTGACATCCACCCTTGATGCCCGCCTTTCACCTTGCCGTCGACACCTTGTCATCCGCCATTTCTCTGTTTCATTTATTTAACGATACCAAACAAAGGCTCAATTCCAATTCTCCACCCAATTTACATTTCCAATTCTCCCCAATTCTTTTCTTTGTACAAACCCACCCTTGGCATTGTTTGGTATCATAAGCCAGGTACATGTTTGAATGGACCATAAGCTTTTTGAAAAGTTACTCCGACTAACGTTTTGGTGACTTATGTGACTTATAAGATTTGTTTTTTTTTTTTCAAATATACCATTTTACTTTTTACATTACCAATTTTCAAACATGCATTTTTTTGTCATTTTACGGTCATAAGCTACCATATCAACTAGTTTTGTCGAATGCATCTTATTCATCAACTACCTTATCAGTCATAAGTTAGCTGGTAACCTTAGCGAGTAAGATTATAGTAAACGGCCCCCACAATCTTATCCCATAACAGAGAGTGTTATCCGAGAAGAGCATTGAGGTGTGGGGGGGGGGGGGGGGGACTGTGGATGGAATCCCAGTCTACCTGGGTTCGAATTCAAGAGGAGTCAATTTGAGGGCATGAGTAGTACCCAGTCCTTGGGTTGGTCCAGTCATAGACTGAGCTGCCCATGAATTCACGAATTCTAAATCAAAATGAGATAGGATATCACAAAATCAGTAACTGTTATACAAAATACTTACTCTTTATTTGATGAATTATATGTGTTTCTAGAGAAGTAAATGATATGCGTCAAACTTAAGTACTCGTATCATTGACCTGAACTAAAAAACTTACAAATAGTTAAATACTAAATCCAACTTGAAATCGATTGAAATTTTTTAAAGTCAAACTCGATGCATCCTTCTAAACTCGACTTGAGCTCAAACCAATCTTTAACTCATACTCAAGCTCGAACTCGAATCAAACTCAATCTCCAACTAAAATGGGGCTCAAACCAAGCTCAACCAAAGCAATTTTATGATATTTTAGGGGTTTTCTTTAATTAAAAAAAAAACTTTTAAAATTCAAATGATGTTGTAACTCAAACTTGCATCAAGAATAACAATATAAAAACTCCATTTATCTTCCTTTATGTTTATAAGGCCATCCACTATGGATGGCGGGTTTGCATCGGGTAGCCTTCGGGCTATAACAAGCCGTCGGCTTGTTCCATCCACACCGCCGCGGGTAGCAGCAGCTTCTTCCAAATCGGCTTCACCAAACCGAGACAAATGTGACCGTTACCCACCCCACCCCCCCCCCCCCACTCCCAACGGCTATTTTTCAATTTTTTTTCTTTTCTTTTTTTTTCAATTTAATTTACTATATATATACATATATCATCTTCCAACCCCAATTTACAAACACAACTCTCAAATTTTCAAACACAACCTTCATCTCTTACACTTTTCTCTCCAAAAAATGTCTTCATCATCATCATCACGATCATCATCGGCATCATCTTCATCAATTTACCACCCGGATTACGATGACGACGCTAACGATATGTTGGAGCTCAACCACTTGGCGGCCATAGCCGCCGTGAACGAAGCGGTCAAACTACTTGTTGGTGACGAAGCAACTTCAAGTCGACAAACGAGGAGGACGCCAAAAAGTCGAAATCGTATAGTGGCACACGAGAAACTTGTTAACGACTATTTTTCAGATAATCCGGTGTATGACGATAACGATTTCGAACGGCGGTTTCGTATGAAACGACGACTATTCCTTAAAATAGTTGAGGATCTTGAGAGGGAGTATGAATTTTTTAGGTGGACTCATGATGCAAGAGGAGTTAAGGGGTTCTCTCCGCTTTAAAAATGTACGTCTGCTATCCGACAATTGGTGTACGGTACTGCTGCTGATGCCACGGACGAGTACTTGCAAATGTCCGAAACGACATCAAGGGAATGTTTTACTAATTTTTGTGAAGGTATTATACATCTTTATATGCGAAGATATTTACGGAAGCCTACCGCAAATGATGTTCAGTTGTTGTTTGCATTGCATGAGCAACAACACGGCCTCCCGGCATGCTTGGTAGCATAGATTGTATGCATTGGGATTGGAAAAATTGTCCCGTAGCATGGAGGGGTCAATACCATAGAGGTGATCATCAAGGACCGACAACTGTTCTAGAGGCGGTAGCATCGTACGATGGTTGGATTTGGCACGCATATTACAGAACCCCGGGTGCCGTAAACGATATAGTCGTTGTAAACCAATCACCGGTATTCAACGATTTGTTCGAAGGCAAAGCACCCGATAGCTCGTTTTCAGTGAATGGCAGACAATACAAACATGGATACTATCTCGCGGACGGGATTTATCCAAAGTGGACGACTTTTGTCAAAGCGTATAGATATCCAACGGAACCCGAACGGATAGCTTTTACGGAGCGTCAAGAATCGGCTAGGAAGGATATCGAACGTGCATTCGCGATACTTAAATCAAAATGGCACATTGTTAAGTATCCGGCACGGGCGTGGACAAAGAAAAAATTAAGGTATACAATGTACACGTGCATAATTTTACACAACATGATTCGTGAAGACGAAGGCTTTGCAAATTATCCTTTTGATGAAAGTTGGGTTACAACTGATGATATCGAAGTAGATATATCCGAAGAAGAACGAGCGCAAAACGTCAACGAAGTCAAAAATAGCGATAAACACCTCCAACTTCGAGCCGATTTAACGGAACACTATTGGGCATCCCAAAATTAATTTTTTAATTTTTATAATGTAATTTTTTATTTTTATTTATAATATTAGAATTATTTTTATTAAAATTTTATAATGTAATTTCTAATTTTTATATAATATTAGAATTGTTTTAATTAAAATGAATTTTGATAAAGTGGGTTGCAGTGGGTCGACAGTGGATGAAATGGGTAGTTTTGGGTAGTTTTGTGGAAAGTTGATGTGGCGCTGATGTGGCAGCTGAAACCATTCGGTTGCAGTGGGTCGACAGTGGATGGCCTAACACGTTTCACCAATTCTTTGTCTTGTATTAAAAATGGTTGATCAATTTTTATAGTTAATGTACAGTTTCGCTCAAATATCTAAAAGTACATGATATTTTCCTTTTATTGATAAGGTTATTAAAAAAAATTACATCATATTTTACAAATCATAGTATAAAACTAATTTTACATAGTAAAAAAAATCAAGTATCTCATGCACTTTTTTAAGTCGAACAGTGGGCAACTCAATTGGACTCGTTGATATGTCGAATTGAGCTCGAGTTGAATGTTGATTGAGTTTTGACCGAGTCGATCTCAAGTAGCTCACAAGTTGTCTCGTTTCGTTTACATCACTATGTGTCTCATGGATGGAGTTGATTTGACTTTGTCCGGGCGCACAAAAAAAAAGATGGACAGCAGAAACTAAAACAACGATGGTGTCAGAGCACTAGCGAAGGCAATGGAGGTCAAGGGTAGACCCGCACTAGTGCAGCACAAGCCACCGCATCATTCATCTGTCATAATATAAAACAAGTTAGGATTGTAAAAGGTACCACCGTATCATTTTGTTGTATGCACACTAGTTTTTGAAACTACAATGAAAAGAGACGTTTCTTTTGGTAGACCTAGTTTGCATGAATTATTTCCCATCCTGGTGCAGGTTTGAATTCCATTTGTCATTTTTTTAATTTTTGACTTTTAATTTCCGATTTATTATGTTTTTGGAGAAAATAGTAAAAGACTCAAACAAAGCACCTCACACACAAAAAGTAAGGAGCAAACTAACGAAGCAATAATGATTTTGTAAAAAATATCCATATCTTTGTTTAATAGACTGAAATGGTGCCATCACTTTATATATATAGAGAGAGAGGAGAAAGTTCAAATGTGAACCACTTTTGGTTATGAACGTGAGGACAGCCGAAAGCGCGACACGTAGCGGAGACTAGTCAATAAATGCGGCTTTGAGTGTGGTCCCCCCCCCCCCCTTTAATTCAATGCCCTCCCATGAATCACGCCTAGTAATCCGCCGTGGACCAGACGTGGCGCCTAGTCATCCACCATGTGTCGCGTTCTCGGCTGTCCTCACGTTCACAACCAAAAGGTGGTTCGCATTTGAACCCACCTTTATATATATATATATATATATATATATATATATATATATAAATATAGAGGAAAGTTCAAATGTGAACCACTTTTTGGTTGTGAACGTGAGGACAACCGAGAGCGCGACACGTGACGGCTTTGAGTGTGGTCCCCCTCTTTAATTCAATGCCCTCCCATGAATCGCGCCTAGTCATCCGTCGTGGATCTAACGTGGCGCCTAGTCATCCGCCACGTGTCGCGCTCTCGGCCGTCCTCACGTTCACAACCAAAAAGTGGTTCACATTTGAACCCACCCCTCTATATATATATATATATATATATATATATATATGGAAAGTATCAAATGCAAACCCGATGATTCGTACAACTATGGAAACCAAATCTAAATCATCTATCTTTTCAATCTACGGTCATGATTAAAGGAGTGGTTACACCCCTAATGATTAACCGCTCCTTTAATATATCTCGGTCGATAATGAGATGCATGCAGACGTGGAGTCTAATCTTTTCAAAAATGACTGTTTTTGTTGTACGTATCCATTCAGAAAAAAAAATCTAAAAACACAAAAACCACTCTTTGAATATCACCAAAAACCAGGTGATGTTTGTATTTACATGGTTTTCCCACCAAATCTTTGGATCTTCTCAAAGCAGGCAGGAAAAACTTTAAATGGCTAAAAAAATACTAGATGTTTCCAAAAAAAATTATGCGCTTATGTAAATGCCTCTCGTTGCTTCGTAGGTAAGTCGAGTTCAGGCTCAAGTGCCATTAAGGGAGAGAAGTACCGATCCACCATGTCTTGTGATACATGCTCTAAGCTCGGTGGGTCCCACTACAGAGTTCGAAAGCAAAATGTTAAATTCTTATCAAGAAAGATCTATGACCATTCAAGAACAAGAATCTATAATTGTTATGTGAAAATACGTGAAACCCCCCATCAGATCACTCTCCAAAATATTATATGCAGACACAGATCCAACATTCAATATTGCCCCATGTGTTTTTTTATCCAGAGACTTTTTTGGGTTTTTGGTTGATTATGGGTTGCACCTTTCACAAACATAATTTTTTTTACCTTACTGGCTAAGGGACAATACGGTGACACATGCCACAATTGGCACTTAATTGGGTCCACCCATGTCCCCAGATAGTAGGCATCGACTCTAATACCAAGTTAGAATATGTGGATCCCCATCAAATTACTCTCCAAAAGAGCCTAACATAGAAGAGAGAAGTCAACCTATATTGAAGTAGGAATGTCCACCACTAGTTGTATATCCCCAAATAGTAGACCATGATTCTAGTATCAATGACTGAATATGAGGGACCCATCAAATTACTCTCCAAGAGAGTCCTTAAGAAGATAAAATGAAGTTCCAATATATATCTATATATATATATATATATATATATATAGGGGTGGGTTCAAATGTGAACCACTTTTTGGTTGTGAACGTGAGGACAACCAAGAGCACGACACGTGGCGGATGACTAGGCGCCATGTCAGATCCACGGCGGATGACTAGGCGCGATTCATGGGAGGCATTGAATTAAAGAGGGGGACCACACTCAAAGTCGCCACGTGTCGCGCTCTCGGCTGTCCTCACGTTCACAACCAAAAAGTGGTTCACATTTGAACTTTCCTCTAGGGAGGTTCATTGGTAAACCTCAAATATCTTGTAAACCGTGTAAACCAATCCACACCATTGATTTTTAAAAACGTTTCCATATTTCACATTTCCATATTTCCATAATCATTGACTTACCATATATTTCACATTTCCATATCTTCTATGAATCCATATCCTCCTTTGATTTTTTTGATCAAGGGTCACGATGAGTTCACAAAGTTTACAAGATATTTGAGGTTTACAAATGAACCTCCCTCTCTCTCTCTATATATATATATGTATGTAGAGGAAAGTTCAAATGTGAACCACTTTTTGGTTGTGAACGTGAGGACGGCCGAGAGCGCGACGCGTGGCGGCTTTGAGTGTGGTTCCCTCCTTCAATTCAATGCCCTCCCATGAATCGCGCCTAGTCATCCGCCGTGGATCTGACGTGGCGCCTAGTCATCCACCACGTGTCGCGCTCTCGGTTGTCCTCACGTTCACAACCAAAAAGTGGTTCACATTTGAACCCACCCCTATGTATGTATATATATATATATTGAAGTAGAAAGGTCAAAGTCTAGCAGATGGTGGCAATCAAATATGAAATGTTGATACCTTCGGTGCAAAATCTTTATCCAACACACGTGCCC
Organism: Centaurea solstitialis; assembly: GCA_030169165.1. Lineage (NCBI taxonomy): Eukaryota > Viridiplantae > Streptophyta > Magnoliopsida > Asterales > Asteraceae > Centaurea > Centaurea solstitialis. Next base: position 37,394,441 of record CM058042.1, on the reverse strand, counting down.
GAACACCCTGATGATGATATAAGCCGATAAGATGATTCCATCGGACAAAAAAAAGATAATCTTGAAAAGTAAATTAAACAAATGACAGCAACCAATATACCTCACAGAAATCACCCGATATCTGGCCGGAAACCGCTTGTAACGACATTCGGTATTCACGAATTAAGCATTGATCAAGAGTCTCAAGCCGCCCTTCTCGTATCTTAGAAATATGACACGAATATGGAATTCGATTTATAAAACTACCAAATTTGGGTTACGGAAAAAAGCTATCTCGAAGAGACTTACGGATTTTAAGGCAACTTTTAAGCTCAATGGTGACGCTAATTCTAGCTTCTTGAGGGTGGAATGGCACCACTCGTCATTAGTTTTCGCAGCTTCACTTTTCTGTTGGTTTTTCCATATGCATATTTTATTACTAAAAATTTCATTAAGAACAAAAATATCGAAACTTGGGGGTCATTTGTTTTAAAAAGAATACCTCTTAAAACCTCTTAAGTCTGAAAATTAAGAGGTTTACGTATCAAGACTGTTTTTTTTTTTTTAAAGTCTGAAAACCTCTTACTGTTCTCTGAAATTTTAAGAGGTAATTTAAGAGGTAAACCACACCTTAATGCATAAAAGATTCGAACATTACCAAGGCTTCGATTATTTCCTCAACGGTATCATGACTGAAACATTTGTCGAGCATTTCAATCCTAAACAAATAAAAACAAATCATGAGCTTAAATTCCGACTTCCACAGATAAGCAAACCCGAAACCCTGCTAGTTTTCATCGATCAAACAATACCACCTAATTTATCTTTTTTTCCATTTTACAGTTGTAATTTCCAGAAGAGTAAAGTTTACTTTTGGTCCCTAACGTTTGTCAATTTCAACAGATATTGTCCGTAAACTTCAAAAACTAAGATTTTGTCCCTCACATTTCATTTGTAACGTGGTCCCTCCTTCTAACGACTGTTAACTTTTTCCGTTAAGTCCAATTAAATGACAGGTGTTTTAGTTGTTTTAAACATTTTTTGTTAAATCCATCAACACCCGGCTAAATGAGAAGTCTTTTGGTCATTGGAAAAATGTTTAAAATGATTCAAAATAAAATAACCCTCATTCAACTGGACTTAACAAAAAAAGTTATCAACCGTTAGAAGGAGGGACCAAAAACGTTATGAAATGCCAAACGTGAGGGACCAAATCCGAGTTTTTGCATTGAAATTGACCAAAAGTGAAGTTTACTCTTTCCAAAAATTTGGCATAAAAATCATGAAATCAAATGTGGTTACACCAAAAGTCAAGAGTAGAAGGTACCACCACTACAATAAAAACGAGAATTATATAAAACTATCAAAGCATACCTTCGGATGACACTAGAATTATCAGGATAGTCAAGGTCACTGTACTTTTGGAGAGACGTTTCAATGACAGAAGGATCATCGGTTATGAGAGTCCTGAGACATTCTTCGATTGCAGGAAGATTCTGTAGGCAAAGTGATCATATTTAAACATATGAAACCAGTGAAAATAATGATGTCGCAAGTAGGAAAAAGCCAAAAAAATCTGACTGCGCTCAGTGAATAGTGTGTAGCGAGTCCACATGCGATCATTTCTACTCCATTAAGCCTGTCTCCTGTTAGAGCCAAATACTCCCCTGCATACACGTCGAATTTTTCCTTTCAGCATTGTTAACTAATGATGAGCCAAGTAGTAAACCTGGTAATTTGGAAAATCATTGTGTCAATTTCAGAACTTCAATCATTATATGATTTTCTTATATGATACAGGAATTGGGTGCCGAATTTTTTTTCCTTTTAAAGTTGATATGAATTCAGGAGCAGTTTCAGTAAAGATGAAATTGCGTTCCTTGTTACTAGCATACCTAAATAACCAGGAAGATGAGAAAGGTGAAAGGATGCCCCAGCATCAGGATGAAAACCAATTAGAGTTTCGGGTGTAGCAAAAACCTGCAGAGCCGTAGAAGAATTATAACTACATGTTACAAGGGTAGAAGGGCTGATATATATATATATATATATATATATATATGGTCAGGTTCAAATGTGAACTCAATCTTGGTTGTGAACGTGAGGACGAATCTCAGCCACACATCTTCGGTTACGGTGGACGCGATCACGGAGGATTGACGCGATTCATGGGAGGGTGGAGATTATTAAAGGAGGGGACCCGGTCCTCTATATATATGTGTATATATATATAGTTGGTGAGGAAGGTTCATACAAGAACAAGGGTATTTGCAAGAACAAAGGAACCCATTTTGAACCACACATTGATGTGGGCCCATGTGGGTCCCACATAATAAAAAATCATATATGATTTAGTGGTGAGACCCACCTGAATCATATATGATTTTTTATTATGTGGGACCCACATCACATGTGATCCAGAATTGTTCCTTTGTTCTTGCAAATTAATTTTGTTCTTGTTTGAAGCTTTCTCTATAGTTGGTTTCAGGTAAGAATAGTAGTTATTGTGATAAGTGTAGGAAGAGATCTCCACCCTTGGATCAATCCTGACTGAAGATCAACTGAAAATTCCCTTCTAAGTTAAGTAAGGGTTATTTTGGGACTTAATCTAAACCATTAGATCAACACTAATTAAAAGTGATCAAGGGTCCAAATCCTTTCTTACACTTCTCACCTTAACTCCTATTCTCACATGATTTGTTATCTATATGTGTGTGTGTGTCTATAATGACAGGTTGTAAGAGCATCCACAATGTAGTTTTTCACAGCTTTTTCGAAGGTTTTTTAGAGGTTTTTCAAAAAGCAAAAACCTCACTTTGAGATTTTTCACATAGTGTAAAGGTTTTTCGGATGAGGTTTTTCGTGAGTTTTTGCGTCATAGATCGTAACTGCACGACCTGCTTTTTCGTATTTAATCTGTTATAACTTTATAAAATTGTATAAAGGTCTCGTATTAATCAGTTATATTTCTTATATAAAGTTTTCATATTCATATTTTATTTAAGTCGTTAATTTTTTATAATAAGTTTTTTTATAAAAATATATCTTTTTTAAATATTTAAAAAATTATGTAAAATAAATACATAATTAATGCAGTAGTATTTTCTCAATATAAATAAATATGTATTTGTATTTATTTTATTGTATTTATTTTTATAAAAATATAAATGATATAAAGTTAAAATAGTGGGACCCTGAAAATTCTGAAAAAGCTTGGATGAGGTTTTTCACATAGTGGAAATATGTAGAGGTTTTTAGGTTGTTGAGGTGTCAATAATGCGTAAGAAAAAAGCTGTAAAAAAGTTGAGTAAAAAACCCATACATTGTGGATGCTCTAAGAGATGGGAATTAAATTTGGTGTTTATCAAGCAGTGGGACATGGAGAAAGAAATTAAGAATCCAATGCCCCGAAAACTCAAGGGTTCGTCCACAGAAAAAACTCTAAACGCTGAAAGTAGTTTGTTAAAACTTGATAAGGAAGGCGTGCACAATATCACTTAATATGAAAAACCAAGGAATGAACTAAACTATAAGGCCAAAACACTTTGAACCAACTATGCAAAGAAATCTAAGCATCATGTTGCAAAAAGAAAAAAAATACAAAATATGTGGTTCGATTGCTTAGAGAAACAAGAGAGGATTGTTGGGAGATATTTAGGTATATAACCTTAAATGAGATTTTAATTGAATTCATGACCTTCTGATAAGTATGAAAGCGTTTTTCTTTGAATAGATCAGCATGTCGTAAATTTAATTAACATATCATTCAAGGTTATATACCTAAATCACCCAATTGTTGGTGCTTGACACTTTCGCATTCATATTTAGATCTCAACAGTTTAACATCCCATTCTGGTTCCAAATTAACAGCCCAACTGAAGTGTGTGTGTGTGTGTGTGTGTGTGTGTGTGTGTGTACTGTGTGTGTGTTTGTAAATAGGCAGTTTGGTCGATTAAACTGCCAAACGAAAAAGGCCCAGAACGCAAAGCCGAGCAATTCGCATGTTTGGCTATTTTTCAAACTACATAGCACTGTCCAACTAACAATAGTGGTCCACTTTGGTCCCGTCTGACCAGTTTTTACGGTCCAACGGTTTCTTTGAAAGCCCCAACAAGCCAGCCAACAAAACCTGTGTCCTAGGAAGCAAGCTATGAAATAATTCCTCGACTTCTATTATAAAAGCTCACTTTATCTCCCACTCTCCTAGTAATTTACAACCTCAGATGGCAGCCAATTAATCATTTAAGCCCTTTTATTGAAACAAATAAAAGTTAATGCACTCATTGATCTATATATTACATCAGTTCAGTTATGATTACACATTTAGTAATCAAATGCTTAAAAAGAGATGCAATAATGTAAGGATGACAGATAACGATTAATTTCATTTTGACCCTGTTCAGTCATGATCTATATATTGACCCTGTTCACTAATCTGAAAAGTTTAAGCAGATAAAGACCACATTGACTGTTCATCAATTTCATTTTCATGTGCAAAAAAGGTTGACGCGGGGTGTTCTTTTAAAGCCTAGATACCTTTAGAAAGAATCAACAAGAAACGGGCAACCACTACTTGATACACATTTAAATATCAAATGGGAAGCAGGCTAACATTAATCATGAAACATAAAAACATAAGAAGCATAAGCATATACTTAGGTGTCGTTTGTTTTTTAAGAGGTCTGAAGTCTGAAATCTGATTTCATGTCTAATAGATAAGAGGCGGATGCTGCACCTCTTAAAATTTCAAAGAACAGTAGAAGGTTTTCAGGCCTTTTCTTAAAAATAAAACAAATGAAGTCTGCAAACCTCTTAATTTTCAGACTTAAGAGGTCTTAAGAGGTATTTTTTTTTTAACAAACAACATCTTACAGTTTTATCGGTTGCAACCCTGAATGTTCCTGGAATGGAAACACCAGCTCCTCCACCCATGGTAATCCCATCCAAGATAGCCACCTACATGGACGCCATCAGTCTCGTTTGAGTAATCATCATTCCAAAATAAAAATGGCATTTTAAATTAAGACATGCTGAATGAGCAATATCACACAATGACCAAGATAACAGAGATATTTGGAAAGATAACTGATGGTGGTCTGATACAGCTAGCAAAACAACAATAACAATATTTACAGACTGCCATTGAAGGAGTAGTGTGGCTATATTTAAAGCATACCAATTAAGAGTTGACTGAACAAAATGGTCCATGATTAATAAATGATACATACCAATAATTTCTTAAATAGAAGCTCATTAAGTAATGTTACTCAGTATGTCAGCATTAGGGTACAGAAAGCTTGTTTCTTTTGTTATTATATTTTGATGAAAGCACTTTCTTTCTTCGTCTAGTCCGTTCTTTGACAGCTTTCAGAAAAGCCACCATATATATAAACCTAAAATGAAAGAAGATTTCTGACATGCTCTTAGGAAAGCATGTCAATCCATCTAACATGATTAAGTTATGTTCCAATTTTACCAACTTTTCATGACATGTTCTCTGAGATTGATTAAAAGACACATTAGAAATCTACTTAATGATCCAAAATTGTTACTAACTAAAAGAGCAGCACCATTTTACTTACATGTGGCTTTAAATATGTACCGACATGGTACATAAAATTATATAGTGTCCAAAAGAATTCTTTGCATCCTTCAATACTGCCTGCACAAGGTGAATTTGAGTCTCCAAGAATGTCAATATGATATTGACAAAAATTATATATATATATATATATAAGGTGTACTTATGCTGCAGACTGATCATACAGATAACAATTGCAATTAATTGCACTAATTAAACTGCTTTCGACGAAAGTGGCTGTTTTTGTACCTTTTGTTGCCATATCATGGAGAGAAACAATATCCCCACCAGCACAAAAAGACCTGCCACTTCCCTACAAACGAAATAGAGAGGAATACATCAAGAAAATTATTATACAAAAAAGGAGAAAACTGAAACCAAGTCTTTGACATAAGTTCATAGAGTTACCTTCATCACCACAAAACCTATATCAGGGTTATCTTCCCAACTTCTGTATAGTTTATGTAACCGTTTTCCCTGAAGATCGTCATTTGTGACCACACACCACCAGTATAACCAATAATAAGTTAAAGCAATCAATTGAACACTTGAAAGATCAACCGAGTTTTGAGAGTCTTGGAAAACAAATCAGAACTCAACAACATACTATTTTAAAATTCTTGACCATAATTTTAAACATTACCTTGATGAGTTCACACACATGCACAAAAGACAACTTACTCATGTTATTTTGCATAATTATTGACCTAGGTTTGATAGATCACAAGAAAACCCAAGGAAAACTTTTCACTTTGTTTAGGAAGAGATGTGTAAATCTTGAACCTTAGCGTATATACAGAAATTTATTCCAGTTAAAAGTTTATTAAGATCATGGTAGTTAAATATATAATATCAGCCCGATACCTTTACGAGAAAATAATAATAGCAGTTGGAATACTTGTAAATACTTTAAATGAGCAATCAAACTGAAAGTAAAAAATAATGGAATTGGATTTCTAACCAAACCTATTTGTTAATTTAAAAATGTAGATTAGTAGTATGGACCACAAAAATCATAATGTATTGTCTTGATAATCTCATTCACTTGTGTAGAAAAATTAAACACGCTGCACTTGACCTTTAACTTCAAAACCAAAAACTAATTTGTATAAATACCATCATTGATCAAACACATTGGAAATCAGTAGCTGGCAAATGGAGTTAGGCATTGTTTGGTTAAAATAAGTTAACTCATAAGTTAGCTTATAAGTCACCTTATAAGTCAAGTACATGTTTGGATGGACCATAAGCTACCTTATAAGTTAACTTATAAGCTAGCTTTTTGAAAAGCTACTCTCACTAACCTTTTGGTGACTTATGGGACTTTTTATTTTTTTGTTCCAAATATACCCTTGCTAACTTTTATACCACTAATTTTCAAACATGTCTTTTTTCGTCCTTTTACAATCATAAGCTACCTTATCAGCTAGTTTTTGTTAAACGTAACTTATTCATCAGCTACCTTCTGAGTCACCAGCTACCTTATAAGTCATAAGTTAAGTTATCAGCTAGTTTGCCAAACATAGCCTAATTTCTGCAAACATGACCATTCTTTTATTTTCTTCCATTTTAAACAAATTAATCTTACTTAGCCAGCAACAAGCAACAAGTGAAAAGTATAATTGTATAAAATATTAATCAATCAGCGATAATACGATCTGCACACATGCAAATTGGGGATTATACTCTATTGTTCAGCTATTTGATTCAAAAAAAAAATGATTGATTACACTAATCAACACATATCAGCATGTAATTATCATAAAATCGCATACAGTAGGAAGTAATAGAAAGAAATGGAACCATTGAAGTATTGAGCGCATTGAGGAAAGTAGGTCTATTGAGAACAACGGTTCTCGAACCGGCATTGCCTTCCACTAATACCTGCAAAATTCATCCCAAATTAATCATCAAAACCATGTAATCAAAGCCCTAATTCAGAATAAAGTTGAACTCACAACGGAATCTGAATCATCGGTGAGCGAATGATTAGAAAGAAAGCTGCTACTGCTGCTAGTGGTGAAATTTCTTGTTCTTCGATTGAATTCATTGATGAAGAATCGAGAGAAATCACGTTGTCTTCTTGCTAAGCTCTGCATCTTTAGGTTTCGTGTGTAAATTGGATGATGGATTTTGGATCGCTAGGAAATGGAAATGGAAATGGAAATGGTGGTTTTGATTTCATAAGTACACAAAAAGGTCAAGAAATTGGTGGAAATTAATCCATAATTACATAAATGGTCCCTAGTCTAGTAGTCTAGTTCCCTTTTACTTCAATTTTAGTTGGTTACCAAATAAGTAACATGCCAAATTTGGGAGGAAATTGGCACTAAGTAATAAATGGTCTCCTCTCTTATTTTAGCATCTAATGTCCATCTTAATTTGAGTTTTCAACCAAATGGGTGTTATTTTAAACATATTTATCATTTAGGTGTAGTTTTCTATTTAATGGACTTTTAATATCTGTTGGTCCCAAGTAGGTGACCTTCAAGCTAGGATAGTGTTTGGGATTATAGAAGGGGGGGTTGAATATAATCACACAATTTTTCACTTTTAAATTCTTGTTATATTAACAATATGAATTTACAGATTGTTGCGGAAATAGAGAAGACAAATAGTCTAAACTAAACAATCTAAGTTCTTTCACTATGCACTAAGTGAGAAGATAAGAAAGAAAGAAGATAGAGGGAATAAAGAAAGAAAGGATTCGGGTAGATTTAGGATGAAGAAGAAGTATGTAGAACATCTCTTCAAGTCCTATTTATACCCAATGCATTAAATGCATGCAGAACCACTTTTGTGTACGTGTCACAATGTAAGTGGTCCTTTGTACTATTTACTATAAACAAATACTCTTTGCATGGTGTGCAAAAGAGGAAGTGTGTAAACAGTTGCCTTGAGGTCTGATAAGTACGGAGGGAACAGTAAAGAGACTGTCCTTATGTACTTTTGTGTCAGTAAAGGCATATAATCCTTTTGTGCATTAGACTAAGACATTACACTAATCCTTCAGGATCAGGATACTGATCAGTGACTAGAGTCCTGAAACTGATGTTGTTCAGGGTCACTTGTATCCTGTTGAGTCTTCAGGATGTCATACGATATTGAGCAGCCTGCTATCACTGAGTTCCGTCTTAAGATCACGAGCATGCTGTTCCTGTCATCAGCTATTTCTTCGACGTCGCTGATGGTTCTTTGTGTATGATCTTAATGTCTTCAGGAGGTCTTCACTTCAGTGGATAGGATCAGTGGACTGCAGAACAGGCTCGTTCGTCTCCTGATCCTGATCCTGATTACTATAAAAATAAGTTACAGCATAAGTAACATGGAATAACACTGAACAGACTCAGTGATAATTCCTCAAGCTATAACAGAAGTAAAAACCTATTCACTAAGTAAAGATTCAGGATCATTATCATTTCATCAGGTCTTAGGAGAGCTGGATCAACAATCTCCCCCTAAATGATAATGATAAGACAACAGAGAAATTGTCTAAGTCTAGAAAGAAAAAAAAATTCTAAGTCTAGATAAAACAGTAGGAAATAGAACTCATAAAGGTACATGTCCCATTTACTGTTTTGAGGGATCTTTTTCAGTACTATGATGGAATAAAGTACAATGCACTGAATTGCATTTTCATTAATCTCAATCAGGTTACAAGAGTAAAGAAAATACAAGAGTAAATAAGTGAAGTACTGAAAGCAAAATTTACAAAAATATTCTAACTATCAGAGTCTTCGCTAAATTCTTCAGTCTTGACTACGATTGGAACAGGAGTATTGCTGAAGGCGAGTCGATGATCGAGTATAGCTCTGACAGTGCGAATAATCTCTTTATTATCTTGGTTTTTCTTGTCTCTTTGAGCAGTGAAGAGAACAGAAACCAAGTGTTCATATGGTGCTTTGTGTAGCTCGCTGAAACGCTGAAAGCGTAGTATCTTGGAGTTGTCGCTTACATAAATACCATGAACAGGTTCTCTGATGACTTGTCCTTCAGAGATAGAGACTCCTAGAGGGAGTGAAAGATCAAGCATCGAGAGGTCCAGTGGCTTGACAACCATTCTGGGCATGCAAGGAGTTGGTCTCCTTGTTGAAGCACCGGCTGATCTTCGAACAGGTGGCTGAGGCAGTGCTGAAGAAGGCTGGAGAAGGTCATCAGGAATTTCGGTTGTTCTTCTGATGCGTGCAATAAGTCCATTAATGACTTCTTCTACTTCAGCCCGATAGTTTTTGTTGGCTTTGGGAAGTAGGCTTCTGATTTCATTCCACTCTGACAAGTTGTAACGATCTAACTTGTCCAGAGTGTGTTGCACGTCCTTGACTCCTGAGCATTTGACGGTGATCCATGTTTTTGCTCTTTTGCCGCGAGTTCGGCTGAGATGGATTCCAGAGATAGCAGCACCATGTTTTCTGAGGTGAAGGCGGTCTCTGCACCAGTCAAGCTCTGTGTTAACTTCTTCAGACTGAGCTTCAGCATTTCTGTTGAAGACCTTCAGCGTGGCCTTCTGTGCTAGAACAGGATCAGCACTTATTTCATCGTCCTCTTCAACAAAATCCGATGCAAGCCTTCGAGCGGCTTGAGCGGAGAGGAAGGCTTCCTTCTGCTTTTTATTGTGCTCCTCCTGAGCCTGTACAGCAGCGTTGTATTCTTCTTGTGATAGATAGGCGAACTCGGAGTCCCAAGAGGTACGAAGAGGAATTTTTACTCTTGTACTCTCGAGTCGCTCTATCACGGCGTCTAAACGCCCATCCCTGTTGACAATAGCAGAGTTTTCAGGGTAATTCTCACCTTCAGATCTAAGGGAGTTAGAGGGAGGAGATCTGGGAGAAGAAGCAGGGGTAGAGAAGTCATCAGAGATGAATTCATCATCTGATGATAGGCATATGGTTTCAGGAGGGGCTCTTATTTCAGGGGTTCTTGAAGAGGATGCTTCAGGGTTAAAGCGGGTTGGTTTAGAGGGAATGGATTCAGGGTTTAGAGGAGTTACTCTGAAAGTCATTCTGCTTAATTCGGCTCTTGTCTGTTCTGATGGACTATTCTCCATGAGGCGAATAATCTCACCAATGACAGAACCAAAGTTTACATCCTGAAAGTCAGAGTTTTCTTGGTTTTTGGGTTCAGAGGTTTGTTTAGGAGAAGAATGAGGTGTTGGTTCAGGGGTAGGTTGTATGGGTGGTTGGTAGACAACCATTTGTAGGTTGTTTATTGGAGAGTCTTCAGAGGAGGTGTCAAGGGTGATGGTTTCAGGTGCAGGTTTAGTTTTAAGGAGAGAAGAGATTGGTTGGTTATCAGAGAATGAGGGAGAGGATGGTAATAGTAACGTACCAGGTGCACCGGGGTTCTCCCCTGAGATTGTGCAGGCCCTGGAGTGGGCGTTGAGGTTGGAACCTTCTCGACGAAGATACCGTCGTCTTCATCATCATCATCTTCATCATCATCTTCATCATCGTTCGTTCCCCCTTGTTCGTTGGTTCTCCAGTTGGTGAAGGGGGAGTAAACGGAATGGTCTCTCGGCTGTCTCTCCCCCTCAACAGGTGCCTGTACCAAGGCGGCTGTTGATAAGTTCCTCTGGAGGAGAGAGGCCATGTCGCTAAGGACTTTGCGCGTGATGAAGGAAGATGAGATCAGGGATTGCAAAACATCCCTGTCTGCAGCGGTGAATGATGGAGGCGGTGCAGGAGCAGAGGTGAGGGCGTTGACAGCATTGGTGAGGCCAGTCACCTGCTCCTGGAGGGCGCGGAGGCCTGCTTCCTGAGCATCCAACCTCTGAACCACTGTTGATTGGAAAGTGGTGAGAGAGTTGGTGCTGTTGTTGATGGTGGTGGAGAGTGCAGGTAGAGCAGAGGCCTTCAGGTCATCAATAGATGCCTGAAGGTTGTTGGAGGAGGTGGCCACGTGTGAGACCGTGTCATGGATGTTATCCAGACAAGGAATCGAAAGAGTAACAGCCGTAGGTGGCGGAGTGGCGGCGACGGCGGCGGTAGTGGCATTGGCGGCGGCGGCTTCAGCGGTACTGGCAGCGGCCTTTGCAGCGGCAAGCTCCAGTTCCAACGCCTGGAGGCGTGCCAGGTGCTCGTCCTCCTTCTGTTGGAGGGCTGTGCGGGCCTCCTGCAGATGTCGTTCAGCGGATTGCCGACGTAGCTCAGCTGCGTTCAGCTGACGCTCGGCGTCCGTGAAGACGAAGTCATTGAAGGGGTCATCCTGATGAAGTTGGGGATGCCCTTCAGTCGCTGCTCCTAAAGAACCTGTAATCAGAGTAGCTAAGTGAGTGCTAGACGACTCAGTAGCTTTCACAGAAGAAGAAATGGCAATATTATGCTTAATAGTATTACCTGAGGCTAGGAGGGTATCAGAGCGATTACCCTCCACGTTCTCTGAGTGCTCGAGATGAACAACCTCAGGTTCTTGTTGGACAGGAGCAGAGATGGAAGTATCTGCAGGTGAAGAATTTTTAGATAAAGGAGATGGTTTATTAAATATTTGAGGCAGGGTAATATAGTATTTCTTACCAGCCGCCTGTTTCTTTTTCTTCTGCGCCTTAGACTTGGCGCGTTTTGGAGGAGGTGGAGGAGTGGCAGAAGAAGGTTGGGGGCGCTTCAGGAGCGCAGATGAAGTGGTTGCAGCTGGGGAAGTCAGTATGGGGTTAGCTACTGACATAGCATGCAGAGAAATAGAAGAATGGGGTTTGGAAGAGAAGAGAGAGTACATACCTTCAGTGGGAGTGGTGGAGTGCTCTTCATCCTCCTGAACTTGTTCAGGAACAACCAGAACAGTGGAGAGAGGGACGTCGTCAGGTTTTGGAGAAACCTGATCCAGGAACTTAGGCCCGAGGGCGTAGTTATTGGAGTTCCCGATTTTGGGGTAGTTTGGCCCCATATGCAGTTCCAGGACTGCCGAGAAGAACCTGGTGAAGGCAAAGTTGACGACCCGTTTCGTGTTCCTGAACTTCTTGACCATGTCCTCCCATATGCAGCGAGCATAGTCAAACTCGCGATTTTTGATCGCTGAGAAGACCATATGTTGAATTACCGTGGGGAACTGCTCCGTGCTTCCTGTCTTGCCAGATAAGCACAGGCCAAACGTATTCCATATGTAATAGAATGTAGCGTTCAGGCCTGTCTTATGGACAGTAGCAGCAGTCTTTGGAAGCATGACGCCATCCTTCACAGGCCATCTGTAGCCAATGGCGTCCAGGAAGTCGATGATTTCGTCGGAGGTAGGAGCAGGAGGGAAGTGTTTCTTCTTTGGGAAGTTGAGCACATTCCTCAGAGTTCCGAAGCCAAAGGAAATTATATTTTCCTTGATCTGGAACTTGATGACCTCCCGTAGGACACCCTTGGAGTTCCTTTCCTTGGCAACAGTGGCAGTAGACCACAGTTGTTGCAGCATAGGTTTGTTCGGCTTTGGGTCTATTGTAAAAGCCGTTTTCAGAGGGCTGCTCAGGAGGAAGTTCTTTGCAGGCAGTAGATATTCCTTGCCTTCTGGGATGTCAAACAGGCCAATGACGTTGTTCTGCTTGAACTGTACGTCATGCTGCGGAATTATGATCGGCAGGCTTTCAGTGGCGGTTTGCAGTGGTGTAGCTTCAGAAGAGAGTTGGGCGTCCAAAGAGGAAGTAGTAGCAGCCATCCTGTTAAACACAAAAATAACATATGTGGATGATTAAAGATCCAAAATATGCATTTTTCTTCATTTTTCAATGAACACAGAATATGTTCATAAAAATGGTGAAATCCTTTATACTTGGAATGGATTGGATACCAAAATTCACAAAAAGAATGTGTTTTGGTATTAAAAAGAAACTTTTATTTTGATGAGAAGATATCAAAATAAGAGTTCATGATTTTTCTTAAAAGAAATAAGAAAATCATATAAAATGTTTTAACAAAAATCTCAGAAGATTTTGGGAAAACTAAGATCAAACGAAGTGATCTTAGGGTTTTTGGAAGAACGTATAACAAAATAAGTTGTTTAGTTGAAGAAAAAACCAACTTACAATGTGGAAAGAACAAAGAACAAAAAAAAGACACTTACGATGATCTTGTGTAAAGGAAAGTGATGAGTGTTCTTAGTGTTCTTGAGAGAAAACTTGTTCTTGCTTTTTCTTGCTAGATTGCTTAGAGAGAATTTTGTGAGCGTAAAGAGTGTAAAGGGTTACGAGTGAGGTTTTTATACCTCGTGGTAGGAGAGAGAAAATGGATGAGAGAGAAAAGAGCGGCTAAATTCAAACGTAATGATGAATAAAGGAGGTTCTCCGCGCGTTCACGCGCCTGACACACGTAGTGGGGAACAGGAAACGTCCCATTACGTGTCAGTGCAGATGAAAAGTTTGTTTTATTTGAAAAGATAAAAACCGCCTTTTCAGGGGATAATTCCATTTTGATGAAAGATTTGTTTTATTGGAATCAGAGTACTTATCAGACAAGTACTGTTTTGGGAAAATCCTCTTATCACATTTAATGCGATAAGGTTTCAGGAGCAGAGGGAAGAAATACTTACCTGAGAATCATCAGTATTCGGATTTTGAACAAAGATTTTGTAAGTACTGAATAGAGTCATCCTCTGATGAGAGTTAGTTCAGGAGTTGTTAAAGAAAGAGTCCTGAGAATAGTTATTCTATAGGATTTAACAACTGTTTGTCCTGATAAACTTCAATCATCAGGATTTAACATCCCAAGTTCACTGATGAGCATATTAAAACGCGTTACATCCAGTGGTTTGGTAAAGAGGTCAGCAAGCTGATATTCAGTAGGGACAAAATGGAGTTCAATATCACCATTCATCACATGATCCCTGATGAAGTGATATCTCACTTCAATGTGCTTTGTCTTGGAGTGTAAGACAGGATTGTTGGCGATGGCTATCGCTGAAGTATTGTCACAGTAGATAGGAATTTTAGAAAGTTGTATGTCATAGTCCTGAAGTTGATTTCTCAGCCACAGGACTTGAGCACAACAGATTCCTGCTGCAACATATTCAGCTTCAGCAGTTGATGTGGATACAGAGTTCTGCTTTTTGCTAGTCCAACTCACCAACTTGCCACCTAGCAGGTGACAACCACCAGTGGTGCTTTTCCTGTCAATCTTACATCCTGCAAAGTCACTATCAGAATAAGCTGTTAGATCGAACCCTGAGTCCTTGGAGTACCAAAGACCCAGATTAGGAGTTCCCTTCAGATATCTGAAGATCCGCTTTACAGCGGTCAGATGGGATTCTTTGGGTTCAGCCTGATAACGAGCACAGAGACATGTGGAATACATGATATCAGGACGGCTAGCTGTGAGATACAACAGAGAACCGATCATTCCTCTGTAGAGAGTCACATCAACAGGTTTCCCTTTGGAATCCTTGTCAAGTGACAGAGGAGGAGCCATTGGAGTCTTCATCGGTGTACAGGATGTGAGATCAAATTTCTTCAGCATCTCATGTACATATTTACCTTGATTGATAAAGATTCCCTTTTCAGATTGCTTGATCTGAAGTCCTAAAAAGAATGTTAGCTCACCCATCATAGACATTTTATATTCAGATTTCATGAGCAACTCAAACTTTTCGCAGAGTTTGGGATTTGTGGATCCAAAGATAATGTCATCGACATATATCTGGACAAGAAGGATATGCTTAGGATATTTCTTTAGAAATAAAGTGCTATCGATCTTTCCACGCACAAAACCTTTAGAGAGAAGAAAGGTTGAGAGGGTATCATACCAGGCACGAGGAGCCTGTTTTAACCCATAGAGAGCCTTGTTTAACTTATAGACGTGATCAGGGAACTTAGGATCTACAAAGCCCGGAGGCTGAGCCACATAGACTTCTTCATTAAGTTTTCCATTCAGAAAGGCATTTTTAATGTCCATCTGATAAACCTTGAAGTTCATATGTGCTGCAAAAGCTAGGAAGAGTCGAATTGCTTCGAGCCTAGCAACAGGAGCAAAGGTTTCATCGTAATCAATGCCCTCTTCCTGCCGGTATCCCTGTGCCACAAGGCGAGCCTTGTTTCGAATGATAGTACCAATCTCATCAAGTTTATTTCGAAAAATCCACTTGGAACCAATGATTGTACGTTTTCGAGGCCTAGGGACGAGAAGCCAGACATTGTTTCTGATAAATTCTGCTAGCTCCTCCTGCATGGCTGAGACCCAGGCAGGATCACGCAAGGCATCATCTATTTCTTTAGGTTCATTTTCAGAGATAAAATTTACATAAAGACAGACGTTACCAGATTGGCGTCGAGTTTTAATGCCAGAGGAGGGATTACCAAGAAGTTGATCAATGGGATGATCCTTGGTCCATCGGAGAGCAGGTGGCTGATACACCTGTCCTGAAGTGGAAGCTTCATTTATTGATGGATCAGGGAGTAGATTTGTAGGAGTAGGCTCACTAACAGTGGTTTGAGAAAAGTCTTCACTGTTAGTGGGTTGATCAGGTTCAGAAGGTGTGATTTGGGTAATTGGAGTGGCATTAATCAGAGGTGGAGTAGATATTTCAGTGGATGGTATAGGAGGATCTTCTTCAAAACCATCAGGGAGGTTTTGAGGAGTTGGATCAACAATGGGAGTTTCAGGGACTTGAAAGAAAGAGTCAGCCCACTGATTTATTTCAGAGTTTTCATGAGGGTGAGGGAAAGTAGGACCCGATTCATCAAACTTGACATGAATCGTTTCCTCTATGGCTTGTCTTCGTTTGTTGAACACACGGTAAGTTTTAGAAATGGATGAGTATCCAAGGAAAATTCCATCATCAGATTTGGAATCAAACTTCCCAAGATTATCTTTGTTGTTTAGGATGTAGCAGACACAACCAAAGATATGGAGATGTTCGATAGAGGGTTTCCTGTTACGAAAGAGTTCGTAAGGGGTTCTTCTGAAGCGCTTTACTATCAGGGATCGGTTCTGGGTATATAGCATGCTGTGTTAACAGCTTCTGCCCAGAATTGAGTGGCAAGGTTGGCTTCACTCAACATTGATCGTGCAGCTTCAATCAGGGTTCTGTTTCGTCTTTCAGCAACACCATTTTGCTGAGGAGTTCTCACAGATGAGAAGTTCTGAGAAATACCTTTCTGATCGAAGAAGGTTTCCAGGGTACTGTTTTTGAATTCAGTTCCGTGGTCACTCCTGATTGATCGAACAGTAAGGTTGTTGAGTCTTTCCATCTTCCTGACGAACAGAATGATTTCTTCAGGAGCATCACTCTTGGATCGAAGAAAGAACACCCAAGTATATCTGGAATATTCATCAACGATTACCAGAGTGTATTTCTTTCCAGCAATGGATTGGACGTTAACTGGTCCAAAAAGATCCATGTGGAGAAGTTGTAGAGGAGAGCTGATGGAGGAAATCTGCTTGGACTTGAAGCTAGCCCTGGTCTGTTTTCCTTTCTCACATGCTGAACAAAGAGATACCTTTGTATAGCGAAAGTCAGGAAGACCAATGACCAGATTGTTGATGCAGAGTTGGTTCAGCGTCTTGAAGTTGAGATGAGAGAGACGCTTGTGCCAAAGCCAATTTGTATCAGAGGAAGCCCGAGATACAAAGCAGAAGTTGTCAGTGGAAGTATTCATGTTGATGATGTAGATATCAGCATGTCTCACACCAGTGAGAATGACTTCCTTTCTTCTGTTTTTGACTTTGCACTTCTTCTTAGAGAAGGAGACTTTGTGATTCTTATCACACAGTTGACTGATGCTCAGAAGATTATGCATCAGGCCTTCAACATAAGCAACTCTTTTGAAAGTAGTTACTCCGTTGGTCAGTGTGCCATACCCTCGGGTTTGGCCTTTACCGTTTCCGCCAAAGGTCACAGCAGGACCTCTTTCTTCACGGTAGTTAGAGAGGACAGATTTCGAACCAGTCATATGTCGAGAGCATCCACTGTCCAAGTACCAGATGCCCTTATCCTGTAAAATTTAGAGTTTAAGTTTTTCTTGGTACCCATACAACTATGGATCCAGAAGTATCAGTAGGACTGGTTGAGTCAGTGTCAGCCTTTACTGAAGTATCAGTACAGGAGGTTGGAGTCTTGACTGAAGGAACAGTCTTGACAACCTTCTTTCCTTTGACTGAATTGTCAGTCTTAGGATTTTTCTTTACCTTGGCTGATTTTTCAGCTTTGGTAGCATCAGGACACTTACTCGCAATTTGGTCGTTTAATCCACAGTGATAACATTTGCGATATTGAAAGCGTTTAGTGTGGTCCAGGAAGTTTTTGAACTTCAAGTGAGCAGGACCAGCACCAAGTATGCCTTTAGCATTAGACATAGGAGGAATAGATTTCTTCTCCCGAGTCTTTTGCTTCAGGTCAATCTTCAGTCTAGGAGCAGGATGCTGAGAGAAAGACTTTGTTCCTGAGACTGAAGGACCACCACCCAGAATTTTGTTCTTGGGTTTAGGATCCTTGGTCTTTGAAGGTGTTTTGGCTTTGGATTTATCCTTGGCTGAAATCTTTTTGCTCTTAGGAGCACCTTCAGAGTGTGTGTTAGAAGAAGAAGGGATGTTTTCAGAAGCATTAGGATTGGGAATAGAAGAAACAAATTTTCCAAATTTGAGCATGGAACTTTCATACTTAGTTTCTTCATACGTATATCTATGAGTGAATCCAAGACCTCTTTTGCTTTTGTCAGATCTCCCTGAAGCTAATATTTCATCAACTTTTTCAGAGGCGTCACTCCATCCTTTGATGGTGACTTTTTCAGCATTTAATTGAGCAAGGGCTTTTTCTTTGGCAGCAAGAGCCAATTCTCTTTCAATACAGAGAGTTTTGTTTACAGTGACCTGGTCCTTATAATTTTCTTCCAAAATGGTAAGCTGTTTTATTTTTTCTTGACATTCTTTGAGTTGTCCTCTAAGATCAATATTCATTTTTTCAGCAGAGGTTTTACCATTAAGGGCTTTGTAAAGATCGAGAGTGACCAGGTCCAACTGAGTTAGGCTTTCAAGAGGGATGAGAGGAATAGGTACCTGACTGGGAGAATCAGTCGCAGAGGTGGAAGCTTCAGGAGTTGTGGAAGAAGAAGCTTCAGGAGCCTGAGGAGGAATCTCTTCAGGGACCTCTTCTATCTTAGCCATGAGAGCTAAGGTAGGTTCCTCAATAATGGCCATCAGTGCCACTTGAGTATCTTCCTCATCAGATGAGTCATCAGAGGAGACATCATCCCAATCGCAGTCTTCTGCGATTAAACCTTTGCCTTTGCGCTGAGTTTTCATCTTTTTGTATTTTTCTTTCAGGCGCTGATATTTGGGATTCTTGGAAGAAGATTTAGCAGAGGAGGGAGCAAACTGACTTTTCCTGTACCTGCAATCATTAGCAAAGTGTCCTTTGCCCTGACAGTTGTAGCAGATAGCAGTAGCCTTATCAATAGGGTCTGATTTAGGCTTGTCAGTAATAGTAAGTGTTTGTGTAAAAATTCACTTAAATAGTTATCGTAAGATATCGTGAGGCAAAATCGTCAAAAGAAAGAATTCTAGTTCGATAAAACGTGCGATAGATAAAAGTAAATTGACAAGAAGATTGATGACGCAGGAAAAAACCTCTGAATCGAGGAAAAAACCTGCGGCCGACTAAATAGGATAGTCGACGTTGCACTATAGATCACCAATAAGGGGTGATATCCTCGATGTTACAGTCGTATCGTACGATTACAATAAAGAAATGAATGCTATCGAACGTAAGTACAGAGAATAATATTGATATTGCTCTTTCTTTCCTTGGAATCAGTTGTCCCTAGTGTATTGTCTTTGGTCTCTTTTTATAGCTGTTGATGTCGTAATTACTCGTTCATTATTGAGCCATAAATGCAACGGTCATAACTGAAGCTGAATTCTAGATCGTAACGTCTGAGCTCTTTAATGATGAACGTATCTGGTTCAAACGGTCGTTTTTAAATTCAATGGATGATGGCTATGCTTCGAGGTTATCTTGGATAAGCTTTCCTGCAATAAGAGCAAACTTTGAACATGTATATCGTTAGTTTAATTGTACGATCATATGATGATATCGTACGATCTTCTTCGATGATCGCTTATCTTTGTTGGAAGGTAGTTATATCTTTACTTCAGGACCTTATCTTAATACAGGAATATCATCCTGAAAGATATCTTACGATTTTAATCGTTCGATCGTTCGATGATAAAATTTCACCCAAACAGTTTGCCCCCAAGATTTAGAAAATAAATTATATATTTTCTGAATCTTATATCTGCAAAATCAAATCATTAGTATATCGATTTTATCATATTTAATCTATCGAATCCGAACCGTTTTTCACGTTAACGGCGTCATAACCTGGTTAAGTGCAAGCTGTCAACGTAACGGTTATAAGAGACAGGTGTCGATGCTCGATTCGACCTCAGTTTCTTGGGAAGGAGTTTAATTTCATATAAAGATAAGATTTTTTCCATAATTATCTCTAAATCTTTTCCAATTTCAAACTCAAATTCTCTTCAACCGAATCCTCTTAATCTTTGAGAAGATTCAGATTCAATTCGCCTATAAGGTACCTCTCTACCCTAGTTTCAATTTCAGTTCATGCGTTTGAAAATTAAGGCTGATAAGAACCCTAGAAACTTTGATTTATTGCGTTTCGATAGGTTGCGTAGAAGTTTAGATCGACTGTGTTTTAGGGAAATCATGGAAGTTAGGAGCACAATTCAGGGAGAAATCGACCTAGTTCACCTTAAGAAACTTGCTAGGATGCCTAAGGATGCCGTGATCAAATCACCTGGTGAGGTTAGGCCCGCCGATGCTCCGGCAGGTTTCTTCGCGTTGTTCGAGTATCCTTTTAAGATAGGATTTACTTGGCCTTTCAGTCCCCTATCTCGTGCCTTCATGACACGATTTAGCTTATCACCTGGACAACTCATGCCCCAATTTTGGAGGGTTGTGAGCGTTATCGAACGTGTCACTGAGAATTGGGGTAGAGATCCCTTCACCGTTGATGATCTTTTATCGGCGTACACCGTTAAACCCTCTGATTACGATAGGTATGGGATTTATCCCAAGGGTAGGGGTGATGCCATGTTAGTACATGGTACTCAAGCGTTTGATCGAGGATGGAAAGCTCGATATGCGTTCGTACGATCCTCATCGGTCTTGGAGGACGGTGGATGGGTGGCTCCAGAATGGAACCCACTAGGTATAGGTCGCTTTATGTATTTTTGCTTCGTATAATCTTTATTAAATAATTTTCTTATCGTGTGTTATTTTTGCAGAGATCGAGTTTACCTTCGAGGAATCTTCAGAAGCTGTTAATCGCTTCTTAGAGTACGGTGTTCAAGAAAGGTCGTACGCCAAATCGAAGGGAAAAAGCCCAAGAGAGGACAGCGACGAAGAGCTCGAGGTTCAAGTGTTAAGTGAAGGAGAAGAAGAAGAAGAGATGGAAGGTAAATCATGCGATAATTTCTTCCTCTTATCTTATGTTTCCTCAATTTTATCGTGCGATTAATAACGTACGTTTTTTATTTCAGGCCAAAAGAAACCTGCTAAGAAATTGGCTAATTTGGCAGCGGCCAAGAGGGCTTTGGAGAAGAAGAAAGGTATAAGTGGCATGGAGCCACAACCTAAGAAGACAAGGTCTTCTTCGGGTACCTCAACTGCATCAAAGGAAGCCGTACGACAGGCGGATGATGTGGTTGACGCGACCCCGATTCATGCTGCTCCTCCTCCTGCGATGTCTCCTACGATATCAAAGGAGAAAAGGGCCTCGGTCAAGCCTCCAAGAGGGAAGGAGGGAGAAACATCGATCAACATATCCCTGCCTTCAAATTTCCTCGACGGCGATGTCATCAACCAGGATGACTTATTCCCTGCCATCGAACAATACCTGCTTCCATCGCAGAAGGCTCATATGGATACTCGTCGGATTGGCGAGCTTGATGCCGGCGCTGTTGGATACTCCTTCATGGTAAGCTATCGTACGATATTTATATCTTATGATTATATTAAATGTGCTGTTCTAACTTTTTTATGTTTGCGCAGGCCTTCCAGGCGTGTCTCGGCCTTCATCAAAGGTTGGAGACTGTTCAGAGGGACATGAAGGCGAAAATGTCCAGCGCAAGGGCTGCAGTGAACGAGGCTAAGAAGGCCCAAGAGAAGGCATCGAAGATAGCTGCTGCTCTGGAAGCTAAGCGGGTTGAAGTGGACGACTTGGTGGCTAAGCTGGATGAGGCTGAGCACGTTCGATCAGAACAACGTGCGAGGTTGACAGCGGCCAATAATCGTGTTGCCAAGTTGGAGGAGGAACTTGCTGCGATGCGTACGGAGATGGCAGATCGAGAGAAGGCTTCGTCTTCTGAGATCCAGGATCTCAAAGACGAGATGGTGTTATCTAGGATGGTGGCCCGTGCAGCCGTAATACGCCAATTCATTGGTGGCACGTACACCATCGAAGCTGCTAAAGGTGAGTTGGGAGCCTTCCGTGATGCGATGGGATCCGATGAGCTCCTGGATGCTGATGACGCCAAGGATGCTGATGAGGAGGAGGAAGGTGCTGAAAAGAGTAAAGAGGCTGAAGTCACGATGATCGAGGAGGAGGATAAAAATGAAGATGCCTCTGGATCCGGCATCGTGGACAAGGCTGCTGAAGTTACTCCTCCTATCGTAGAAGTTAGCGTAGAAGAGGGTACTGGCGTAGAGGCCACCCTTGAAGTTTAAATTATTAATCGTTGTAATCATAGTACTTTAAGTACTTTTGTAACACCCCGCTAAAGCGGAACCGC
>CM058042.1:37299568-37372146 GCA_030169165.1 Centaurea solstitialis | reverse complement strand
TCATTCAACATCTCAATTTTTATTCTCTTTTCATAGTAGGGTTAGGTCAGTATCATGGGAGCCAACAAGGGTATCCCACCCAAGAAAACGGAGGCTCGATGTAGCAACACGCGAGGAGATGATTCGAGAGGATTCTACGTCAACTCTGCCGGTCTTTAGTATGGTTTGTGTTGATCCAACTCTCCTAAGACCTGATGAAATGATAATGATCCTGTTACTTTACTTAGTGAATAGGTCTTTACTTATTGTTATAGCTTGAGGAATTATCACTGAGATTGCTCAGTGTTATTCCTTGTTACTTATGTTGTAACTTATAATTAAAATCATCAGGATTAGGATCAGAAGTTGAAAGAGTCTGTTCTGGAGACTACTGATCCTAACCATCGAAGTGAAGACCTCCTGAAGACATTAAGATCATACTCAAGAACCATCAGCGAAGTCGAAGAATTAGCTGATGACAGGAACAACATGCTCGTGATCTGAAGACGGAACTAAGTGATAACAGACTCCTCAAATTCGTATGACAATCCTGAAGAACCATCAGGATACAGTGACCCCTGATCAACGTCAGTATCAGGGCTTTCCTCACTGATCAGTATCCCGATCCTGAAGGATTAGTATAATGTCTTAGTCTAATGCACAAAAGGATTACACGCCTTTACTAACACAAAAAGTACACAAGGATAGTTACTTTACTGTTCCCTCCGTACTTATCAGACCTTAAGACAACTGTTTATATAAGCTCACTTTTGCACAACATGCAAAAGAGATTGTTTATAGTAAATAGTACATAGGACCACTAAAAGTGTGACATGCACACAATAGTAGGTCTGCATGCATTTAATGCATTGGGTATAAATGGACGTGAAGAAGATGTTCTCCACACCTCTTCTTCATCCATACTTCTACCCTAATCATTTCTTTCGTCATCCCTCACTTTCTTATCTTTTCTAGATCTTCTCACTTTAGTGCATAGTGAAAGAAAGCTTAGATTGTTTAGTTTAGACCTTAGTCTTTTCTATTCCGCAACAATCTGTAAATTCAAAGTGTTAATACAACATAGAATTTAAAAGTGAAATTTGGTGTGATTATATTCAACCCCCCCTTCTATAATCCCATACACTAATCCTTACTTGAAGGTCATCCTTTGGGACCAACAAGTGGTATCAGAGCAGATTCAAGCTCTCTTCTATCTCTAGAAAAAATCTTGTGATCCTTCTCTTTAATCCATGGCTCTTCAAGCTAAGGATAACTACTTTGCTCTTTGGAAAACCAGGATGGAACTTTTTCTATCCGGTTCTGATCCCCAAATTCCCCAAAAAATGACGTATTTCACTCTGTATGTCATCTTCGCTCTGCTAAAGAAATATGGAACACTCTATGTATTCAATATGAAGGCACTGCAGTCCTCATGGAATCAAGAAAGATACACTTGGTTCGTCAGTATGAAAGCTTCATCCATCTGAAGGATGAAACTCTTTCCCAGATACATCAGAGATTCACCTATCTCCTGATCAACCTGAAGACTATCGGTACTGTCTACTCTAACTCTGAGGTGATTACCAAGTTCATGGAAGCTCTTCCTGAACATTGGGAAATTTACACCACATGCTTAACTATGTCCAAAGACATAAAGACACTCACACTAAGTGAATTGTACGGTATTCTTCTGAACCGTGAGCAACAGAAGAAATTGAAAAAGAATCTTGTAAGAGATACTAAAGATTCCAAGAGCACTTCTTTTGCCTTGGTTTCTGACTCAGTTCCTCCTGTCGCTACTCCTTCTTCTTCAGTAACTATTACTGAATTAGAATCTTCTGATTCTGACATATCAGAATCAGATCCAGATTTTAATGAATCTCTTACTTTCTTAACCCGTACCTTTAAAAAGTTTGCCAAAAAGGGAAACTTCCAAAGAAGGAAACCTCTTACTTTAACTGACAAGCCTAAAACAGAATCTGTTGATAAGGCTACTGCTACCTGCAAGAATTGTCAGGGCAAAGGACACTTTGCTAATGATTGCAGGTACAAGAAAAACTAGTTTGCTCCTTCTTCTACCAACTCTTCCTCCAAGAATCCCAAATACCAACGGCTGGAAGACAAGTACAAAAAGATGAAGTCTCAGCGTAAAGGTAAAGGTCTTATCGCAGAAGACTGCGATTGGGATGATGTCTCTTCTGATGAGTCATCTGATGAGGAAGACACTCAAGTGGCACTGATGGCCATTGTTGAGGAACCTACCTTAGCCCTGATGGCTAAGATAGAAGAGGTCCCTAAAGAGGCTCCTGCACAAGCTCCTGAAGCTTCTACCTCTGAGACTGAATCTTCTAGTCAGGTACCTACTCTTGTTGTCCCTCTTGAAAGTCTAACTCAACTGGACTTACTGACCCTTGATCTCTACAAAGCCTTGAATGGTAAGACCTCTGCTAAGAAAATGAACATTGATCTTCGTGATCAACTTAAAGAGTGTCATGAAAAGATAAAACAACTTACCATTCTGGAAGAAAACTATAAAGATCAAGTCTCTGTAAATCAGACTCTTTGCATTGAAAGAGAAAAGGCTCTTGCTGCTAAAGAGAGAGCCTTGGCTTAGTTAAATGATGAAAAGGTCACCATCAAAGGATGGAGTGACGCTTCTGAAAAGGTTGATGAAATATTAGCCTTAGGGAGAAATGTCAAAAACAAGAAAGGTCTTGGATTCACTCGTGGATGTCCCAAACCTGATCGCTCCATGCTTAAGTATGGAATGTTTGTTCCTTCTAACCCTGATTCTAATGCTCCTGAAAACATCCCTTCTTCTTCTAACACTCACACTGAAGGTGCTCGTAAGGGCAAAAAGAAAGCAGTTAAGGAAAAATCCAAAACTGTATCACCTTCAATGAACAAGAACCCCAAGCCTAAGAATAATAAAGTTCTAGGTGGTGGACCATCATTCTCAGGAACAAAATCTTTTTCTCAAAATCCTAATACGAGACTGAAGGTCGACCTTAATCAGAAGGCTAAGGAGAAGAGACTTATTCCTCCTCTTTCTGATGCAAGGAGTGTACTTGGTGCTGGTCCTGCTCACCTGAAGTTCAAAGACTTCTTGGACCCCACAAAACGTTTTCTTTATCGCAAATGCTATCTCTGTGGATTAAATGACCATATTGCGAGCAAGTGTCCTGATGCTACCAAAGCTGAAAAATCAGCAATGGTAAAGAAAAATCCTAAGGCTGCTAAATCAACCAAAGGAAAGAAGGTTGTCAAGACTGTTTGTTCAGTCAAGACTCCAGCCACAAAAACTGATAATTCAGTTGAGGCTGCCACTAACTCCACCATACCTACTGACAACTCTGAATCCATAGTCTTATGGGTACCATGGAAAACTTAAACTTTAAGTTTTACAAGATAAGGGCATCTGGTACCTGGATAGTGGATGCTCAAGACATATGACTGGCTCAAAATGTGTCCTCTCTGACTACCAAAATGAAAGAGGTCCTTCAGTGACTTTTGGTGGTAATAGTAAAGGCCAAACTCGAGGGTATGGCACCTTGACCAACGGAGTAACTACGTTCAAAAGAGTTGCTTATGTTGAAGGCCTGATGCACAATCTTCTTAGCATCAGTCAACTGTATGATAAGAATCATAAAGTTTCTTTCTCGAAGAAAAAAGTGCAAAGTCAAGAACAAACATAAGAAAGTTATTCTCACTGGTGCTCGAAAGGCTGATGTCTACATCATCAATATAATTACTTCTTCTGACAAATTTTGTTTTGTGTCACGTGCTTCTACTGATATAAATTGGCTTTGGCACAAGCGTCTCTCTCATCTCAACTTCAAGACGCTGAACCAACTATCTATCAACAAGCTTGTTACTGGTCTTTTCTGACTTTCGCTTTTACAAAGGTATCTTTTTGTTCAGCATGTGAGAAAGGAAAACAGACCAGGGCTAGCTTCAAGTCCAAACAGATTTCCTCCATCAGCTCTCCTCTACATCTTCTCCACATGGATCTCTTTGGACCTGTCAATGTCCAATCCATTGGTGGAAAGAAATACACTCTGGTAATTGTTGATGAATATTCTAGATATACTTGGGTATTCTTTCTTCGATCCAAGAGTGATGCTCCTGAAGAAATCATCCTGTTCGTCAGGAAGATGGAAAAGCTCAACAACCTTTCTGTACGATCCATCACGAGTGACCACGGTACTGAGTTCAAAAACTGTACCCTGGAAAACTTCTTTGATGAGAAAGGTATCTCCCAGAACTTCTCTTCTGTAAGGACTCCTCAGCTAAACGGTGTTGCTGAAAGACGAAACAGAACTCTAATTGAAGCTGCTCGATCGTTGTTGAGTGAAGCCAACCTTGCCACTCAATTCTGGGCTGAAGCTGTCAACACTTCATGCTACACCCAAAACAGATCTCTG
Source organism: Centaurea solstitialis (assembly GCA_030169165.1). Taxonomy (NCBI): domain Eukaryota; kingdom Viridiplantae; phylum Streptophyta; class Magnoliopsida; order Asterales; family Asteraceae; genus Centaurea; species Centaurea solstitialis. The sequence goes on along the minus strand of CM058042.1, from coordinate 37,367,743 downwards.
ATAGTCAAGCGCTTTAGGAAGACGGCCTACGAACTTTTTCGTAACAGGAACCCATCAATCAAACATTTCCATATCTTTGGTTGTGTTTGTTATATCCTGAACAACAAAGATAACCTAGGAAAGTTCGATTACAAGTCTGATGATGGAATCTTCCTTGGATACTCTTCCATTTCCAAAACTTACCGTGTGTTCAACAAACGAAGACAAACTATAGAGGAAACGAGTCATGTTCGTGTTGATGAATCAGGTCCTACCTTCCCTCACCCTCATGACAATGATAAAATAAATCAGTGGGCTGACTCTTTCTTTCAAGTCTCTGATTGTCCCATTATTGATCCAACTCCTCAAAACCTACCTGATGGTTTTGAAGAAACCTCCCCACCTACTCAAACACATGTTCCTGCAGTAATTGACGCTACCCCAATTACTCAAGTTACACCTGAACATGATCAACCCACAAGCAGTGAAGATTTATTTGAATATGCTCCTGCTCCTTCAAATCTTCTTCCGGATACATCGACTAATGGAGCTTCAACTTCAGGACAGGCGTATCAACCTCCTGCTCTTCGATGGACCAAAGATCATCCTATTGATGAGGTCCTTGGAAATCTTTCCTCCAGTGTTAAAACTCGACGTCAATCTGGTAATGTCTGTCTTTATGTTAATTTCATTTCTGAAAATGAACCTAAAGAGATAGATGATGCCATGCGTGATCCCGCCTGGTTCTCAACCATGCAGGAGGAGCTAGCAGAATTTATCAGGAACAATGTCTGGCTTCTTGTCCCTAGACCTCGAAAACGTACCATCATTGGATCCAAATGGATCTTTAGGAATAAACTTGATGAAGTTGGTACTATTATCCGCAATAAGGCTCGACTTGTTGCTCAGGGTTACAGACAGGAAGAGGGAATAGACTACGATGAAACTTTTGCTCCTGTGGCTAGGCTCGAAGCAATTCGACTCCTCCTGACCTTTGCAGCACATATGAACTTTAAAGTTTTTCAAATGGACATTAAGAATGCCTTCCTAAATGGAAAACTAAATGAAGAAGTCTATGTTGCTCAGCCTCCTGGTTTTGTTGACCCTAAGTTTCCTGATCACGTTTATATGTTAAACAAGGATCTTTATGGGTTGAAACAGGCTCCTCGTGCCTGGTATGATACCCTGTCAACTTTTCTTCTCTCAAAAGGTTTTGAGCGTGGTAAGATCAATAGCACTCTATTTCTGAAGAAATATCCTAAGCATATCCTTCTTGTCCAGATATATGTCGATAACATTATCTTTGGATCAACCAATCCCAAACTCTGCGAAAAGTTTGAGTTACTCATGAAAACTGAATATAAAATGTCTATGATGGGTGAACTAACATACTTTTTAGGACTTCAGATCAAGCAATCTGAAAAAGGAATCTTTATCAATCAAGGTAAATATGTACTTGATATGTTGAAGAAATTCAATCTCACATCTTGTACACCGATGAAGACTCCAATGGCACCTCCTCTTTCACTTGACTAGGATTCCAATGGAAAACCTGTTGATGTGACTCTCTATAGAGGAATGATTGGCTCACTGCTGTATCTTACAATGAGTCATCCTGATATCATGTATTCTACATGTTTATGTGCTCGTTATCAGGCTGAACCCAAAGAATCCCATCTGACTGCTGTAAAGCGGATTTTCAGATATCTTAAGGGAACTCCTAATCTGGGTCACTGGTACGCCAAAGACTCAGGGTTCGATCTAACGACTTATTCTGATAGTGACTTTGCAGGATGTAAGATTGACAGGAAAAGCACCACTGGTGGTTGTCAACTACTAGGTGGAAAATTGTTGAGTTGGACTAGCAAGAAACAGAATTCTGTGTCTACCTCAACTGCTGAAGCTGAATATGTTGCAGCAAGAATTTGTTGTGCTCAAGTCCCGTGGATGAGAAATCAACTTCAGGACTATGACATACTACTTTCCAAAATTCCCATATACCGTGACAACACTTCAGCAATCGCCATCACGAATAATCCTGTCTTACACTCCAAGACAAAGCACATTGAAGTATGATATCACTTCATCAGAGATCACGTGATGAATGGTGATAGTGAACTCCATTTTTCCCTAATGAATATCAGCTCGCTGATCTTTATACCAAACCACTGGATGTAACACGTTTTAACATGCTCATCAGTGAACTGGGTATGTTAAATCCTGACGAATAAATCTTATCAGGAGATAACTTTGTTAACTCCTGACGAATAAATTTATCAGGAGATAACTCTATTCAGTACTTACAAAATCTATGTTCAAAATCCAAATACTGATGATTCTCTTTAGGTAAGTATTTCTGACTCTTAAACCTTATCGCATTAAATGTGATAAGAGGATTTCCCAAACAGTACTTATCTGATAAGTACTCAAATTCCAAGATATTTCATTTTTCACCAAATTGGAATTATCTCTTGAAAAGGTAGTTTTTAGAATAAAACAAACTTTTCATCTTGCCAGACACGTAATGGGACGTTTCCTGTTCCCCACTACGTGCGTCAAGCGCGTGAACGCGCGTAGAACTTCTTTTTTCATCATTACGTTTGAAATTAGCCGCTCTTTTCTCTCTCATCCGTTTTCTCTCTCTACCCACAAGGTATAAAAACCTCACTCGTACTCTTTTTACTCTTTACGCTCACAAATTCTCTAAACGAACTTAAAGCAAGACAAGCATTCTCTCTCAATTTGACCAAGAACACCAAGAACATGCACTACACTCTTCACTAAGTATCATCGTAAGTGCATTATTCTGTGTTTCTTTCCACATTTTAAGTTGATCTCATTCATATAAAACAACTTATTATGACAAACGTTTTTCAAAAACCCTAAGATCACTCTGTTTGATCTTAGCTAAACCCTGATAACACCAAAATTATACATGTTGTGGTTGAGCTTAATTGTATGACTTTACCCCGTTTCTCACCCGTTTCTGATCATTTCACTCACGATTTGGACTTATTATTGCTTTTGTAGGATTTGGAGGCCGTGAAACGGAAAAGTACGAAAAAAGGCGAGAAGTGAAAAATGCACAATCTCAATCAAGGAGCCTTTTAGCGATTGCGAAGTCTCAGATCTGGCGCCGCCAAGTTCGATAATGCTGAAATCCAGGGTTTGCCCTAAGTGCTTCGCGCCGCGAAGAAGCCGTCTGGCGAACGCGAAACGGGCCCTGATCTCTCCTTTTAAATACTAGCCACCTCCTTCAGTTGTGATATGCACGCATAGAGCTAGATAACGACAGAAAAGAGACACATAGAGAGGTAGAGAGTGAAATCTGAGTGGTGCCGATACGCTGCAGGGTTCGATATTCGATCATCCGTCGTTGTACTGTCGGTATCATGTCTGTGTCTATTATCGTATTTTCTGTTTTTGTTATGTCTAGTGAGTAGTCTTTTATAGTGATACTTATTGTGGTCGATGAACCATTGTGGATGATGATTTTATAATTAATGTTTATTGGTTTGTTTTTGGTTTATTGAATATGTGTTATGGTTCCGATCTGATTCGTATTGTTTGGTTATTTGAACTCGTTGGTTGGGTGTATCTGTTTGACCAAGATAGATAGACTCCGATAGGATAATCAACCTTTCTTGACCTACCCTTCGTTTCGGAGAGTTGTGTTAGGTGGTTACTCGGACCGAGAGCGACCAGGTAGTAGAAAACCATGCAATAGAGATAGGATTGGGTGACCGGTACTAGATTGTCTGACAAACAACCTAAGTATTGGGACTAGGAGGACCAAGACCTAGTTGATAGCCATAATAGTCATATGTTAGGGTGTCTCAGACTTAAATTCCTACAATAACCGAAACAACCAAACCTTTGGCCTTTTAAATCATCCACTTGGGGATTCACTAAACCATGATAAGTACTGCTGTTTTTCTTCATATAGTTTTAATCACGCTTTTAATTGCTTTCATAGTTCTTAATTAATTTAGTTGTCTTTTTAGTTATTAAATCTTTTTCATAAAAACCCCCCAAAGCTTTAGGTTAATTAAACTAGTCAAGATTAATAGTCTACGATAACTTGACCGTTCCCAGTGGTAGATACGATACCTGGACTTTCCTACACTATATTACTCACGATCAGGTACGCTTGCCTGTATATGTGGTAAGACAGTGGCTAGGCTTTTAGAGGTTAAAACTTGTTTTGCTTATTATATACAATAATTACCGCATCAAGTTTTTGGCGCCGTTGCCGGGGAACGGTAGTTGTTAGATTTTAGTCTTTATTAGTTTTGTTAATAGATCCTTGTGAGGGATTCTTTCCCTTGCAAGTTTTTCGCTTTCTAGTGTAGTTATTTATTTTATCTCTTTGTTTCCCGCAAGTTTCCCGTAACCGTTTGTTGTGGTTTCAGTCACGACGGACTTGTTAGAGCCATTTGAGGAGCCGAAGAGAGAATTCAGAAAAAGAAACAAAAAGAAAACAAAAGCCAACAAAGTTCGCCCGAGAGCTTTGATTTTTGATATGGGGGACGAAGCACCGATGTAGACCGTCAAGGGAGCTGCTCCGACCATACCCACCAATCCGATCACGAAGCCGGACCTAAACAAAGAGATCCCGGGGAAGCTCCTTCACATGATCAAGGACCTTACCTTCGACGGGAAAAACGATAGCAATCCTATCGTGCATATGGAGAACTTCGTGGATATTTGTGATCTGTTCAAAACGGAGGAAGGCTGAGATGATGCGATTTGCCTTCATGTCTTCCCTCTTACACTTACCGGAGAATCTAGAGCTTGGTTGCGCTCATTGGAGCCAACTTCGATCACCACTTGGGAAGGACTTTGCTCAAAGTTCCTTTCCCGATTTTTTCCACCATCCAAAATCGACAAGTTAAGAGCCGAGATCCGATCCTTTCAGCAAGATGACGGGGAAACCATATCCGAAGCATGGGAGCGTTTCAAACACCTTCTAAATTCGTGCCCGAGTCACGGATTGAGTAAGAGTGAACAAGTCCAAACCTTCTATAGTGGACTTGCTTATTCTTCACGAGCTACATTGGATTCATCTGCCGGAGGTGTCTTTATGTACAAAACGCCCACGGAAGGATACAAACTTCTCGAGGACATGCTCATACACAACATAGATTGGAGGACGGACAAGCGCTTACAAATCCCGAGAATGGCCGGAAAGATCTCAACCGACTTCGACCCATCCGATGAACTAGCCGCAATGAAAAACCAACAAGTAAAGTTTGAATGCAAAATCGAAGAACTAATTAAATCTGTTAATGCTTTCCAGGTTGGATGTGAGGAGTGCAAGGGACCACACTTGACTAAGGACTACCCGAATCGACCGATGATGACACCTGAGGAGGTGAACTATCTCAACCGAGGCGAATATCAAGGGAGGTGGAACAACAATCGTAACTTCATTCCTAGACCTCCCGGTTTCTTTGCACCAAATCAACAAACCCAAAGACCGGATGGAGAGCCACGTGTTTCTATCGAGGACCGGATTATCCAATTCATGGATGCACAAAAGAAGCTAAACGATGAGGTAGGTTCATACTTACGTAACCACCAAAGTACTATCCAGAATTTGGAATTGCAGGTTGGTCGTGTTTCGCAAATGTTAAGTGAAAGGACTCAAGGGGAGCTGCCAACGCAAACCCAAGTCAACCCGAAGGTAGAGAACGCGAAACCGATGCTCATGATGACCGGAGAACCATCAAAGAAGAAGTGGACGGACATCTACACAAAGAAGTATGTGGAGAGCGATAGTGGTAGTGAACCCGATTATGCCACGGATTATGACTCGGAGGGATTCACCATTTCGTTCGAGCATCTAGGACTCAAAGGACCAATTGCCTCAAGTGATGATGAGGAAGAAGATGGAAAACAAGGCGGATACGCGGAGTTCATGATACCGAAAAAAGAGGATAAAGGCAAGGAGAAAGAGAAAGAAAAGGCGGCGGAAGATAAGCTCACCTACATTGCACCTATCAAGCATGATCCGTGAAGTTACAACTTACCTATTTCTTGTCATAAATTTAATGGTCTTGCTTTGGTAGATTCTGGTGCCGCACTTAACGTGATGCCTGTTGGTTATTGCAGGAAAATGGGAGTCAAGAAGATCATACCAACAAACTATCAATACCAAGGAGTGAATGGTTACATGACCAAGCCGTTAGGGATAGCGGAAGGAGTCCCGATTCGCATTGGCAATTTTGTTTACTTTACGGACTTCGTCATAGCAAATCTTTCAAAGGATACGGAGATCCCGATAATCCTTGGGAGATCTTTCTTGCATACCGCCCAAGTGAATACCGATATGCGGAATCAAGTGACAAGCTTGGGGTATGGAGAAAATCGGATTTACTTGGATCCCAACGGAGAGCCGGTCACCCATCTCGATGAACCATATGAAGACCCCTCTCTAGCCTACAAGAAGAACACGAACCGCCCGTTACTTCCTCATGAACATGGAAAGAAGACGAAGGATTATCCAAACCCGATACCTCAAAAGGAGCAAACACTCAATGGGTCGGGACCCTCCAAGAAAGAATACAGGAAGAAGAGGGGCTCGTCAGCCCGACGTGCCAATAAATGAGCTGAAAAAGGGGTCGAGCTCTAGACCCATTAAAAAATGAAGCGCTTCTCGGGAGGCAACCCGAGCATTTTCTTTCATTTTTCGTTTTTATGTTTTTCGTGTGTGTTTTTGCTAATCTTTTTGTTTGATATTGCTTAGGTAACCATATGGAGGAGATAGAAGCCAAAAACGAGCAAATCCGATGCGTAACGAGGATTTTGAAAAGTTGGAAACAGAAGACTCTTCGCGATCGCGACTTTCCAAGTTTCGCGACGCGAAGTTAGCCAGCCTTAGGTTCAGATAAAAATTTCGAATCTCGCGATGCGAGGGAGCTGTTTCGCGACGCGAAGTTTTCAAAATTAGGGAAAATTTTCAGAAACCGCCTGTTTGGCGACGCGAAACAGTATGTTTGGTGACGCGATAAAAGTGCAGACGGGTTTTTAACCCTCTTTTCTCACTTTTTCAAAAGAACACAACCCTAATTCTCTCTAGGCACCGCGAACCCTCCTCACATCCTTGCGAAATTTGAACCTCTTGTGCTTCAATTTCTTCATTCACCATGAATAAGGTATGTTTCCCAACTTTGATTTCATGAGATTAGCTTGATATGGTAAGATTGGATCTTGTTTTGGGCATCATTGGTGTTTATATGCTTTTATGGGTTTGATGTTGTTCTTGAAACACCATTGATTGTTTAGTGCTTATTGATTAATGCATGCTTGATACTTTGATTAAAATTTCATTCTAGCATGCTTTTTATTTGTTTAATCTAGTGAATGTGCTTTGATGATAAGTGTGGGGATTTTGATGACATCAAAATCCCCCATTCTTGTTTAGCTAGCTAGATTGGTTATTAGTTGAGGTTGAACTAAAAGTTCAAGTGTGGGGATGTTACACACCCCCCGTTTTGATTTGGTTTATGTATTCGTTTGTTGAACTTGTTAGTCGTGGAAGTTTTGTCTCATTGAGTTTTAATATGAATGAACCTTGTCTTGTGTTTATTGATCAAATGTGCCTAAGACAATGGTATTTGGATTTTGTAGAGACAAAGAACCCGATCGTCGACTTCCACCGCTCCTAACTTCCATGCACCGGATGGGAGCCACGCCTTTACCTTTTTCATGAATGACCCAACGTTGAACGCTCCAAAGCGGGAGGAATACCGGGATACAGTTAACCGGCTTCTCACCCATCAAGTTCTAGTACCGAGGAGAGCTGATTGGAACCTCCTTAGATCTATGGGAGTTGAGAACGAAATCAAGGCGACATTCGAAAAGCACGCCTACGACGAAGATGGCACCGATTATTATATTTGCCATGCATGGGGACGAGTCTTCGACATTGCCGAGACCCTCTACCGCGAGCTTATCATTGAGTTCGTGGCCACTTTCCGTTTCGACGCAATCAAGGCCCTTGAGGAGTTCTATCAGTCGTGCATGACGTTCCGACTCGGTGGAGTTTGGCGATCGCTTTCGTTGGTGGAATTTGCCGTTGCCTTGGGGATATATACCAAGGATGAGGTTGATGCTCCCGGATTTGTGGAGTACATGTGGGCGACTGCGAAAAGGCCGGACGGTTTTGATCCTCGGTTGGCTTGGGGGATTTTGGGTGAAGGTGATTATGGTGGTAATCTCAAGGTGAAGAGTTTTCTTACTTCTTCAGACCGACTTCTGCACCGTATGCTTATTCACGCGGTGAATGCTCGTTCCTCGAGTGAGGAAAAAGTTTCTTCGTACGATCTTTGGCTTTTTGAGCAACTTTCTACGGATGACAAGTATCCGAATGCTCCGTATCTTATTGCCGTGCAACTCGCTAAGGCGAGTGGTTATCGAGAGGGTAGTCGTTTGGTTGGTGGCCAGTACGTTACGCTTCTAGCCAAGCACTTCGGTATTCTAACCGACGGTGCAATTGCCTCGATGACGGATCTTGGTGAGATGGGGTTGATTGATATGGACCAACTCCGTGGCATGGGTGTGGTATTGGTTGATCATCTACTTAACGGGATCGGAACACGTGGATTCACAACCCTCAAGCTATTGGGACGAGAAGTCAAGCAAGGAGAGCACCGAGGAGAACGCAAGAGACCGGAGGAACAAGTGGGACGAGTGCGGGAGAACAACCGGCAGAATGGACGGCATATTCGGGTTACCAAGACTTGAGTAACCGACTCTCGGAGAGGTCGTTGTCTTATGGCCGTCATCATCAGCATACGGAGTACAACACCACGGAGGCTCTTCACCAAGCCAATTGGCAAAGTGGGGTGATGAACCAAATGGCCTCCCACTTCGGTATTCAACCGAATACCGCTTATGCTCCATCACCTTTTTGGCCATACTCCGAGGATGCATCGCCCGGTTACCCGACTTTTGAGGATTGGCAAAACCAACCTCGTGGCCCTTATTGATCTATCTCTTTTATCTCCGTTATTCGATATGGTTGTTTAAAGAATTTTATTTTGTTTGGTGTGTTTGGTTTGGTTGAACAATTTTTATTTTGTTTGGTTTGTTTAAGACTAAGTACTTTTTAATTGCTTTAGTTTGGTTTATTTTCTTTAGTTCGTTTTTACCTTTTTCTTTTTGGGTAATAGATACAACGACTTATGATCTTGAATCGAGCACGATTTTGGAATACACTCTCTCAGATCAGAACAGATTTCGTCACATAACCCAGGAAGTTTCTCTTTTTTCCAATTACTCCTTAATTGTTTTAACTGTTGCATTGAGGACACTGCAAATTTTAAGTGTGGGGAGGGGGTTATGTAGACTTATCTGTTTAAATGGGTTCACTTTTTGCTTTGTGGATTGTCGTTTTTCAAATTTTTGAAATCTTTGAAATTTGACCCCAATTTTTTTCGAAATCTGAGATTGTTTTTGGAACTGAGTTGCTTGCATACGAGAACACTGAATAGGATTAGTTGAGTAAAAGGATGCCTTGGAATACCAATTACCATGAGTGCCTCACCGAATTCCTTTGAGAGTTGAGCCTAATTGTTATTCATTTCTGTGAGGAACACCGACTTTGACCCAAGGTAGAACTTGTCATTTGAAAGCTTGTCGAGACCACATAAGAGAAGTATTTATCACCATTGCACTGATAGAGGCCTTCGTTTCTAACCCTTTTAGCCTTCGTCAGACAACCTCATTATAAGGTTATTTGATCTGCCTAGCCTTTGATTAGAAATACTCATCTTTAGTACTTCATTCCTTGTAACCATTTTGAGCCTTAGCCTTTTCATTTTCTTTACCCACTATACACTTTATCCTTTAGCCCATTTCATTTTTTTATCTATCTTTTGGCCGTAGCTCAAAGTTGGAAGCTTTTCATGTTTTTGTTCCGTTTTATGAATCTGACAAATAGAGAAAGGGATTGTAAGAAAGAGAGAAAAAAAGAGTAAAAAGCAACATAGTTGCTACTCAAGAAAAAAATAGAGAGCTTGAAAAGAAAGAAAAGAAAAGAAAAATAGAAAACGACTCATTCAAAAGGAAAAATCAAAAGAGTCGATGTGCTTAAAATAAAATAAATATCGAAGCCACAAATAAGCAATATGCTTATGCCGATATAAAAGTGATAGTGATAGAAATCCCGAGCTCTAAATATCTCAAAAGTCAGATGATTAATTTGGGTCTTGAACTGATTGGTTTTCAGGTTTTTGCTACAACCCTTAGTCACTTATATATCCTTTATCCTACCCTTAACCCTTAGCCTAACGTTACAACCTTAAAGTCCTCTTGACGGTTGACAACTTCTCAGTGGTGGAGATTAGATTTGGTGACAAGCTTATGCCTGTAGGAATTAGTCGAGTATTGGTGTGATCACTTACATATACACTTTTACCCCGAGAGATACACTTTACATGATTATTCATACTATGTGAGGGTGAAAGGTTGATCTTGGTATCCGATTGTTTGATGTATTCTGTTTGTGTGTTCGATTGTGTGAGTATTCTTTGTTTTCTTGAATGATCTTGGGTGGAGATAATTTTAAAGTTATCTTTCTTATCTTTCAGTCTTTTGATTGAGGACAATCAAAGCTTAAGTGTGGGGATTTTGATAACACCAAAATTATACATGTTTTGGTTGAGCTTAGTTGTATGACTTTACCCCGTTTCTCACCCGTTTCTGATCATTTCACTCACGATTTGGACTTATTATTGCTTTTGTAGGATTTGGAGGCCGTGAAACAGAAAAGTACGAAAAAATGCGAGAAAACGTGACAAATGCACAATCTCAATCCAGGAGCCTTTTAGCGATCGCGAAGTCTCAGATCTGGCGCCGCCAAGTTCGATAATGCTGAAATCCAGGGTTTGCCCTAAGTGCTTCGCGCCGCAAAGAAGCCGTCTGGCGAACGCGAAACGGGCCCTGATCTCTCCTTTTAAATACTAGCCACCTCCTTCAGTTGTGATATGCACCCATAGAGCTAGATAACGACAGAAAAGAGACACATAGAGAGGTAGAGAGTGAAATCTGAGTGGTGCCGATACGCTGCGGGGTTCGATCTTCGATCATCCGTCGTTGTACTGTCGGTATCATGTCTGTGTCTACTATCGTATTTTCTGTTTTTATTATGTCTAGTGAGTAGTGTTTTATAGTGGTACTTATTGTGGTCGATGAACCATTGTGGATGATGATTTTATAATTAATGTTTATTGGTTTGTTTTTGGTTAATTGAATATGTGTTATGGTTCCGATCTGATTCGTATTGTTTGGTTATTTAAACTCGTTGGTTGGGTGTATCTGTTTGACCAAGATAGATAGACTCCGATAGGATAATCAACCTTTCTTGACCTACCCTTCGTTTTGGAGAGTTGTGTTAGGTGGTTAGTCGGACGAGAGCGACCAGGTAGTAGAAAACCATGCAATAGAGATAGGATTGGGTGACCGGTACTAGATTGTCTGACAAACAACCTAAGTATTGGGACTAGGAGGACCAAGACCGAGTTGATAGCCATAATAGTCATATGTTAGGGTGTCTCAGACTTAAATTCCTACAATAACCGAAACAACCAAACCTTTGGCCTTTTAAATCATCCACTTGGGGATTCACTAAACCATGATAAGTACTGCTGTTTTTCTTCATATAGTTTTAATCACTCTCTTAATTGCTTTCATAGTTCTTAATTAATTTAGTTGTCTTTTTAGTTGTTAAATATTTTTCATAAAAACCCCCCCAAAGCTTTAGGTTAATTAAACTAGTCAAGATTAATAGTCTACGATAACTTGACCGTTCCCAGTGGTAGATACGATACCTGGACTTTCCTACACTATATTACTCACGATCAGGTACGCTTACTTGTATATGTGGTAAGACAGTGGCTAGGTTTTAGAGGTTAAAACTTGTTTCGCTTTTTATATACAATAATTACCGCATCAAACCCAAAATCTTCAAAGATTTTTGATAAAACTGTTTATATGGTTTTCCCTATTTCTTTTAAGAAAAACCATCAAACTACTATTTTGATATAGTTCATCAAAATAGAAGTTAAATTTTCTTACAAAAAACACAATCTTTTTGTGATTTTTGGTATCTAATCTATTCCTAAGTAAAAAGGATTTCACCACTTCTATGAACAATTTTTTTGTTCATTGAGAAGTGAAGAAAAGATGCATATTTTGGATTTCTTAATCATCCATATGTGTTAATCTTTTTTTGTTTACAGAATGGCTGCTACAACAAGTGCTTCTCTCGACACTCAACTGAATACTGAGGCCACTTCCCTACTTTCAGCATCTGGCAGCCTCCCAATAATCATGCCACAACATGACATCCAGTTCAAGGCAAACAATCTGGTGGGACTCTTCGATCCCTCCAAAGACAAGGAATACCTCATTCTTGCCAGGGACATCCTTCTCAACAATCCCCTGAAGACTGCCTTCATGATAAACCCCAAACCCAACAAACCTTTGCTCCTGCAATTGTAGTCTACTACCACGGTGGCTCAAGAAAGGAGTCCCAAGGGAATCATGCAGGAGGTGATCAAATTCCAAATCCAGGATGAGATCGTCACTTTTGGGATTGGGACCCTGCAAAACATACTCAGCATACCCAGCAAAAAGAAGTATCCTGCTCCTCCCTCAAAGGAAGAAATCTTTGACTTCCTGGAAACAATTGGCAACAAATGGCCAGAGAACAAGTATGGGATGATTGTCAAAAGCCCATCCACTGTCAAGAAGACAGGCCTGAATGTTACGTTCTACTACATATGGAACACATTCGGCCTCTACTTGACAGGGAAGACAGGCAGCACGGAGCAATTCCCCACCACCATTCAGAATATGGTGTTCTCCGCCATCAGAAAATGAAAGTTTGATTACGTTCGCCATATCTGGGACGATATGGTGAACAAGATGAAGGAACCCAAACGAGTGGCCAACGTTACCTACACCAGGTTCTTCTCTGCAATCCTCGCATTGCATCTTCAGGAGAGGTATCCTACTGATGGGACGTTCAACAACTACGCCATCGGACCCAAGTTTCTGGATCAGGTTCCACCAAGTCCTGATGACGTACCACTCTCCGCGGTCCTGGTCCTTCCAAGGGAAAAAGGACCAGAGACAGAAGAAAGGCCCATGCCTCCTCCTACCCAAGGTATGTTTCCCTTCATCTCTTCCAAACCATCTTCTTCTTCTTCTCTGCATGCTATGTCAGTAGCTAACCCCTTACTGACTTCCCCAGCTGCAACCACCTCGACGCTCCAAAAGCGTCCCCCTCCCTCTGGATCCTCACCACCATCACAACCCAAGCGCGCCAAACCTAAGGCGGCGAAGAAGAAGAGCAAGGGAGCTGCTGCTGGTAAGAAATACTACCTTACCCTCCCTCAGCTCTTTAATAAACCATCTCCTTTATCTAAATCTTCTACACCCGTAGATACTCCTGCTCCTCCTACACATAATGAACCTGAGGTTGTTCATCTTGAACACTAAGAGAATCTGGATGGCAATCAATTTGATGCCATTCAAGCCTCAGATAATAAATCTAAGCATCTTATTACTGTTTCTTCTTCTATGAAAGCTTTTGAGACCTATAGTGCTCACTTAGCTACTGCTACTTCTACAGGTTCATTTTCTGAGCAAGCTCAGGGTCATCCCCAACTCCAACAGGATGATCCATTTGATGAGTTTGAGCTCACGGAGTCCGAGAGACAACTCAGCGTGGTTGAATTTTGTCGGTAGTCGGCTGAGAAGGCGCTTCTGGATGCCAAGGCCGCCCTCAAGCTGCAGGAGGATGCTCACAATGCGCCCCTTCAGGCTTTGGAGGTAGAGCTTGCCTCTAGAAAGGCTGCTGCTGCCTCTGCTGATGCCAAGGCCATTGCTGCTGCCGCCGCTGCCACTGTTGCCGCCCCTCCTGCCACCGGTGTGTACTTGAACATACCTTGTCTGGAAAATCTCCATGACAAGGTATCCCAGATGGCCACCTCCTCCACAAACCTTCATGAGTCCCTTCAGGACTTGAAGGCAACAGCGCTACCCGCCATCACCACCACGATCAACTCCGGCTCCACATCTCTCACATCCTTCCAAACAGAGGTAGTGAGGACATTGGATGCTCAGGAGTCTGGGCTCCGAGCCCTCCAGGAGAAGGTTTCTGAACTCTCCTCAACAATCACCACCCTCACCACTGCTGCTCCACCACCACCGGCGTTCACCACAAGTGACAGGGATCTACTTCAATCCCTGGTTGCTTCCACCATCACTAACGCCAAGCTACAGACCAATATGGCCTCTCTCCTTCAGAGGTGTATCACAACAACTGCCATTGCAAGGGCACCTGTTGAGGGGGAGAGACAACCACCTCTGCAGCAGCGACAAATACAAGGCGATCATTCCTTCTATTCCCCCTCCAACAACTGGGCTATAAACGATGAGGAGGGAACCAACGACGACGACGTTGATGAAGACCTTTTCGTGGTAGAAAAGGTTCCTGAGGCTACTCCAAAATAGACGCCCACTTCAAAAGCTGTACCGTCTCAGGGGGAGAACCCTGACGCTTCTGGTACGTCTCCCCTCATTTGATAAAATGCCAATATCTTCCCTTCTCTCTAAACCTAAAACCAAACAAAACCCTGAAACCATTATCTTAACCGACATCTCATCTGACACTTCACCCACAAACAACCTACAACTTGTTGTCCACCAAACACCCCAAATTCCAACTCCTGAACCTGGACCTCAAGATCAGGATGTTAACTACGGTTCTGTCGCTGGTGACATTATTCGCCTGATGGAGAATAGTGTCTCAGCGAGTAGCTGAGCTGAAGTTACCAGAATGACATTTTCTGTCACACCTCTAAACTATGAAGCCTTCCCTTTAAACACCATAAATCCTTCTACCTCTCAAGCCTCCTCCTCTAGAACCAATAATGATCAACCTGGTCCCTCTGAAACCATTGATCTATCATCAGATCATGAATTTTTCAACTCCTCCATCTTCCCCTAGATCCCCCACCTTCCAATTCACCACGTTCTGAAGGTGAGAATTACGCCCCTGACACTTCTGCTAATCTGAACAGGGATGGGCATTTAGACGCTGTGATAGAGCGAGTCGAGAGTACAAGAGTAAAAATTCCTCTTCGTACCTCTTGGGACTCCGCTACTTAATCAATTTAGTAGTTTCCGAAAAACTGAATATGAGCTCATGGATGTGGTTACAGCCTATCTCTATGGGGATCTAGACACAGAGATATACATGAGAGCCACTGATGGACTTAAGTTGCTTGAATCAAGTAGTTCCCAACCACGGGACACGTTCTCGATTAGACTGAGACGGTCACTATATGGATTGAAACAATTGGACGGATATGGTATAACCGTCTAAGTGAATACTTGATCGGCCTATGATATTTGAATAATGAACTATGCCCATGCGTGTTGTTGGTCCAAAAATATGACCTTCAAGTAATAAGAGATAACCAGATGGGATTATAGAAGGGGGGGTTGAATATAATCACACAATTATGTCACTTTTAAATTCACTTTGTATTAACAATGGAATTTACAGATTGTTTGCAGAATATAGAAAAGGGTAAACCTAATCTAAAACAATCTAAGTTACAATTCTTTCACTATGCCCTAGTGAGAAGATGTTGAGAAAAGATAAGAACTTATAGGGTTGAAGAAAGAAAGGATTGAGTTATAAGCTTGAAGAAGAAGAAGTTATATTGAGAACATCTTCTTCACGTCCATTTATACCCCATGCATTAAATGCATGGCAGACCTACTATGTACACGTGTTGCACTTTAGTGGTCCTAGTGTACTATTTACTATAAACAAATACCTTTGCATGTTGTGCAAAAGGGTGCTTATAACAAACAGTTGCCTTAAGGGCCTATAAGTACAGAGGAAACAGTAAAGAGACTGTCCTTTTGTACTATGTGTTAGAAAGGTGTGTAATCCTTTTGTGCATAAGATAAAAGATATTCTGTATTCTTCAGGATCAGGATACTGATCAGTAAGGAGGGCCCTGATACTGAGGATGATCAGGGGACACTGTATCCTGATACTCTTCAGGAGGTCATACATGTTGTTAGCAGCTTGCTATCACTGAATTCCGTCTTCAGATCACAAGCATTGTTGTTCCTTTCATCAACTAATTCTTTGACGCGCTGATGGGGATTTGGGTATGACTTAATGTCTTCAGGAGGTCTTCGCTTCTGATCAGTCTCAGTAGTTTCCAGAATAGACTCTGTTAACTTCTGATCCTGATCCTGATACTTATATAATAACTTAAAGTATGAATAACTAGGAATAACACTGAACAGACTCAGTGATAATTCCTCAAGCTGTAATTGAAGCAAAGATCCTATTCACTAAGTAAAGTTACAGGATCGTTATCATTTCATCAGGTCTTAGGAGAGCTGGATTAACACTTGTTCATAAAGAAATCTACTTCAGGATACGCGATTATCACAGTCTATGTAGATGATATGAATCTCATAGGAACCTCGAAAGAGTTGTTGGAAACTGCTGAAATCCTGAAGAAGGAATTCGAAATGAAGGATCTTGGGAAGACATGGTGTTGCCTCGGCCTACAGATCGAGCACCGTAGATATGGGATTTTAATCCATCAAGAGAACTACAACCAAAAGGTGTTGAGACGGTTTTGTCATCATGATGCAAAATCGTCATCTACCCCCATGATCATCTGTTCTCTAGATATTAAAAAGGACCCGTTCCATCCAAAAGAAGACGATGAAGAGATATTGAGCCTTGAATGTTCATATCTAGGTGCAATAGGAGCATTATTGTACTTGGCCCAATGTACTAGACCAAACATTTCATATGCTGAGAATTGTCTTGCTCGACATAGCAATGAGCCAACATGCCAACGAGCCAACATGCCACCATAGCAACGAGCCAACGAGCATTATTGGTACTTGATGCGGTAATTATCGTACATAAAAAAATGACACAAGTTTTAACCTCTAAAGGCTAACCGCTGTTACCACATTCACAGGCAAGCGTACCTGATCGTGAGTAATATAGTGTAGGAAAGTCCAGGTATCGTATCTACCACTGGGAACGGTCAAGTTATGTAGACTAATAATCTTAGCTAGTTTAATTAATCTAAAGCTATTGGGGGTTTTATGAAAACGGTTTGAATAATTAAAAGACAACTAATTAAACAACTAATTAACTAAGAAACAAAAGACAACTGATTTAATTAACTAACTAGAAAACACAAAGAAAGTAATTTAAACTTTATAAGAGGAAAACAGTAGTACTTATCATGGTATAACGACTCCCCAAGTGGATTATTTAAATTAGCCAAAGCCCAAAGGTATGGTTGTATTGGTTATTGTAGGAATTTAAGTCTGGGACACCCTAGCATGCGATCATTACGATTGTCAACTAGGTTGATCTTCCTAGTCCTAATACATAGACTGATTGTTAGGCAATCTAGTACCAGCCATCCAATTCTATTACTATTGCACGGAATTCTAATATCTGGCTGCTCTCGGTCTGAGCTAACCACCTAACACAACTCTCTGGGTTTCCGAAGGGAAGGTCAAGAAAGGTTGATACCTATCGGAGTCTATCTATCTAGGTTAAACAGATACACCCAACCAACGAATTCAAATATTCATACAATACGAATCAAACCGGAATCGTAGAACACATTCAATAAACCAAAAACAAACCAATAAACATTAAATCACAAAAACATCATCCACAAGGTTCATCTACCACAATAAGTACCACTAAAGAAAACTACTCACTAATCATAACTAAAACAGCAAAAACAAAAGTAGAGACAAACATTATACCGACCGTACAACGATAGATGATCTAGAACCAAACTGGTAGCGTATCGGCACAAATCTCTCTATCTCACTCAAGCTAAACTGACTCGAAAGGATCTAATAATGTAAGAGTATGGAGCAGGATTGTAGCTTGATTATTGAAGATGATTTATGGACTGAAGGAGGAGATCTGTATTTAAAAGGCCATGCGGAGCTCGTTTCGCGATCGCGAGGCTGCGGGCTCGCGGCGCGAGACACTTAATCAAACCCTAGGTTTCCCATCTTTGCGAGCTTCGCGATGCCAAACTTTAAAACTCGCGGACGCGAAATGCTCACTGGATTGAGTTTTTCCAATTTCCACGTTTTTTCGCCTTTTTCCGTACTTTTCCGTTGCATGGCCTCCAAAACCTACAAAAGTGAGAATCAGTCCAAAACATGAGTAATCAGATCAGAAATGGGTGAGAAATGGGGTAAAATCAGACAATTAAGTACGACCAAAACATGTATAATTTTGGTGTTATCAAAATCCCCACACTTAAGCTTTGATTGTCCTCAATCAAAAGACTGAAAGATAAGAAAAATAACGCCAAAATTATCTCCACCCAAGATCATCCAAGAAAACAAAGAATACTCACACAATCGAACACAAGAACAAGATATATCAAGCAATCGAATACCAAGATCAACCTTTTACCCTCACAAAGTATGAAGGATAATTTAAAGTGTATCTCTCGGGGGGTAAAAGTGTATGTATGATAAGTGATCACACCAATACTCGACTAATTCCCGCATGCATAAGCTTGTCACCAAATCTAATCTCCACCACTGAGAAGTTGTCAACTGTCAAGAGTACTTTAGGGTTGTAACGTTAGGCTAAGGGTAAAGGGTAAGATAAAGGATATGTAAGTGACTAAGAATTGCAACAAAAACTCAAGAAACTCAATCAGTAATGATTCAACACTTTTAAGAAAAAATCTGACTTTTGGAATTATGCACCTTTCTCTCTCGGGATGAGCTTTTTTCTTTTTTCTTTCTTTTAGCATCGGCCTAAGCATATTGCTTATTTGTGGCTCGAATTTTTTCTTTTCTTTTGCTCGTTTTCTTTTCTCTAGCTTTGACTCTTTTCTTTCTTTTGATATTTCTTTTCTATTCTTTGAGTCATTATTTTCTTTTCTTTTCTTTTCTTTTCTTTTCTTTTCCACTCAAAATCAATCCCGCTTTAATTGTCAGATATGAAAAATACGGATCACAACATCTCAAGTTCTCAAATTTAAGTCACGGCCAAAAGATAAATAAAAAGATACGCTAAAGGATATATGGTGATAAGGGTAACGAAATGAAAGGCTAAGGCTCAAAAATGGTTTCAAGGGTCAAAGTACTAAAGGTGAGTACTTTCAAATTCGGCTAGGCAAATTAAATAACCTTAAGATGAGGTTATCTAACGAAGGCTAAAAGGGTTAGAAACGAAGGCCTCTATCAGTGCAATGGTGAGAAATACTTCTCTTATGTGGTCTCGACAAGCATTCAAAGTGACAAGTTCTACCTTGGGTCAAAGTCGGTATTCCTCACGAAATAATAAACAATTAGGCTCAAACTCTCAAAGGAATAGGGTGAGGCACTCATGACAATTGGTATCCTTTCAGTGTTCTCCTACGCAAGCAACTAAGTTCCAAAAACAATCTCAGATATCGAAAAAAATGGGGTCAAGTTTCAAAGCTTTCAAAAATTTGAAAAACGACAAATCAAAAAGCAAAAAGTGAACCCATTCAAACATATAAGTCTACATAACCCCCTCCCCACACTTAAAATTTGCAATGTCCTCAATACAACAATCAAAACAATTAAGGAGTAATTGGGAAAAAAGAAACTTCTCGGGTTATGTGACGTGATCTGATCTGAGAGAGAGTATTCCAGAATCGTGCTCGATTCAAGATCATAAACGGCTGTATCTATTACCAAAAAGAAAAAGAAAAAGTAAAAAGAACAAAATAAAAATAAACCAAACAAGCAAACAATTAAAAGTCTTAATCCTAAGCAAACCAAACAAACAAAATAAAAGAGTTCAACCAAACCACACCAAACAAAAACAGAAATAAAAATTGTTTAGACAACCATATCGAAGGATAGAGATAAAAGAGATAGAGATCAATAAGGGCCACGAGGTTGGTTGCGCCAATCCTCGAAAGTAGTGAAACCGGGCGGTGCATCCTCGGACTACGGCCAAAATGGTGATGGAGCATAAGCGGTGTTCGGTTGAATACCGAAGTGGGAGGCCATTTGGTTCATCACTCCACTTTGCCAATTCGCTTGGTGGAGAGCCTCCGTTGTGTTGTACTTCATGTGTTGATGATGCTGGCCGTAGGACAAAGACATATCCGAGAGTCGGCTACTCAAATCTTGATACCCGAATACGCCGTCCAATCCGCCGGTTGTTCTCCCTCGTTCACCCCACTCGTGCCACCGGTCTCTTGCGTGCTTTGCGTCGCTCTCCTCGTTCCATAAGCTTGGGGATTATGAATCCACGTGTTCCAATATCCACTAATTAAGTGATCCACCATCGCTATCCCCATTCCACGAAGTTGGTCCATATCGATCAAACCCATCTCACCGAGGCTCTTCATCGAAGCAATAGCACCCTCGGTTAAAATGCTGAAGTGTTTGGCAAGAAATGTAATGTATTGTTCACCAACCATTATGTTTCCCTCTCGATAACCACCCCCTTTAGCGAGTTACACGGCAATGATGTACGGGGCGTTCGGATACTTGTCATCCGTGGAAAGTTGCTCAAGAAGCCAAAGATCATAAGTAGAGACCTTTTCCTCACTCGAGGAACGGGCGTTCACCGCGTGAACGAGCATTCGATGTAAAAGTCGGTCCGAAGAAGAGAGAGAAAACCCTTAACCTTGAGATTGTTGACATAATCGCCATCACCCAGAATCGCCCAAGCCAACCGAGGATCAAAACCGTCTTGCCCCTTCGCGCTAGCCCACATGTACTCCACGAAACCGGGAGCATCGACCTCGGCTTGGGTGTAGATCCCCAAAGCCATGGCAAACTCGGTCAATGAAAGCGATCGCCAAACTCCACCAAGTCGAAATGTCATGCACGATTGGTAGAACTCCTCACGGGCCTTTTCGGCATCGAAATGGAAAGTAGCCACAAACTCAATAATAAGCTCGCGATAAAGGGTCTCGGCAATGTCAAAGACACGCTCCCAAGCATGGCATATGTAGTACTCGATGCCATCTTCGTCATAGGCGTGCTTCTCGAGTATCGCCTGGATATTGTTCTCAACTCCCATGGATCGAAGAAGGTTCCAATCGACTCTCCTCGGCACGAAAATCTGACGGGTGACAAGCCAGTTAACTATGTCTCGGTACTCCTTACGCTTTGGAGCGTTCAATGTAGGATCATTCATAAAGTGGGTGAATGCATGGCTCCCATCCGGTGCACGGAAAGTAGGAGCGGTGGAGGTCGACGCACGGGTCTTTTGTCTCTACAAAAAATTTAAAACGAAATTGTCTTAGCTAGATGTGATCGATAAGTGCAAGACAAAATTCAAAACCATCTTAATTCCAATGAAACAAAACCTCCATGACTAACAAGTTCAATCTAAACGAATGCATGCGTGAAAAATCCAAATCAAAGGGGGTGTGTAACATTCCCACACTTGAACTTTTAGTCAAGCTCCCATCAAAAACAAATCTAGAGAGTTCTAACAAAGGGTGGGGGATTTTGGTGCAAAATCCCCACACTTATCATCAAAGCATAACCAAACTAGATTCAATCATCAATATCTCATGCTAGAATGAAATTGCAATCAAAACTCATAGCATGCATCAAACAATAACAATAATCAGTCAATGGATTTTCAAAAACAATCTTGAATCTATGAAAGCACGAAAACACCATTGATGCCCAAATAGAAGATCAAATCTCACCAAATCAAGCTAATCCAATGAAATCGAGTTAGGAATCATACCTTTGACGCCATGGATAATGAAGTTGAAGCTCAAGTAATTCGATTTTCGCAGGTTCGTGAAGAAAGGTCGCGGCGCCTAGAGAGAAATTAGGGTTGTGTACTTTGAAAAATTGAGAAAGAAGGGTTTTAAAACCCGTCTGTACCGATTTCGCGCTGCTAAACAAAAGGTTTCGCGTCACGAAACGTGAGGTTATCGATAAAATTTGCCCTAATTCAAAAATGTCGCGCCGCGAAACAGACCTCTCGCGCCGCGAGAATCGAAATTCTTACCTGAGACAAAGGAGAGCTGATTTCGCGTCGCCAAGTTTAAAAACTCACGATCGCCAAATAGTTTCTGTTTCCGATTTTCAAAATTTTCGTTGCGCTTCGGATTTTCTCGTTTTTGGCTTCTATCCCCTCCGTATGGTTATCTAAGAAATAACAAACAAAAATATTAGCAAAAACACACTTGAAAACACAAAAAATGAAAAAGGAAAGAACATGTGCCTCCCGAGAAGCGCTTCATTTTTTAATGGGTCTATAGCTCGACCCCACTTTCAGCTTATTTCTTGGCACGTCGGGCTGACGAGCCCTTCTTCTTACTATGCTCCTTCTTGGAGGGTCCCGACCCGTTGGGTGTTTGATCCTTTTGGTGTATCGGGTTCGGATAGTCCTCCGTTTTCTTCATATGCTCGTGAGGGAGTAGTGGGCGGCTCATGTCCTTCTTGTAGGCTTGAGAAGGGTACTCATAAGGTTCATCGAGATGGGTGACCGGCTCTCCATAGGGATTAAAATAGATCATCTTTTCTCCATACCCCAAGCTTGACACTTGATTGCGCATATCGACGTTTACTTGGGCGGTATGTAGAAAAGCCCTTCCGAGAATAATCGGGATCTCCGTATCCTTCGGGAGGTTAGCTATGATGAAGTCCGTAAAGTAGACGAAATTTCCGATTCGTATCGGGACTCCTTCCGCTATCCCCAACGGTTTAGTTATGTATCCCATTCACCCCTCGGTATTGGTAGTTCGTAGGTGCAATCTTTTTGATCCCCATTATCCTACAATAACAAACAGGCATCATGTTAAGTACAACACCTGTATCTATCAAAGCAAGACCTTCAAATTTAAAACATGAAATAGGTAAACTGTAACTTCCCGGATCATGCTTGATAGGGGCAATGTAGGTGAGCTCGTCCTCCGCCACCTTCTCTTTCTCCTTCTCTTTACCTTTGTCCTTCTTTGGTATCACAAACTCCGCATATCCACCTTGCTTACCGTCTTCCTCCTCATCATCGCTCAAGGAAATGGGTCCTTTAAGTCCTAGATGCTCGAATGATATTGTGAACCCCTCCGAATCATAGTCCGTGGCATAATCAGGTTCACTACCGCTATCGCTATCCACGTACTTTTTCGTGTAGATGTCAGTCCAATTCTTCTTTGATGTTTCTTCCGACCATCATGAGCAGTGGCGGATCCAGAAAATTTTGAGAGGGGGGTCGGAATTTAAGTAATCTTATATTACGAAAATTATTTATTACCATCGTTGTTTGTTGCAAATCTTACATTTTTATTTTTATATATCTTTTCATTTTTTAGCTAGTTAAACAACAACTTTTTTTGGAACATCTTTTTGTTTCCCTGACGAAATAATAGTATAATTAATATTTAGCCCAAAACAATTAACAACAAATACTTAAAAAAATATAGATGTAATTTATTTTTTATATTAATGGTTATGTATTTTTTTTAAAAAGATTATGATGTACTATTATAGTATTTTATTAGTATAGCTCAATGATTATTCTTGATGTGAATGTATTTATTAGTTAGTTAAATTTTATAAAGTTTAAAGAGCTTCAAGAAATTATGTATATTGAATAATTACTAGTAAATTTAAAATTTATGGGATTATACATAATTAACAGTAGCCAATACCAAATTATTAATTAACTTATATTTTTATCTAATAGTTTATAGACAAAGGATCATCAATCGTATGAGAATTTAAGTTAACATAAGAAACGTAACAAATAGATTTGAACCGTTGATCACTTTTAACTCAACATCTCAATAGAACTTAGTTTATAATATGTTATAAATAAATATAAATAGGTAATTATACATAAAATAACATTAAAATAAAATAAAATAACAAATTTATTTATGCTAATAACATTTTAAAAAAAAAACTACTTTTACTACTATATGTAAAGCAACTAAAGGTTTGCATGATGGTTGAATATTAGTTATTGAATTATAATTACGGACATGAACTTTAATTGGAATTGTTCAAAATTGGGGGTGTCTAAGTAAAAATTTTGGGGGTCAAAACCATAAAATATGTTCATAAGTGATAAAACCCATTATATAAAATGAATTATTTAGGGGACTTATGGGTGTCATTTGACCCCCTTATCAAAAGGGTGTGTCCGCCCCTGATCATGAGCATTGGCTTTGCGTTTTCTACTTTTCGGTTGACTTGGGTTTGCATTGGTAGCTCCCCTTGAGTCCTTTCACTTAGCAATTGCGAGATACGACCAACCTGCATTACCAAATTCTGGATAGTACTTTGATGGTTACGTAAATACGAATCTACCTCATCATTGATAAGTCGGTCCTCGATAGAAACACGCGGCTCTCCATCCGTTCGTTGGTTTTGTTGGTTTGGTGCAAAGAATCCGGGAGGTCTCGGAATGAAGTTACGGTTGTTGTTCCACCTCCCTTGGTAATCGCCTCGGTTGAGGTAGTGTACCTCCTCGGGTGTCATCATTGGACGATTCGGGCAATCTTTCGTTAAGTGCGGTCATTTGCACTCCTTGCATCCAACCTGCAAAGCATGAACAGATTTAATCAATTCTTCAATTTTACGTTCAAACTTTACCTGTTGGTTTTTCATTGCGGCTAGTTCATCGGATGGGTCGAAGTTGGTTGAGATTTTCCCGGCCATTCTCGGGGTTTGCAAGCGCTTGTCCTCCAATCTATGTTGTGAATCAGCATGTCCTCGAGAAGCTTATACCCTTCCGTGGGCGTTTTGTACATGAATACACCTCCGGCGGATGAATCTAATGTAGCTCGAGAAGAATAACCAAGCCCACTATAGAAAGTTTGGACTTGCTCACTCTTACTTAATTCGTGACCCGGGCACGAATTTAGAAGGTGTTTGAATTGCTCCCATGCTTCGGATATTGTTTCCCCGTCATCTTGTCGAAAGGATCGGATCTCGGCTCGTAGCTTATCGATTTTGGATGGTGGAAAAAATCTGAAAGGAACTTTGAGCGAAGTCCTTCCCAAGTGGTGATCGAACTCGGTTCCAAAGATCGTAACCAGCTTTTGCTTCTCCAGTGAGTGTAAGAGGAAAAACTCGAAGACGAATCGCATCATCTCGACCTTCCTCAGTTTTGAACAAATCGCAAATATCCACGAAGTTCTCCATGTGTACGATAGGATTGCTATTGCTTTTCCTGTCGAAAGTAAGGTCCTTCATCATGTGAAGGAGCTTCCCCGGGATCTCCTTGTTTAAGTCCGGCTTTGTGATCGGATTGGTGGGTACGGTCGGAGCGGTTCTCTGGGCGGTCCACATCGGTGCATCGTCTCCCATTTCGAAATTCAAAGCTCGCGGTCGAACTTTGTTAGCTTTTGACTTCTTTTTGTTTCTTTTTCTGAACTCTCTCTCCGATTCCTCAAATGGCTCTAACAGTTCCGTTGTGACTGAAACCACAACAAACGTTTACGAGCAACTTGCGGGAAACAGAGAGATAAAAGCAATTAACTAAAAACTAGAAAGCGAAAAACTTGCAAGGGATTGAATCCCTCACAAGGATCGACTAACAAAACTAATAAAGACTAAAAATCTAACAACTACCATTCCCCGGCAACGGCGCCAAATACTTGATGCGGTAATTATCGTATATAAAAAAACGACACAAGTTTTAACCTCTAAAGCCTAACCACTGTTACGACATTCACGGGCAACCGTACCTGATCGTGAGTAATATAGTGTAGAAAAATCCAGGTATCGTATCTACCACTGGGAACGGTCAAGTTATGTAGACTAATAATCTTAGCTAATTTAATTAATCTAAAGCTATTGGGGGTTTTATGAAAACTGTTTGAATAATTAAAAGACAACTAATTAAACAACTAATTAACTAAGAAACAAAAGACAACTGATTTAATTAACTAACTAGAAAACACAAAGAATGTAATTTAAACTTTATACGAGGAAAACAGTAGTACTTATCATGGTATAACGACTCCCCAAGTGGATGATTTAAATTAGCCAAAGGTATGGTTGTCAACTAGGTTGGTCTTCCTAGTCCTAATACATAGACTGATTGTCAGGCAATCTAGCCAGCCACCCAATTCTATCACTATTGCACCGAATTCTAATATCTGGCTGCTCTCGGTCTGAGCTGACCACCTAACACAACTCTCCGGGTTTCCGAAGGGAAGGTCAAGAAAAGTTGATTAACCTATCGGAGTCTATCTATCTAGGTTAAACAGATACACCCAACCTATGAATTCAAATATCCATACAATACGAATCAAACCGGAACCGTAGAACACATTCAATAAACCAAAAACAAACCAATAAACATTAAATCACAAAAACATCATCCACAAGGTTCATCTACCACAATAAGTACCACTAAAGAAAACTACTCACTAATCATAACTAAAACAGCAAAAACAAAAGTAGAGACATACATTATAGCGACCGTACAACGATAGATGATCTAGAACCAAACTGGTAGCGTATCGGCACAAATCTCTCTATCTCACTCAAGCTAAACTGACTCGAAAGGATCTAATAATGTAAGAGTATGGAGCAGGATTGTAGCTTGATTATTGAAGATGATTTCTGGACTGAAGGAGGAGATCTGTATTTAAAAGGCCATCCGGAGCTCGTTTCGCGATCGTGAGGCTGCGGGCTCGCGGCGCGAGACACTTAATCAAACCCTAGGTTTCCCATCTTTGCGAGCTTCGCGACGCCAAACTTTAAAACTCGCGGACGCGAAATGCTCACTGGATTGAGTTTTTCCAATTTCCACGTTTTTCGCCTTTTTCCGTACTTTTCCGTTCCACGGCCTCCAAAACCTACAAAAGTGAGAATCAGTCCAAAACATGAGTAATCAGATCAGAAATGGGTGAGAAATGGGGTAAAATCAGACAATTAAGTACGACCAAAACATGTATAATTTTGGTGTTATCAGTACTCCAAAAAATGCGACCATTGTCGGCTACGCCGATGCAGGTTACTTATTAGACCCGCATACGGGACGTTCAAAATCAGGTTATGTCTTTACCATTGGGAATACGACGATATCCTGGAGATTTCGTAAGCAGACTCTAGTTGCTACTTCGACGAACCACTCTGAGTTACTCGCATTCTATGAGGCGGCTAGAGAGTGTGTATGGCTTTAAGCAGTTATTAGCCATATCCGAAGTACATGTGATTTAGCGCATGATCCCGATGAACCGATTGTCATCTGTGAGGATAACACCGCTGTTATTGGTTAAGAAAAACACGGTTACATCAAAGGGGATACAACTAAGCACATCTCGCCAAAGTTGTTTTTTACACATGAGCAATAAACACTTCAAAAGATTGAAGTACAACATATTGGATCAGAAAAAAATCATGCAGACTTATTCACCAAGTTACTGCCAAAGTACTCGTTCCAAAAACATCTCAAAGCAATTGGACTTAGGAAGCTCTATGAGCTACCCTAAATGACATGCCTTGTTGTATGTGATTGAAGATTGCATCCTGATGAATGCCTAATATACCCTGTCGTGTGAATCTTCACTTCATATTGTATACATGTGAGGGGGAGCATCCTGTTGAATGCTAGTGTACTATTTTTCTCTTTAGTTCAAGGGTTTGTCCCATTGGGTTTACCTTGACAAAGTTTTTTTTTAATGAGACACAAACTTTGTTCTATTCTCACTAAGTATATTAAAAAATATGATATCCAGTAGCATACTTCTAACCATTGTGTACTCTTTTGTCCTTCGATTAGAGTTTTTTTCCCACTGGGTTTTCTCTAACAAGGTTTTAATGAGGCACACCATGTATGGTCATATCTCTTTCCACTACTGACTTTGTGTACTCTTTTGTTCTTCGACCAAGTGTTTTTCCCACTGGGTTTTCTTGGCAAGGTTTTTAATGAGGCACAAGTTTTCTAGTCAGATGACTCATACACTTGTATAGTGTGTTAGCGCATACATTTATCCGATGCATAAAGAGCTCAAGACATCCACATTGCTTTTTTTCCTTCGACCAGGGTTTTTTTCAAAGGGTTTTCTCCGACAAAGGTTTTAACGAGGCGAATGTTTGAGGGATTATCAGAAGATACAAGACTTTGAAGTGTAGTGCGGTTTGGTGTAAATTAGACACCTAAGAGGGAGTGTTGTAACTCATAATTTATGAGTATTGATGTCTCATTTAACACCATTATGATGGTCATTATGTATGAGTTAATAATATTGTAACTCTTATTTCTTCATTTATGAGTATTGATGTCTCATTTAACACCATTATTGGTGATGAGATAGTAGATCTGTTTTCGGGTAGAAGGGTTGAAATGGGTAAGTTGTCTGAAAAAGTAGGAGAAGTAGGTTTTTAGAGCAATAGTTTTTGTGGAAGGAGTAGTCGTACCTGATGAGACATCAACTACCTGCTCTAAATCATGAGCAGGTTATTTATCAGTGGCTCCTTGGATGGTTGGTTCTGCTCCCCCTCAGCTTGATGTACCTTTCCAACTTGCTGAATCAGAGAGGTAGAAGCATAAGCCTTAGCTTTGATCATGTGGGGGTTGATCATCATCACATCGTTATGTCCCCAATCCACCCTACCACAATCATCGTTGTGTTGTCTTCATCATTATTGTCATCCTCAGCATCTTCGGCTTCTTCTTCCACGACTTGGTCGTCTAGGAAGTGAGAGAGATCTGAGGGACCAGGTTCATCAGCGGCGACACCACCAGTAGGTGTTCTCTCCCTCTCAGTCGCTAAAGGGTTTACCCTTAGAGTGGCTGAAAGCAGTTAGTGAAGAACCCTCTCCACGGTGGAGACCATCGTTCCAAGATCAACCAACGTGTTTCCCTGACTTAGGATAAGATCCCTATCCAATTGTTTGAAAGAAGGAGCAGGGGCCTAAGAGCGCAAGGTCTCAACCTCGGTAGTCAAATTATGGATCAGCATGGCTTGGTGATTGATGGTTACCTTAAGCTCATCAATCTTGGCATCCTAAGCCTGGAGCAAGGAGAAAATGTCATCCCTGATAGGCGTCAGGTCTAAAGAACTTGGTTGAGCTGAGGTGATGGCGGATTAAATGGCAGCGATGGTGTTTTTGCTGGAGTCCTCGATCTATTGGATAACGTCGGAGGATTATTGGAGGATCTGGGAGTTCTGCTTCTCAAGACCAGAGAGCTAAATGAAGAGCCCTGAGCCTTGAGAGCTGGTTGTTGCAGCATCTGAAACAGCTTGAGTTCTAGCTTGGAGATCAGCGAATGCTTTCTCAGCTAGCTCTTTATCAGCTTGAGCTTTAACAGCAGCTTCTCTATCCCTTGCAGCAATATCCAAGAGAGCCTTTTTCTATTGCTCTTTAGCTATCTTTGCTTTCTTTGCAGTATCAAGTTTAGCTTAAACCGCAACAACAACTTTCCACTTATTTTCCACCTTAGAAGTGGTGGAAATAGCAGCTTGAGGAGCTTGTGGAGGTACTTGTAAAGAACCTGCACTACGAGCAACTAATTGAGTACACGACTTCTTATTGGGTGTCAAGAAAGAAGAGGTAGTAGTATTACATGTGGTTGGAAGGGCATCAGATTGATTATCCTTTGATTTCTCTAAGGACTTGTGGGATGATGCCTCAGGTTCTTTAGTTTTGTTAGCTTTGGAAGCTGTGGAATTACAAGAGAGAGTTAAATAGTATTTAGAAGATTAAGAAAGGGATTTAGTGGTATGAGAGTTACCTGGTGCACCCATCTTCTTCAGGGGTCGCTGCTTTTTGGCTGGAGGTGAAGAAGGAGCAATGGAGGAGGAGGATCGCTTTTGCGATGAGGGAAGTAAAGAATATACCTGATGTTGGTGAGATCATTTTTTTTTTTTTTGGGAAAACCCGGCAATATTATAAAAGAAAAAACAGGAGGGCACTAACACCCAGCAACAAAGTCAAAACCATAGACAGGCCCTATGGCAAACCAAACCAAAAAAGCAAATAACCAACCAAAAAGGAAGCAACCCAAACAAATACTAAAAAGGACACCAAAACACCAGACAACACAAACAAAAGCAAAAAAATTAGCCATCTAAGTCTTCAGTCTCTTCCTAGCCTTCCACGACGCCAATCTCAAGTCAATTTGATCCCGGATCATCTTAAACAAAACAATAGGCGGCTGTTTAATACCTTGAAACATTCTTCTATTCCGTTCCCTCCAAATGGTGAGATCATTGTCATTGTTATCTTGAGAGGGCAGCGAGAGTGTCTCGGAGGGATGGATAGCCATGGAATTCTCTTGGGTGGAGGACGGAGTCTCCAATTGTTGGATATTTTAGGTTGCCCACTGATAACACCAAAATGATGCTTGTTTGGTTGTTCTAAATTGATAAGATTTACCCCCATTTATGCTTGTTTTGGTACATATTACTTCCAAAAAGATTTTCTTTTCGGTTTTGCAGGTTTGAAAGGCACTTGGAACGAAAAGTAGGAAAAAAAGACAAAAAAGTACGAAAAATGGATTTTGGAGAAACAGACCACTCTCGCGATCGTGAGATGGCAATCTCGCGCTACGAGATGTGATGCATTCAAGAAGGATTTCATACTGTAAATGCTTGGCGTCGCGAAAGCAGAAATTGGCATCGCGAAATTAGTCAACAAGGATGGAAGCTTCTAGAATATTCAAGATTCACTGATTTGGAAAAGTTTTCAAGGCCTCACGTCACGAAGCTCAACCTCGCGATCGCGAGGTGCGCCAATTTAGCCTTTAAATACTGCCTTCTGCCTAACAAAATTGATACAATTCATATACATCACATATCTCAAAAAAGCCAGAGGAGGAATAACGTATGAACCTACAATTGAAGAAGGTGCTTAAACACAGCTAAACATTGTCGATCTACACCCGGAGTTGTCTTGCTAGTGCCTTATCTTTAATTGCTGCATGGTCTGCCTAATGTGTTCATATACTTGCTTGATTTAGTTTTCATTATGTTTAATGGTTAATACTCTTTTAGTATTCACTATGGTTCGATAAACTTGAAGGATGATTTGATTTTGATATTCTATTTATTAGATTTATGACTTTTGAATGTTTATCTTGTGAATTCCTATCCATTGTTTTAACTGTGGATACTTGAACTCCTAGGTTGGGCGTATTTGTTATCTGACAATTAATGAATAAACTCATTTTGGTTAATCAACCTCCCTTACCTTTCACCTTTGTGACGTGGTAAGCAATCCTTTGACCAAAGTAGATTGGATAGTAGGGTCCTACGACTTGGCCATAGATAGGGTTACTGGTATTTGGATTTATGTCCTTATACTCCGGGCTGGAAGACCTTCCGGTTGATAATCACATGATATTCTCAGGGTGACTCGACTTAAATTCCTACGATTGTCATTGATCTAGGGTTTTCATTAGTTAATCAAATCATTTGAAAATGGATTCTCAATAACCATAGTGAATACTTATTTCTTCTTATAAAAAGTTACAATCTTTAATTGTTTGTTTGCTTATTTTCATTACTGTTTCCATAACAAACAAAAAACCTCTTTTTAAAAGTGTAATTGCTAGGTTAATTGGTAGAACTAATATACTAAATATAAGTAATTTCACTGTTCCCAGTGGTAAGAACGATACCTGGACTTACCTACACTATATTATTCCAATCAGGTACGCTTGTCTGTGTGTGTGGTAATTTAGTTGGCTTAATTTTAAAGGGTAAACTTGGTACTATTATATATATATATATATATTTTACCGCATCACCCGCAGGATATTGTTGATCAAGATTGCGTGAGAAGATTCTTGACATAAATCGGGGATAGAGAACGCCTTATATTCTGGGAGAGTGAGGCTTGGTGGATTCTTTTGTTGCTTCTGATACCACTTGTTGGTCTTAATCAAGTGACCTTCAACTAAAAGGAGCTGTAGAGGGAGGGGGGTTGAATACAATTATTCAAAATCAGTTTCAATTTTAAATTCTGTTGTATTAAAGTAAATATTGAATTTACAAAGATTGTCGCGAAAATAGATAAGGACTAATCCTAATCTACACAATCTTAAATGTTACACAAAGCTTTCTCTAATGCACTAGTGAGATGGAAAGATAGAAAGAAAGAAGGATGGAAAGTGAAGGAAGGACTGAGTATAAAGAAGTGATGGATAGATGTTTCAAGAACGAATCCAAGATATCTTATTTATACTGCATGCTTTAAATGCATGTTATGGTCATTTTTACACGTGTTGTGTATCTAGTGGTCCATATGTACTATTTGCCATTTTAATAATATTATGCGTAAGAAAGCATAATAGGTAAAAGGCAAACAGTTGCTTTTGGAGGCTGATAAGTACGAAGGGAACAATGTTTAAAACGTCACTTCTGTACTCTGTTAGTAAAGCATGGTAGTCCTTGATGTGCATTAAAGATAGTAAGACAAATAAAAAGTCTTCAGGTGTAAGCCTCTGATCAACGGCTAGAGATCGCTGGTCCCTTGAGACATCAGTGGTCGTTGAGGCTTGATTTCTTTAGACTGTCATGCATGTATAATCAGGTAGCTATCACTGAAATCAGTTTTCAAATCACGAGCAACATTATATCTATCATCAGCTACTTTTTTGACATCGCTGGTGGTTCTTGTATCTCGACTTCTTTCTCTTCAATACTTCATTTCTTGTAATCTTTTATCAGGGATACTGAACAGACTCAGTGTGTCCTTAATGTCGAAATGTATTTGTAAAGCAAAGCTTGAATATGAAAGACTTATCAAGGAACATTCTCAATGATAATTCCTCAAGCTTGAGTATAAATAAAGTATCTATACTAAGTAAGATCAGGGTCATTATTATTTCATCAGTCTTAGGAGAGCTGAATCAACAAACTTATCCCGTGTGTGCTAATTCGTTTTTTAAATTTGAAAATAACCAGTTTTTAAAAAAATAGCCATTTAATTATGGTCTTTGATTAAAATGATCAACGATTGTAATGGGTTAACACGATTCACACAAATAGTGGGTTCACAGTAAAACATTGTGAATATATTGTTTTTTGAACATTCATAGTAAAAACACTGTAAGTGTTACGTTCACGGTGTTT
This sequence comes from Centaurea solstitialis, assembly GCA_030169165.1. Classification (NCBI taxonomy): domain Eukaryota; kingdom Viridiplantae; phylum Streptophyta; class Magnoliopsida; order Asterales; family Asteraceae; genus Centaurea; species Centaurea solstitialis. The sequence continues at coordinate 37,334,654 of CM058042.1, read as the reverse complement.
TTTGATCTGAAGTTTGGATATTTTTTACCTTCACAGCATATTTGCTATGAATGTTCAGATTTACTTTCACAGCATTTTTGATGTGAAAGTTCCGTTTTTTTTACCTCAATAATATTTTTTAGTATGAATATTCGAATTTTATTTACATTCACAATGTTTTGTTGTGAAGTTTTATGCATAAATTCTTGGTCTCACGGAAATAGTTTGGTCTCACGTGAACCCAAGTCTATATATATATTTATATATATATATATATATATAGAGAGAGAGAGAGAGAGAGAGGGGGGGGTTCATTTGTTAGGGGCTAATTTGTGTTAACCGTGTTAACCAATAATGGACCAATAGGATTCCTCTATTATCCCTATTTTTCATCTTATGTGGGCCACCCTTCTATATTTTTGGAATTAATTAATTTTTCATTAAATTAGAAAATCAATCTTAACCACTGATTGAAATGATCAATGATGGTTATGTGGTTAACACGTTTAACACAAAGTGTGTAGTTAACAAATGAACCTAGAATCAAGTTCTTGGGAGATCAAGTTGTTTCCGTGAGACTGACATTTTTTACATGAAACTTCATAGCAAAACACTAAAAAAGTAAAAAAAAAATTCGAACATTCATAGTAAAAACACTGTAAATGTTACATTCACAATGTTTTTTATTGTGAAAGTTTTATTTTTTTTACCTTCACAACATTTTTGCTGTGAAGGTTCAGATTATTTCTTTTTTACCTTCACAACATTTTCACTAGTTTCGTTTTTTCACCTTGTTTTGGATTTTTTTACCTCGATAGTGTTTTTTAGTATGAATATTTGAACTTTAGTAATCTTCACGGTGTTTTGTTGTGAAGTTTCAAACGTAAATCTCAAGCGGTCTCACAGAAACAACTTGGTCTTGCGTGAACCTAAGTATATGTATATATAGATATATAATCTTAATGAAAAAATACACGATAGCTTGAAAGGGAAGAAAATGGGCATGTACTATCATAATAACATCCTCCTCGTAGTTGCCAATGTTGTAACAGACAATCTTTGTTGTTGCTTCAAACCGTATGCTCTTAGACTTGCAAAAGCAAACTCACCATATTCACTTCTACCAAACCTATGATATCTTTTTCATATGGTATGATCCATAAAAAAACAAAATAACTTGAATGGATTTGATAAAAATCAAATAACTTGAATGGATTTTTTAAAACTTTATCCCGTTGCTTATGTAATATTAATTTATAGGTAGAAATATTTGTTTGATAAAGTGTGTCTAAGAAAAATAAGTTCCATTTTTATACATGAAATATGGTCTTTTAACTTGAATTAACAATTTAACATAAACAATATATAGTTTATAATCATGACGATAAGATTAAATATAATTGGAATATTTTCTTTTCAAGAAATGGAATATGATCGAAGGAGGTTCTTACGAATAGGGAAGAACGTACGGTTCTTTTTAAAGATGGTCAATTTCTCATAATAATATGAACATTTTCATATAGATCATGCATTGAAACATAGTCATGAGATCAAGTCAAATAGATTGAAATTTGGTCACTTATTCATCAACATATTTTTAATAGCTTATTAGAAATCAGAAGTGCCAAACAAGTATAACATATTTAGAAGCGGGTTTGGGAAAATAAGATGTATGTAGACCTTTTATTTATCCTTTAATAGTAGGGTGTCGTTTAATGAAAACTTATGAAAAGGTTTTAAAACATTTAAGAGGAGTTGAAACTAAAAAAAAGAAAAGCTTAAGGCTGTTTAGTTGGTTTTCAAATAAATTATATATGGATAAAGTTGTCTTAGTGATATTAATCTATTTCTTTTTGGAACAACAGGTATATATATTACGAGACCAGACTAGCAAGACACTTGTAACCAGCAGCCAAAACAATTACAAGGAAGAAGGAGTGTAATAACTGAAACTTTAGTTTTGTAGTAACTTGAATTTTGGGCGTTAAATTACCAAATTGAAAGAAAATGTGGAAAACGGGTTGAAAATGTGCATTATTGAAAGTTGTTAATGGGTTTGATTTAAACCCTTTTGGGAATGGGCTTAGCCCTAAGCCCATGCTATTTAAAGGCCTAAACCCTAGAATTTGCCATTTTTGGGAAATCGTTTGTGAGTGTGTGAAAGTGTGTGTGTGTTCATCATCATCTTCAAGCATTCTTCATCTCTAAATCGGGATTTATCACCAAAGGTAAGATTTACGATGCTTTTTAGCGTAAAAGTTATTTAGGATTGATTATTAAGTGAATTGTAATCAATTAGGAGTGGTTTGAGGTGATTTGGATACCTTTAGATTGATTTTTAGGGCTGTTTTGAGTATTCTGTGAAATCCTGAATCAGGCAACTTCTCCAGTTCCCCGAGTCAGATTTATCTTTTCCCGAGTCGGGATTTGGCTTTTCCCGAGTCGGATTCCGACTTTCCCCGATTTAAATATGAGTTTCCCGAGTCGGATCATAGGAATTCCCTCGGGATATTCCTTTTCCCGAGTCGAGATATCCTTTTTCTCGTGTCAGGCTTCAAGAGTTGCCCGACTCGACCTTGAACACTTCCCCGTGTTGGGATTGTAGTTTTCCGAGTCCGGATAGTCATTTCCCTGAGTCGGGATAATGTCTTTCCCAGTGTCAGGATATTTGATTCTCGGGTCGGTTTCCGTTAAATTACCCCCGTGCTAGGTCTGCCTAGGGGTGTTATAGTTAGTGGGTTTTATTAAGAGCAAATCATTAATGCCTTAGAATATTTACAGATTCACTAGGACGAGTAGCTGGGAGTACAGTGAGATAGACTCACGTGAGTTTCCTTACTGGATTGAATGGAATGTTTTAACTGTTTTAAAAATATCCATTTTGGTTTTTATAAATGTTTTGACTGCGAGTTTACCTGATGATTTATATGATGATTGCGAAATGAAATGATATGAAATGGTAATTACATTTAAGCATACTTAAAATTTTAATATATGAATACTTTGTTGATAGATGTGTTGCGTTAAGGACACTGGATACCTTGGAACTACATGTTCCTTGGGAGTGTTTACAATTTGGCCTGATCAGTCATTTGGGGGTACCTCGGGACTGCGTCCCTTGCGAGTTATTGTTAGGCGTTGGATGGGCCTGATCTGAATGTCATTAAGTGACGGGGTTTTCTTTGTCCGCAACACATCTGCTTGTCTGAATGTTTTGAAATGTGGCCAGCGGGCCGAAATTATAAATGGTCTGTTTTATTTGAGGGAATTCACTAGAACCTATGGTCTAACCCTCGTTTTCCAAATCTTTTTCTTTTTAACTGTTACAGGTGTAGCACGAGAGAGAGAAAAGGGCAAGGAGAAGGTCTGAAGTCTAGGTAGATTCGGCCTTAGTAAATAATACGCACTTTAGATACCTGAATTTATATCTCGACCGTGGAGGGTTGTTCCACGTGCACTCGACATTTAATGCTTTATTAATGATAGTATATTGATTTCCGTTGCGTTAGATCACTGGGGTTTAACTTATGTTGCGTTAATTGTTTGTTTGGGAAATCAGGGTGTTACAAGGAGAGCAGCACTAGTTCAACCAACTAACATCTCTACCGAAACTACAACGATTATGAAACCATAAATACGGAACCACTTGAATGTCCTTTGCAATAATGTCGCGAATAAAATGAGGGAAGTAATGTGTTATTTAAATTAGGGATGACATCTTTGGACAAGAAAGCTTGGTTTTCTACAAGCTTACTGGAATAAATCATTTTTTATATCATTAAGCCACTATCAAATTAGCAATCATATATAGCTGGCTGAATAAGTTGGGAGTCCTAATAAGCTTATTAAGTAGATGTTCCACTATATATATAGAGAAGCATTCAGTTGTTAACCCACTTTTATGTGTTAACCTTGTAAACCACCTTCCAACCAATCAGAATTTAGTATTTATTTTGGTTTAATATTAATCATTTAGGGGTATTAGTGTCATTTTGGTTCAATATCAATCAATTATTCAGTTACCATATTTTTCTCTTCAATTAGGAATCAATCACTTAATCATTTATGGGCGGCAATTGCATACGTGAAACCGCCAGCAAAACACCACCGACGGTGCTCCACCGCAAAACTCCACCGGCTAAACCGCCACTACCGCCATCATTGCCGCCCATCTCCCATCTCGATCTTCTTGTTGCCGTCGATCGGTTGTCGCTGCTCACCCACCACTCCCACCGCCGCCGTCCAATCGTCTCTACCACCACTACCCACCGCCGCTCCGCCGACCGCCTTCCTCCATTACAATCGCCTCTCGCCGACTGCCGCCCATTGTCGCCTCTCTACCACCACACCCCACCGCCACCACCGCTTTCATCCACCATCATCGCTGCCATCCACCATGTTCGTCCTCCATTACTGCCGCCTCCACCGTTGTGACCATGTTAATCCTATGTCGTCTGCACCGTCTCCACCATCTGCACCGTTGCGGCCAGCTTAATCTTCCACTGCCTACACCACCGCTGCCGTCTCATTCCTCCACCGTGTGCACATGTGTTTTGCCGGCTTCTTCTGCCAACTACACCGCCGGCTGCACATGTGTTTTGTCGGCTTCTTCCTCCATCTGCACATGCGTTTCGTTTGAACACTTGTGTGTACGTCGTTTAAACACATGTGTATCGTCGGCTTCCTCCACCGTCTACAACCCCCATGTCGAAGTGCACATGTGTTTCGTCTGAACACTTGTGTGTACGCCGTCTGAACACATGTGTATTGCCGGCTTCCTCCACCGTTTACAACCCCGTTGCGGAGTGCACATGTGTTTCGCCGAAGTGTACCGAAGTCCGTCGGAGTGCACTAGTGTTATGTAGGGATGCATAGGGTTTTTGTAATTTGAATTTATTTTGTTTGAAATTTGAATGAATTTTAATTTTTTGTGTTTTCCCAAAATACCCTCGTGCACTTGTGTTTATTAGATTTTTAAAATTAAAATTATTCAAAATTCTCTAATTATAGGGATTTGATCTTGACCGTAGATTAAATAATCAATGGTTGTGATGGGTTAACATAGTTAACACAAAAAATGTGGTTAACAACGGAATGGGGATCTATATATATATATATATATATATATATATATATATATATATATATATAGAAAGATAGATGTCTAAATTAAATCTAGTTAATTTGGAACTCCATGGTGGCTAGCTACACAAACTTATATTGTCTTAGAGTGTAAGTCCCTAGTGTGGTAGATCTTACCCCTATATAATATATCTCAAAAAAATCTTTAACAAAAAAGGAATGTTCCAATATATACAAAAGTAAAATTATTCAAATGTAGTTGATATAAAACTCCGACGCTTTAAAGATTCTGAAACGTTTTTTAAAAGCTTTAGCAAGTGATAATTTTTATGCCTAGAACAAACATGTACGTTCGACATTTTTAATTAGGGTTTCATAAATATATCAATTGTTTTTAAATATAAAATATTTAACATAATTAGTAAATTTTAATCATCTGTTATAAATATTTAAATTATTAATAAGTATATCTTCATCGTTTTTATAAATATTGGTTTGTAATATTTATAAAGTTTGCTGATTAACCCTCCCCCCCCCCCCCCCTCCAAATGAAAACTAAAGTCTAAATTTTCATTGTGAACGTAAGGTAAGCTGAGAGGCCACATGGCATATTCACTCTAAATATTCATGTATTATTCAAAGCGAATATGATTCTATATTATTCAAAGCGAATAATACAACATTTTATATTCATTCATGTTATTCATTCTGAATAACACCGAATGTTGCGTTATTCGCTTCGAATAATACATGATTAGTTATTCATAGTGAATATGCCACATGGCGTGCTCTCGACTATCCTCACGTTTACAATGAAAATTGAATTCGTAGTCGAACTTTCGTCTATATATATAAAACAAAATAAAAAACCCAATATATAATTATTCAAGTATAAGGACATTATTCATAATTTTTTAGATACCATAAGCACCAAATCCGTAATTCACTCCACCAAATATCACAAAAGAGATCTAATATATCCCAAATTCCATTATCTCTATGTGTCTATCCAGGGGCGGAGCCAGGATTCCAATTTAGCGGGGGCTGAGAGATGTCAAACTAAATTAACTTCATTCGTTGATTTAAAGTGTTTAGACAAAACGTTAATATGAGATATGCAATTATTATTGGTCTTTGAGATGTGATGAGTGTGTAGATAAAAAAAACACAAAAAACTTAGGTTGTATTTGGCAAACTAGCTGATAACTGATAAACTAGCTTATGAAAAAATTATGTTTGGCAAAAAGTTGCCTATGAGTATGTAAAATGATTAAAATTGATATTTTGGGGTATAATAATTAATATTAATATGGGTATAATTGGAGAAAACTACAAGCTTCCGAAAAACTAGTCCAATTAGGCTTTGTTTGGCAAAAATAAGCTAGCTTATTAGCTAGTCTATCCAAACATGTACCTGAAGCTAGCTTATAAGCTAGCTTTTTGAAACGCTACTTTGAGTAGCTTATGAGGAGCTTATTGTAGCTTTTTCCAATTATACTCTTATTAATATTAATTATTAAATTCAAATACACCCTTTTTGGTCATTTTACATACTTATAAGCTAGTTTTTACCAAATATAATTTGTTCATAAGCTAGCTTATCAGCTACTAGCAAGCTTATCAATCAACAGCTAGCTTATCAGCTATCAGCTACCAGCTAGCTTATCAGATAGTTTACCAAACATGGCCTTAGTGTTTTAGTAAGCTAGCTTATGTCTTATGGTATGTGTTTGGATGGACAAATACAACCTTAATATTATGTATTGTTTTTTTTTTATTACTAATATTATGTATTGTTGTAAAACGTTAGAAGAGAAAAATATTTTAAAATACAACTTTAATCAATATATATTTTTATCCCAAAAATATATATAAAAAATATACATTTAGCGATAGAACTTACTTTTTTTAAAAAAAACTTATTTAAATATATATACTTATCATTAAATGTTTTTTTTATACTTTAGTTATCCAAAAAATAATTTAATTAAATATATATACACCTATTTGAAACCTTTCTGTTAGTTTAATTAAAAAGAGAAAAAAACAAAACAATTGGTAGTTTTCCCAGGTTTCGAACATGGGACTACTAGTTCATTGAAAATGTCTATTGCCAACTGAGCTATCTAAGTAGATTGATTGTAAGCTTCAACTAGTAACTACTAATGCCATGTTAGGGGGGGGGGGGGGGGGGGGCTAAGCACCAACTAGTCCCCCGATTGGCTACGCCTCTATGTCTATCTTTATCTTTTTTTCAACAACCGTTCCATAATAAAAATACCAAACTAGCAATACGCTAGCTACAAACCAAAGTCCACAAAAATATTAGAAGTACGACACTAATCATTATTCCAACTAATAAACCTACCAAACTAGGCCCGTTACAAATATATCTATCTTTATCGTAATTATTTGACTTAGACTAATTTCATGTAACCATGCAAAGAATAATAATTAAAATCAAATCATAGAAAAGTCCACATATTGCTTAGATATCTCATCCTTCCTTTTATAACCCAAACTTCCCTTTCATGGCCTCCCATTCTAACCAACATGTTCTTCTCATTCTTTCTTCTATTCCTCTTCTATCCCACATGTTTTTCGGCGAGAACACTGCCGCCACACAACCACCACGATCTCCACCGTAAACCACCACTCCACATGGCATAACTTCGAAAACTTCCTTAATGCCAGCAAAGGAGGCCACTTTAGCGGCATATCGGAGCTCAAGAAATACATGCAACGATTTGGGTACCTTCAGGTTTCTAACACAACCTCCAACGACAAATTTGATGAAAGATTAGAGTTTTCGGTAGCCAAATATCAAGAAAAGCTCGGCCTAACGGTCACAGGAAAACTAGACGCGGGTACGATCTCTCAGATGACGTTGCCAAGATGTGGTGTGAGTGACACCTTAACGACATCGAATCTACATGCAATTCAACGTTATAATTACTTCGATGGCAAGCCAAGATGGTCACGTGCCATCCCGACAACTCTCACGTATGCTTTCTCGCCAAACTGCGCAACGGATTCGAATTTGAAGCTTTCCGACATCAAGATAGTATTCCGAAGAGCCTTTTCGCGGTGGTCCGCGGTGATTCCAGTGAACTTCACGGAGGCGGAAAGCTATGGGTTTTCCGACATCAAGATAGGGTTTTACACTGGCGACCACGATGATGGAGAGCCGTTCGATGGGGTTTTAGGGATTTTGGCACATGGGTTTTCGCCGGAGAGCGGAAAGCTCCACCTTGATGCGGCGGAGACGTGGGCTTTGGATTTCGAGTCGGAGAAGTCAAAGGTGGCAGTGGATTTGGAGTCGGTGGCGACTCATGAAATCGGGCATGTGTTAGGCTTAGCGCATAGTTTTGAGAAAGAGTCTGTCATGTACCCTAGTTTGAAACCTAGAGAGAAAAAAATGGATTTGAAGGTCGATGATGTTAAAGGAATTCAAGAACTTTATGGGTCAAACCCTAACTTTAACGTTGAAGCGTTATCGCAATCAGATACTTCTTCAAGTGACGGAGTAGATTTGAAGATCGAGATCAGATCATCGAGATGGAGTGGCACCATCGCGATCATTCTGATTATATTTATAGTTTTTTAAAGTATAGAAATATTTTTCTTAGTAGAAATTTAACTAAAGGAGTGTTTTAAGACATTTTTTCTTTGGTTTTGAAGTGAAAATGATCAAAATGATCATAGTATTAAGATTTGATTCTTTTTTCATTTTTTTTCTATTTTACTCTAAGGGTTTTCCAAATTCAAATACTATATATATTTTTTTGATTTTTAGTTTAGAATAATTTTTATTGTACCATACATATGTCTTATACGTCAAACAAAGTTATGTATCATCTTCTTTTTGTTGTTAGTTATGATGATTGTTTTATATTTATTATACTATTTATATGTTGACTTGATTAATAGTTTTGTTTGAATTTATAAGGCGTCTTTAACACGTAATTTGGGTTGTTGAAAATCGTCCAATTTCTCGTCAAGCGTCAATTGCGTGTTGCTAGGGTTTATTTGCAATATATTTGAAAACCAAATATACTATATATATTTAAAGAATAGTTTATTTGATACTTGTTCCAATATATTGGGATAGTGTCAGGTTCACATGAAACCAAGATGTTTCTTTGTAATGATGAAACCAAGACTTTACACATGAAATTTCAACACTGTGAAGGTTTAAAAAATTTTGAGCTTTCATAATGAAAACATTGTAAATGTTATGTTTCAGTGTTTTTCGCTGTAAGGTTTGAATTTTCTTTATCTTCACAACATTCTCATTGTGAAAGTTCATTTTTTTTTACCTTCACAGTGTTTTTCTGTGAAGGTTTGGATTTTTTTTACCTTTGTTTGAATTTTTTTTACTTTCACAGTGTTTTTCATTATGAATGTTCGATTGTTTTTTTACTTTCACAGTGCTTTTCATGTGTAAAGTGTTGGTCTTATCGATCTCATAAAAACAGTTTTGTCTCATATGAATCTAAGTCTTGGATAATTTCAATGATTGATTTGCAAAGTAATTTGGGGATTCAACATATTTCATTTCATAATATTAGATTTAATGTCTATCCTTCTATAAAATTTATAACATGGGTCAATCTTTATTTTGTTGGAAGAACATGTTTCATTAACATATCATTTTTTTAAAAATGGCAGATGCATTAAAGATACGGGAACCTAGCAAGGTGCTAGTGTTAGACTTATTTGGGTAACCAACTATTCGATTTGTATGCATATTATCATCGAACTATCTTTTGTACTCAATATACCATTGAACTCTTTTTTTGTACTCATAATACCATTATGACCGGTGGTGTTTTGGTGGTGGCGGTGGTGGGTGTGGTGGTGGTGGTGGTGGTGGCGGTGGTTGGTGGTAGTAGGTGTGGTGGTGGTGGTGGCGGTGGCGGTGGTTGGTGGTAGTAGGTGTGGTGGTGGTGGCTGTAGTGGTGGTGGTGGGTGTAGTGGTGGTGGTATGGTGTTGGTGGTAGGTATAGTGGTGGTGGTGTCTTGAAAAAGAAAAAGAGAGTTCAATGGTATTATAAGTACAAAAAGTCAAAAACTCACATCAAATCCACAGAAGCATTTTTTAATAGTTTCAATTGTCATGTAAGAAAAAATGGTTTATTACCGATCATAAAGGTATTATGAGTATAAAAAAAAGAGTTCAATGGTATATTGAATACAAAAAATAATTCGATGATAATATTAATACAAATTAAATAGTTGGTTAATGTTGGGTTTAAGCAGCAGAGTCAAACTACTGCTGGATTAAACTAGCAGCAGGTTGGTGAAACTACTGCTAAGTCTTTAACTCTACTGCTTATAACTCAAAGTACTGCTGAAGAAGATAAGCTGTTTTTGGAATGGATAATGATCGAGATTGAGAAGATTACTTCAGGCTCAAGTTAAGGATTGAAGATAATGCTGAGATTGCAGATAATGATAGAGTTTGAATTGATTCTGTTTTGATATACACTTATCTGTAATTCTTGGTAGTATATAGCCTGAGTAGATTCGTATAGTTGATATAACTTTTGATCATTGTTGTTCATAGAATTCTTAGCCTCAAGATTCTTAATCCCTGCATTAGAGAAGTAGTGCATGTCTGGTGATTGATCTGTGATCATCAGAGTGAGGCTTTTGGTTTGTAATCAATATATAAACAGTTTTTGTTCTTTCCATTGTCTTTCATTCTGTGTTAAGATTTACTTATATACAAGTGATTGTTAGCAATCTGAGTTGTGTTATTTGTGAGAAAGTGAGAGATTTAAGATCCTGACAAGTGGTATCAGAGCTAGAAACTCAGATCTGACAAACACTATGGAAGGAATGGAGAGTATGATGGTTTCAAAGGTTCCCATGCTCAAACCCACTGAGTTTGACATGTGGAAACTACGGATCAAGCAGTATATGCTGCTCACTGATTATTCTATGTGGGACATTGTTGAGAATGGTCCTATCAGAAGAGAAGCTGGAGAAGGAGGAGTTGTGCCTCCACCAAGAACTGATGCAGAGAGAAAGACAAGGCAGTCTGAGATGAAAGCCTTGAGTACTCTCTTATTGGCTATTCCCAATGAATACCAACATCAGTTTGCCACATGTGAGAATGCCAAAGTTTTATGGGAAGCACTAGAAAAGAGATTTGCTGGATCAAAGAGTTCTAAGAGAAATCAGAAGGCTGTTCTTAAGCAACAATATGAGAACTTTATGTCTTCAAAGAATGAGTCCATGACTCAAACTTTTGACAGATTTAATAAACTCATAGGAGAGCTAGCCACTGTTGGAGTAAAGATGGATAATGATGATCTCAATAGAAAGTTTCTGAGATCTCTTGGAGAAGAATGGGTTACCTACACTGTTCCTTTTAGACAGAGTGATAATCTGGAAGACAAAGAACTTGATGATCTGTATAATGATCTAAGGGTTTTTGAAGCAGAAGTTGAAGCCAAGAAGAAACTGTTGGCTATTCTCATAATACAGCACTTTTCTCAGGTGGAGAATCTATCACCAATGGAGAATCCAATTCCAGTACACCTATCTCAAAGCAAGAGACAGAAGGAGATTCTGTGATGGAAGCTCTTTTCTCCAGTCATGCTGGTGTACCATTGGTGAATGAAGACCTTGATCAGATCCATGCTGATGATTTGGAGGAGATGGATCTCAAATGGCAGATGGCCATGATAACTGTAAGGGTAAACAGGTTCATGAGAAGAACTGGAAGGAGAAATTTTGGTATGAGGAAAGATGACAGGCTTGGATTTGATAAGTCCAAGGTGGAATGTTATAAGTGTCATGGATTGGGACACTTTGCTCGTGAATGCAGAGGAAGCTACAATAACCAGCAGCAGAATCAGCAGAATAATCAGCAGCAGAACCAGCAGAATCTGCAGAACCAGCAGCAGAATCCACTGCAGCACAATCAGCAGCAGTTTGGTCAACAGCAGCAGAACCAGAATATGCACAATCAACAGCAGCATCATTTCAGCTCAAACAGGGCAAATAACAACAACAGAAATCCTAACTCAGGATCCTCACAAGCCCTGGTATCACAAGAAGGAGCTGGATTTGACTGGAGTGACCAGGCTGAAGATCAAGTGCAGAATCAAGCTTTCATGGCTGAGATCAAAGAAGAACCAATTTCTGAGATTCCTCAAGAGGTAAAATCTAAACTTTGTTCTTCATCTTGTCTTGAAACTGTAAGGAAGTATAGAGATCATAACCAGGTTATGTGTGACAGCATCAAGAAGCTAGAACTAAGTAGGAGAGAGTCCTCTTTGGTTATAGCTAATCTAGAAGATCAAATTAAAGCTTATCAGGCTAATGAGGTCCAGTATGGTTATGACTTAAACTACTGGAATTGGGAAAAGAAAGAGCTTGAACTGAAAATTTCTAGAATTTCATCAGAACTAGAAAAGACTAGAGAGGATCTGAATAAGGCTAATGAAAATTTGGAAAAATATTCTAAGTACTCAAAAGCCTTGGATGAACTCTTAAAGTCTCAGGTTCATGATGATCTCAAAAAGGGAATAGGATATCATAACACACCACCTCCATACAACAACAACTACATTCCACCAACCACTGATATCCTAGATAGGTTAGATAAATCTGATCTTCCCAAAGCTGCTCTTGAAGTAGATCCTTTATTGAATGACTCTGAATTCAAAAAGGATGACCCTCATAAGCCTGATCCTAAGCATGAAAAGGATCTTCAAAAGGACTGCAACACAAAACCTGATGTTAAATCTCAAGAGGGTACTTCAAAGAAGAAAGAAAAAGAAGTTAAAAGAGGTAATCAAAGAAACTGGAATCAGCAATGGGCACAAAAACATGGGATTGATTTGAATAAAATCAACAAACCAAAACCCTGTTTTATATGCTGTAATCCAAATCATTTGGCCAAACATTGCTACTTTAATCCAGTGAATCAGAGAGCTTTTACTAAAAACAAGTTTGTCGGATCATTCAGAACCAATAGACAAAATTCTTCAAAACAAAACTCTTCTGATAAAGCTGGTCATGACAAGTACTTAAACATGAAAAACACCAAAGTAATTAGATTGGCAAAAACTAAATCATCTTTCTCAAGAATGCCAAAGTCTAAGTCTACTTTCAAAAAGGTGTGGGTACCAAAAGCAGTAGAGTCAAAGAAAAGTACTGCCAGTGGTAATTCTACTGCTAAAAGTACTTCAAAGTCTGAACCTACTGTTAGACAGGTATGGATGCCAAAAGCAGCAGAACCAAAGAAAAGTACTGCTAGTAGTATTCCTACTGCTAACAGTACTAACTCAAAGAAAGGTACTGCCAGTAGTATTCCTACTACTGACAGTACCAACTCAAATCATTCAGCTGCTTTGAAGGCTATTTTGAAAAGATATGCACACAAACCTATCTTGAAAACTAAGTACTCAAGTCATGAAATTCCTAGCACTGATTATCTCTTAAAACTCAACAGACTTACAGAAGTCAATTATATCAATGATAAGGGAGAACCCAAGACCATTTTGGCTTGGGTTCCATCCAGAAACTAATCTTTTTACCTCATGTGCAGGACAACCAACAGATTGGAAAAAGCATTTGGCATATTGACAGTGGTTGTTCTAGGCACATGACTGGCAACAAGTTCATCCTTCAGAACTTTAAACACTTTGAAGGAGGACATGTTGCATTTGGAGATAATCCCAAATGAGGTAAAATCAAGGGTAAAGGTAAGATTTCAAAGGATAAAATGTCCTTTGAAGATGTGTTTTATGTTGAGCAGCTGAGATACAACCTGTTAAGTGTCTCCCAGGTATGTGATAAGAAATTTGGTGTGTTCTTTACTGATTCAGAATGTCTTATTCTAGCTCCAGGGTTCAAAATTGATGAAAATCTTATCTTGTTGAGATCTCCTAGAAAGACAATGTCTACTGCTTAGACTTGGAGAGAATTCCTTCTAATCAATCTCTGAACTGTTTGTTCTCAAAAGCTACTCATGATGAATCAAACTTATGGCACAGAAGGATGTGTCATATAAATTTTAAAAATATGAACAAACTGGTCAAAAATAATCTTGTTAGAGGTTTACCTAGAAAGGAATTTTTCTGTAATGACAACTGTGTTGCATGTCTCAAAGGAAAACAACACAAATCTTCTCATAAGTCTAAGGAAGTAAACAGCATATCTTCACCTCTTCAGTTGATTCATATGGATCTTTTTGGACCAACCAATGTGATGAGCATCGGAAAGAAATCCTATTGCCTTGTTATTGTTGATGACTTCTCCAGATTTACCTGGGTTTACTTTCTAAAAACAAAAGATGAGACAAGTGGACTGATCAAATCTTTTGTCACTAGAGTAGAAAACCAGTCTAATCTGAAAGTCAAAGTCATCAGATCTGATAATGGTACAGAATTCAAGAATTCTGATATCAACTCTTTTTGTGATGAGAAAGGTATTGAGAAGCAATATAGTGCTCCTAGGACTCCTCAACACAATGGTGTTGCTGAGAGGAGGAACAGAACTCTAATTGAGGCTGCCAGATCTCTATTGGCTGATTCAAAATTACCAATCACCTTTTGGGCAGAGGCTGTAAACACAGCTTGCTATGTGCAAAATACAACTCTGGTTGTCAAATCACAAGGGAAAACACCTTATGAGATTTTCAAAAAGAAAAAACCATTTATTGGATTTTTCAAACCTTTTGAATGCCCTTGTACTATCCTCAATACCAAATCTCAATTAGGTAAGTTTGACAGCAAATCAGAAGAAGGATTTCTAGTTGGTTATGCAACTCAGTGCAAAGGTTACAGAGTTTTTAATTCTGTTACCAGAATCATTGAGGAGAGTGAAAATGTGAAGTGTAATGAACACACTCCAAATGCTCAAGGTACTGGTCCTAATTGGTTATTTGATATTGATTCTTTCACTAACTCTTTTAAAACTAGTGAACAGTATTGCACAGGACCTAGTACACACACTAGTACAAAAACTCACATTTGCCACGGTTAAAAACCGTGGCCATAGGCCTTTAGTCACAATTTTTCATTTTTATCAAAGCGTAGCCTATTCTTGCGTGACCATTGATACCCTTTTGGTCACGCTTAAAATGCGTCACCATATCAAATTAAAAACCATAGCCATAGTTTAAAAACCGTAGCTATAGGCATATCCAATTTTTAGGATATTAGAGCATTTTACCTATAACCGTGGCCATAAAGTAATTTTCGCCACACAAACTCACATAAAACGTGGCATTTAGTTATCTTTTTGGTTACACAATCTATAAAAAAAAAACATGGCAATAAACTACCTATAGCCACATAATTTGTTTTTAATGTAGCCGATGATTGCTCTATAATCATGTATATTTGTTTTAACGTGGCCAAGACTCGAACTTGAGACCTCATCTTCGATAAGGAATGGACCAACCACCAGGACAATGATGATTTTGTTAAAAGTATCTCATTAAATATTAAAAACCATGTCCAAATTCATGACATATAGCCACACTTAATTTTTAGAAACGTGGCTACAAGTATCCTTTTGGTCACACACATTATAAACAATGGCTAATTCAAGACATATTAGCTTTTAGTGATAAAAAATTATTTCAATCACGGTTTTAACTATATTAATAGCTACACACATTTCATATTAACTGTGACGAAATCATCACATATTGTCACGCTTCATACAATAAAACCGTGGCTACTGGTTATCTTCTTGTCACACAAAATAATAAAACCATGACTATAAATACCCATGACTTTTGGCTACATTTTACAAATTTTCGTGGCTATATATGTATTTTCTTTTGGTCACGGAAAAATGACTTCATAAGGCCATATGCGATCTATGATCACAAATAATAACTGTTATAAAAAAACTGTGACTATATATATGTCTATGGCCACGGTTTTTAATTATTATTTGCCACGACAAAAAAATTGTGGCCGTACGAACAATTTAGTCACGGTTTTGTTTAAACCATGACATTATGTTTAAACATGTTTTCTAGTTGTCATGGTTATTGAGTTACATCGTGGCTAAAACATTACTCCAATTTTATTTATGACTTTTAGTCACGGTTCTAGACCTACCCGTGACTAACATGAATTTTAAAACCGTGGCAAAAAACCATATTTGTACTAGTGACAACAGGTATCAGAGGTACAGCCTCAATTTGTGATGCTTCCCATTCCAACCATTGACCCTGCTGAGTTTTGCACAAATGATAATCAAGAAGAAGGTGATATCACACCCCAGGCAGGTGATCAGACAGTTGAGACTTTGTCTCAACCTCAGTCCTCACAAGAAGATGACTCTACTCCTGAACAAGCAGACACAAACTTGAGTGATTCATTACAGGAAGAAGCACCTTATCAGACTAGAACTCAAAAGAACCATCCCACTACACTGGTGATTGGAGATGTGGAGTCTCCAATGCTTACTAGACACAAGAGTAAGCAAGCAGTACCTTCAAGTTCTCATTTAAGTCTAATTTCTTGTTTTCTGTCACAGGAGGAACCAAAGAAAGCTCATGATGCAATGAAAGATCCAAGCTGGATAGAGGCAATGCAGGAAGAATTGTTACAATTTGTTCTTCAACATGTATGGGATTTGGTGGATCTGCCAGTGGTCACCGGGCAATTGGAACCAAATGGATCTTCAGAAATAAGAAGGATGAAAGAGGGATAGTCATCAAAAACAAAGCTAGATTGGTGGCACAAGGCTATACACAAGAAGAAGGCATTGATTATGATGAAGTTTTTGCTCCAGTTGCAAGAATTGAAGCAATAAGGCTATTTCTAGCCTATGCTTCATTCAAAAACTTCAAGGTGTATCAAATGGATGTAAAAAGTGCTTTTCTGTATGGAAAGATAGAAGAAGAAGTTTATGTATGCCAACCACCAGGATTTGAAGACCCAAGATATCCTGACAGAGTTTACAAACTCAACAAGGCACTCTATGGTTTACATCAGGCTCCAAGGGCATGGTATGACACTTTGTCAACATACCTGTTGGAGAATGATTTTACCAGAGGAGTCATTGACAAAACTCTGTTCATCAAGAGAGAGAAGCAGGAGATTTTATTGGTTCAGATTTATGTAGATGACATCATTTTTGGATCTACTAAATCAAGCATGTGCAAGGAATTTGAAGATCTTATGCATAAAAAGTTCAAGATGAGTGCCATGGGAGAATTAACTTTCTTTCTTGGACTACAGGTTGCACAAAAGGAGGATGGAATCTTCATACATCAATCCAAATATGTGAAGGATATTTTGCACAAATTTGGATTTTCAGATGTAAAACCAGCAAGCACACCCATGGAGACACATAAACACCTTACTGTGGATCCAGAAGGACAGGAAGTTGATGTGCATCATTATAGGTCTATGATAGGTTCTTTAATGTATTTAACTGCTTCTAGACCTGATATAACGTTTGCTGTGTGTGTATGTGCAAGGTTTCAAGTGCAGCCTAAGGATTCTCACTTACAAGCAGTAAAAAGGATCTTTAGATACCTAAAGGGACATTCTAAATTTGGATTGTGGTATCCTCATGACTCACCTTTTGATTTGATTGCTTATACAGATAGTGACTATGGAGGTGCCAACATGGACAGAAAATCCACAACTGGAGGATGTCAATTCCTAGGCTCAAGATTGGTATCTTGGCAGTGTAAGAAACAAACATCTGTTTCTACTTCTACTGCTGAAGCAGAGTATATTGCAGCTGCTAGCTGCTGCTCACAGGTTTTGTGGATACAGAATCAAATACTGGACTATGGTTTGACCTTTCTTAACACTCCTATTTACATTGATAATAGTAGTGCAATAAGTATTGTGAATAACCCTGTTAAGCATTCAAAAACAAAACATATTGAGATTAGGTTTCATTTCATTAGAGATTGTAATGAGAAGAAATTAATTCAGGTATTAAAGGTTCACACAGATTATCAGCTTGCTGATTTGTTTACAAAATCCTTTGATATAGGAAGATTTATCTTTCTTATCACCAATGTGGGAATGATTAATCCTGAATAATGTCTCTTGTTACTTCAGACTATCTCATATGTAATGTTTTATCTTTGTATTTCATTAACCTACTGCTTTGTTTAAGAAACAGTGACTCTGCTGCTCACAGCATAGAAAATACTGCTTTTAGTAACTCTACTGCTGAACTTGACTCTACTGCTGGACACGCGTTGAACCTTTTGCTTCTAACCGTTGAATAAAAGGACCATATGAACCGCCATTTCATTCAACGGCCTTTCAATCCTCTTCTTCTTCTCTGTGCTTTCAAACCCTAACTGCTATCTCTTTGTTCAATCAATCTGTTTACTCATGGCAACTTATTACTTTGTAGAGGAGCACAATCGAGTGGCGTATCTAACAAAGGACAACAGCAATGAAGATTTCCATGAAATCATTGATTTTGTGACATCTTCTCATATTGCTACTGCTATCACCATCAACCCTACGATTTACAAGGGTCATATGCAACAGTTTTGGACAAATGCCACTTCTGAAGAGCTAAATGGAGTTCAAACCATTACAAGCAAAGTTGGAGGTCGTCGATTACTCATCACAGAAGCCAAGATTAGGGCTCATCTTCACTTGGATGATCTCAATGGTATCACTTCTTTTTCTATATCTGATCTTTTTGAAAACCTTCAGAGGATGGGGTATGAAGGCACCATTGGAAATTTAAAGTTGGACAAGTCAAAATTTTCTCCCCAATGGAAGTTTTTGGTTCATACTCTCATTCACTCTATTTCAAAGAAGTCCACAAGTTGGAATGAGTTTAGCAGTACCATTGCATATGCATTGATCTGCTTAGCAAATAACCAACATTTTAACTTTTCCAAAATGATTTTTGATGACATTGTGGCACATATCAAGGCTCCTCTTCCCAAAACTTTAAAGAAGCTGTTTTTGTACCCTAGGTTCATTCAGGTTTTCATTAATGCTGAATTACCAGGGTTGGCAATTCCTTTAGATATCTATAAGGGGGTTGATCCTTCCCCTAAGATGTTTGCATTTTTAAGAAAAACAAATAAAGGATTTTCTGGATCTGTTACCCCCTTGTTCTCTACAATGAGGAGGGTAACCCACCCACAAGATGAGGACTCAGGCTTGCAGCCAAATCAATCAAGCACACCCCCTGAGATTCTACCCACATCTTCCACTTCACAATCCCCTCAGATTCCTACTTCATCAACCCCCACCCCCTCACTCACAAAAGATGTCACTAGGCATTCAGGAGTTCCTTCCTCCTCAATGCCCTCTATCCCTGAGCCTTTAAGCCCTTCATTGGCGCACTCTCCAATGGATATTCCTCAAAGGGAGTCCCCCAGAGTTTCTCCCAACTCACAGAAGGTGCCCTCTAAGGAGGAGGTAGGGCATGTGGATTGCAAGGCTCAACCTACTGCTCATGTACAAGGTGCTGAGCAGGTCAGGTTGAATATCAATAAGACCTTCTCCATGGCAACTCAAGATGAGCAATCATCTAGAGGACCCGGGTGCCAAGAAACCATGGGGGTAGCTGGTGCCTCTGCTAGGCAAAGGACCACTACTAACTTTTCCAAAGATCCATCTAGGGCGGGTAACACCCCTGACCATGGTGAGGATAGATACACTTCTGATGAATTGATGGTGGCTATGGGCAAAATAGCAGCTGATTGTACTGAGGCCTTGACTTTGGCTAAATCTCAAGATGTTCTGATTTCTGATCTTCAAAAGGTTGTCAAGGTGCAGCAGAGACTCATGCAGGCTGGAGATACTCTGCTGCAGGAGCATGACAATAGATTGGCCATTCAAGCTTCCAGGATTATGTCTCAAAACATGCAGATTTCCATCCTCAGAAGAATGTTATATTCTTTTATTGCTCAGAAGAAAAGAAATCCCTTTCAAGCTACTCAATTTACTTTCTCAAAGGGGAGAGCTCTCAGGCCAAGGGGGAGAGTTCTCAACCTAATCAGCAGCAGCAGGATGCACAACAACAGAGTGCACAGCAGGAGGAAGTGCAAGTTGAGAAAGTAATTGAGCAGTAGAGTGCTAAAGAAGATGCTGAATCTGAAAAGAGATTAGAGAAGGAGAAAGAAGCTGTAGAAGTACTGCTTGTTGGATTACCAAACAAAGGATTTATGGAGGCATTACCAAACAGAGGATTCATGGCTGATGCAAGGAAAGTTGTGGAGCTCAGCAGCAGTACAAACGTCACAACCTCAGCAGCAGAATACAACTACAGCAGATCCAAAGGGAAAAGGAATAATGATTGAAGAGCCAAAGAAGAAAGAAGCTTCAAGAATTCCTGAAGAGGTCAATGCACAATTGTCTGCGGCTAAGATCCAAGAGATTTTGGATCAGGATGAAAAGGAGGATGCAGAGATGAATGAAAAACTGTCTTCCATGAAGAGGAAGAAGTCTATTGCCAAGAAGACTCCAATAGCAAAGAAGAGAAAGATAGTTGAAGATGCTGATGACACAATCATTCATTGGACGACTGTCAAAGCAGGCCAGAAGGATGATGTGAAGGTGATTAGGAGAAATGGCAAAGAAGATGTGTACTTCAATCTTGACAAATTCATCTCTGTTTGTACAAGAAAGGATTTGGATGACTTTAACAGAGTTGGACTGGAGCTGTATGGGGCAGATTTCTTTGGAAAGAGCATGCAAAAGCTGAACACCACAGTCAAGATGATAATGGAGAGCTTGGATCGTACTTATTCTCCATCTTACATGAATCAAAGGGCACTGGGGATAATCCTTTGGAAGGTGTATACAAAATCTGAAGTGGTTATGCTCAGACTCTCAGATGGAAGTGATGAATTCCATTTATTTGAAATAGAGTACAACCTGAATCTTTTGAGAATAGAAGGAATTTTGAAGAAGAGCAACAAGCACTTGAAGTTGAATGAGCTGGAAAAGCAATATGTGGCTAGGGTGAAGGAAATGAAGAGAAAGATTACAGGTGAAGCTGTTCAAGAAGAGGAAGCATACAATCCATTTGGAAAGGTAGAAAAATGGGAGGTAATCAGCCAAAGTAATAGGCTGTATTACAAGTTGGATAGGCATGGAGGATACAAAGATTTCTGGAAAACTTTTTCTGATCTGTTGGAACATTGCTCAAGAGACAATTTGAAGGAAATATTTGAGCATGGAATGGCTGTGTATGGAGAAGTGCTGAATGAAGAAGAGGTAGAGGATGCTATGGTTGACAAGATCAAGAAAGCCCTTGAATGGCTATGCATGTTGGTTGATGTGAACAGAGTACAAGACTTGGTTGTACAAGAAGTTGAGATAGTAAACCAATGGGTGCTGTATGAGAGTTGTGGAGTTTATGCTGTGGTTTGTGATGGATCAAACTGTGAATATTATTTGGTGGAAGGTGACTACAATCACAGTTTGGTAAAGCTTCAAAAGATGATAGAGAAAGGTTTAAGTTGCAGCATAAGTTCTGAAATGGGAGCTGATCTGGTGAGAAAAGTACTCAATCAAATCCAAAACTTAACTCCTTAAAAGAAGTTAAGTTAGGGGGAGATTGTTGGGTTTAAGCAGCAGAGTCAAACTACTGCTGGATTAAACTAGCAGCAGGTTGGTGAAACTACTGCTAAGTCTTTAACTCTACTGCTTATAACTCAAAGTACTGCTGAAGAAGATAAGCTGTTTTTGGAATGGATAATGATCGAGATTGAGAAGATTACTTCAGGCTCAAGTTAAGGATTGAAGATAATGCTGAGATTGCAGATAATGATAGAGTTTGAATTGATTCTGTTTTGATATACACTTATCTGTAATTCTTGGTAGTATATAGCCTGAGTAGATTCGTATAGTTGATATAACTTTTGATCATTGTTGTTCATAGAATTCTTAGCCTCAAGATTCTTAATCCCTGCATTAGAGAAGTAGTGCATGTCTGGTGATTGATCTGTGATCATCAGATTGAGGCTTTTGGTTTGTAATCAATATATAAACAGTTTTTGTTCTTTCCATTGTCTTTCATTCTGTGTTAAGATTTACTTATATACAAGTGATTGTTAGCAATCTGAGTTGTGTTATTTGTGAGAAAGTGAGAGATTTAAGATCCTGACAGTTAACCAAATAAATCATAAAATCTAAATTGACGTATGACTTTGATTTATACCATTTTTTATATATTGGATTTTTTTTATTCAGGCTTTAAAAGAATGAAATCAAGATTCCATATTTTTTCAAAGAAACCACATATATTTGGGTTTTTTTTTTCTTTTCAAAATGATCAAATATCAATCGTATAGTATATAACAAAATGATTTATGAGTAAATGATAAGGAAACTTTCTAACGGTCGTCAGTTGGCTGCTACCACCTAACATCACTTCCATCACATCACTTGATAGATCAAAGTCTACTAATTAATTCTCACCATATTATTTTAAATAAACTGATTTATATAACCACTATTTCCTTTATTTTTATTCTACATAAATAAGATTGTGGGTATCTATGCTTAATAACTTTTCATATATCAAACATATGCTTAATTAACGCTCTATTATCCAAAAACAATGTTTGATGTTTTTTTCCTCCAAAATCTTCCGAGAATAGCCTTGTGGTTTTCCTTTCCCTTAAACCGCTCCAGATAACTCTACAGTTATCCTCGCACTCCGATGTTATACTTCGAAATTTAGGTTAAAGCATCGTATTCTTCATTTTCATTGAAGTTGAACATTTGTATTTGTGATGGGAGGTGATATTTTCATTGATTTTTTTTATTCATCCACGACTATTTCTTTTAAATTACATTTTTACCCTTCATTTTCATAAAATTAGTTACCCTTTGATTCATCCACGCCATCACTACCTTCTCACCTTACACCTCTCCGACCACTGAGTTTTGACGCCGCCGGCCGTCAACCCACCAGAGACCGGCGACCATCCCCCTACCTGCCTTGACCGATGACCTCCACCAAGCTCCAATCGTCAATCGATTTCAGATCTCACCTCATCGGCGCTCCACTGAAAAGCAAGTTAAAAACCCACCTGCGCTTCTCTCAAATCTCACCTCACCGGCGCCGATCTTCTGCATCGTCGTGTTTCTTCCTCGGCGTGCTCTCGTGCTTCTACCTCGGCGTGCTTAACAATTTCAGATCTCAACTCGTCGTGCTTCGATCACTTGATTGTAATGCTCTCGTGCTTCTGCCGAGGAAGAAACCCGATGATGGAGAAGACCGGCGACGGCGAGACAGCGAGTGGAGACCGGCGACGGCGAGGCAAGTGGTCTAAAGACCGGCGCCGGCGAGGTGAGATCTGAGAGGAGCGCCGGCGGATTTTTGACTTACTTTTCATAGGAGCACCGGCGAGGTTAGATCTAAATCGTTTGACGATTGGAGCTTGGTAGAGGTCGTCGGTCAAGGCCGGTGGGTGGATGGTCACCGGTCTCTGGTGGGTTGACGGCCGGCGGCGTCTAAACCAAGTGGTCGGAGAGGTGTAAGGTGAGAAGGTAGTGATGGCGTGGATGAATCAAAGGGTAATTGATTTTATGAAAATAAAGGGTAAAAATGTAATTTAAAAGAAATAGCCGTGGATGAATAAAAAAAATCAGTGGAAATATCACCTCCCATTTGTGATCTCTTTATCTCAACCATTGCATACTCGCATGCATATGCTTCTACATATGTTCATGTTTGGTTAAGTTTTCTCTCATTGTCTCGTCCCACTTAGGTCCCATTCGGTTTGTGGGAATGGAATAGATTTAGGGGATTTGGATTTCAAATCCATTTCAATCCCGTGTTTGGTTTGCAAGATTGTCCGGATTTGAAATACTAGAATTCCTTTGAAACCCTGAATTTCTCAAACATAGGATTTTGAAATCCCAAGGAGGATACTAGGATTTTGTAGGATTTGAATATAACAACACTTTAAAAAATATGTTAAAAACATTTGCTATTTAATAATCAATTAAATAAAAAGTAACTAAATTGTTTTTATATTTTTTTGTAATTTTTTGTAAGTTTTTTTTATAAATCATTAGAATTCAAATTATTCCAAATCCTTTAAACAAAACAAGCAAGGATTCCAAATTCTCTCAAATCCAAAACCCTCCAAATTCAATCCGTTCCATTCCATTTCGGTAAAACAAACGGACTCTTAAGGTTTTCATATTTTTAATTTTTGTTTTTTTAATTATATATATATATATATATATATATATATATATGTAACACACATGATAAACTTTAAACGTTAGAGAAAGTCTTCTAAGGCTATGTTTGGCAAGCGTAGCTTATAAGCTAGCTGGTAGCTGATAAGCTAGCGGATAGCTGATAAGCTAGCTGTTGATTGATAAGCTTGCTAGTAGCTGATAAGCTAGCTGTTGAACAAATTATGTTTGGCAAAAACTAGCTTATGAGTATGTAAAATGACCAAAAAAGGTATATTTGAATTTAATAATTAATATTAATAAGGGTATAATTGGAAAAAGCTACAATAAGCTACTCATAAGCTACTCAAAGTAGCGTTTCAAAAAGCTAACTGATAAGCTAGCTTCCTGGTACATGTTTGGATGGACTAGCTTATAAGCTAGCTTATCAGCTAGCTTATGCTTGCCAAACAAAGCCTAAATTTGGCTTGGGACTAATAATTCAACCCCAAGAGGAACGGCAAATGTGTGGTCAAAGTCAAAAGGAAGTCTTAAAATCTCATTTTACATTGGGGCGTCAATGTTGAAGCATCCTAAATATAGACTCATTCATAAGAATGAAAGTTACAATTGTAATAAAGGATTATATTTAAAGGTGTTTTAATAAATTTATTAAACGTTTTAAAAATTGTAACTCGTCATTTAGGCAAATCTTTTTTAATAAAAAAATTATATATTAACTATTTTATAAAATAATATTTAACATTATCTTATTAAATAGGTATTTTATATAAGATATGTTTTTTATAGAAAAGATAAGTTTATATAGCACTTCCTAAGGCCTTCCGCAACCCGACCTGCAAGCCGGCTGCACAGCCCCCATGCAGCCGGTAACACCACCGAGGCACACCGGTGAGTGACCGGTAGCAAGGGCGAGCGGTGAGCCCTTGCAGGCGGTAAACACACACACACATGTATATACATACAGAATACATATATATTATTTAAATAATGTAGGTGGTACGACCTGTACGGCTGTGGATGAAATGGTAAGGTACTGGTAAGATGGTGGTAAAGCTGATGTGGCGCTGAGGTGGCAGCCTGTATAGGTGGTATGACCTGTACGGCTGCGGATGGCCTAAGAATATCATATATAGCTAATGTGATAGGTTATATTAAAAGTGTTCTAAAACTTTGTTAAGACATCCAAAAGCGTCCTATAGCATATAAACTTATTATAACGCCTTCAGATATGACGTTTTATATTTTAGCGTTATTAATAAGTTTTATAGAACGGTCTATTAAGATAATTAAAAATTGAAAGTTTCACATAGATCTAATTTTATTGTCGTGTTTAATATATACTAACTAAACCTACAAGTTCTTAGATAAAAATCATTAAGACCCTCTGTTTATGTACATTCAGATCCTGTTACACAACAAAACGACTCAGAAGTTGTATTGAAATTGTATCTTTTGTTGAACAGTAAAGTCTACTTAACCAATAATCTAATATCATATATATATATATATATATATATATCAATATAGGGGTGGGTTCAAATGTGAACCACTTTTTGGTTGTGAACGTGAGAACAACCGAGAACGCGACACGTGGCGGATGAATAGGCGCCACGTCAGATCCACGGCGGATGACTATGCGCGATTCATTGGAGGGCATTGAATTAAAGAGGCGGACCACACTCAAAGTTGCCACGTGTCACGTTCTTGACTATCCTCACGTTCACAACCAAAAAGTGGTTCACATTTGAACTTTCCTCTATAGTATATTGTTACATCTAAGACAAAGATTATGTTAAACCAACAATAGAGCAAGAGTAGAGTAGGGATAACAAATGTCTCCTCTCTTTCTTTCAATTTTTGTAGTTAACGATGGTTTTATATTTTGTTATATCAAACCAAATTTTAAGAATTTATCAGCACCCTAAACAAAATGTAAATCCAATTTATATATATACCCTCTTCTTCAATGATTTTTTTGACTCTATTGCCTAGGAGTGACACGAGTTTCTTCAATAAGACATGTTATCAATATTTTTTTTTCCTTTTATTTTTCAAACTTTTTGTAATTGCTTAAAAGTTTTTTGATACTTTAAATTCATTGTAAAAGGATGTTCAATAACGGTGGTGGCGATTTATTAGTTCCTGAGAGTTGGCATACATATGGTGCTACTAATATTAAACTTGTCGAAAGAAGATTTATATTTCTATATAATCTCAATAAGACACTATAAAAAATTAATTGTGTGAACGAAATTTTACTTTTCGACATTTTAATCAGTAATATTGTTTAATATTCAAAATTTATGAATAGATGAAGGAGTATGATAGTTGTTGTAACACGGTTTTTGTTGTCATGATTTGCACGCAAAGGTCATTTGAGTTGACATTACTTCTTTGAGGGCTCAATTAATGATGTTTATTAACTTACAAGGGGTGAAAATACAACTATATGATACTATAAGGTACGAAAGAAAAGTTGGATGCATTTACTTCAATGAAATTCCACAATTGGTCAGTTCCATGAATTGACCAAATTACATTCATGTATTTGGTTTTTCCTTTTAGTTTCAGTAAGGAATTTGAATTTCATATATGATGGAATTTAAATTTATTGTATTTTAGTAAGGAATTCTATTTTCTTGTTATCCCATCATCGTTTAATACGGTTACCACCACCATCATTGTTGTAGCCATTACCACTTCCACTAAAAAATATCATCGACGTTAATATTGCCTCCATTATTGTTTCGCCGCCGCCACCACCACCATCTTGTCTTTGCACTACCACTACCACAATCATCCTTCCCAGCCCGACCGGCACCACCATTGTTGTCGCAGACATCAGCACCACATATAAAAACATTATTACATGTTCACCATAAAATATTTGTAATTTAAGTAACAAAATACAAATGTGTCATAAAGTGGTATGTTGGTCATTTATCATTTTTTTTTCTTACAATTTTGAAATTTGAATTTCAGTGAGACCATTGTCGTCCCATTCTTGAGCGAACCAAAGGAAAGAAACCAATGGATACTTTTCCACTAGTTGGCAACATATTTCTAAGGTAGCGTTTGGTACGCAGACAGGATTGGACAGGACAGGACAGGACTGGACAGTATTGGACAGGACAAGAGAGTAGGACAGGACATGACGGGACGGGACAGGACTGGACAGAACAAATGTCTGTTTTGTGTTTGGTACGCCTAGGACTAGACTGAACAGAACTAAACAAGTTCCCTCAAAAAATTATTTGATGGTTTTATTTATCAATTAATAGTTATAATTAACACAAATAAACTAAACTAGTAATCTATAAAAAATTACACAATTTTAATAAACATAAAACACACACACACACACACACACATATATATACATACATATATGATTTTTATGTAACTAATTTTGATGGTTATGGTAGAGGTGTCGGTGGTGGCCGACGGTAATACTAGTGATGGTGGTGGTGGGTGGTGGTGGTCGGTGGTTGTGGAGAACGTGAAGATGGTGGGTAGTGGTGGTGGTGGTTGCGGTGGAGATGGAGATGGAGATGGACAGTTGTAAAGGTGGTAGACGGTGGTGGTCGGTAATCGTTGATAGTTGTAGAGGTGGTGGAGGAGGTTGTTGTAGGGGAAGAGGAGGTGGAGGAGGTTGTTGTAGTGGAAGACGAGGTGGAGGAGGTTGTTGTAGTGGAAGACAAGGTGAAGGTGGCCGATAGTGGCTACCGGTGGCGGCGGCGGCCACGACTAGTGATGGTAAACACGAAAACAAATACCATATTGAAGTTATATATCAAACAAATGTTAGTTAGTAATATATTAGTTTCTGTCTCATTTCTGTCCCATGTTGTTCCACCTATTTTGGTGGAACAAAAAAACAGTCATTTTTGTCCCATGTTGTCCCACCTTGTCCCAGTTTCTGTTCTGTCCCATGTCGCACCAAACGTGGGACAGTGAATTCCTCTTCTGTCCCATGCTGCGCCAAACGTGGGACAAACAGTTTTGTCCCGTCCTGTCCTGTCCTGTCCCACGTACCAAACGCAGCCTAAATGACGTAAGGTGTGACGTGTGTAACACCCCAAAAATTGGAGTAAACAAAAACTTTCATTTAACGAAAGGTGGTACACAAAAATAGCGCCATAGCGCGAGCTCTTCCCAAAACAGGGGTATAAGTAGAGTATGATTACAATGTTTGTAATTTATTTAAAGGATGCAACAACCATCTAGTCTAACTCCTATCTCGGAAAAGACTACAAAAGGGTTGTCAAAACTGTCCATGCATGTACGGTCTAAGGACCGGTCTCTTCACACTTTCCCCAAAGCTCACTCTCACTCCCGGCTCCTACTTGGGAACGGCGTCCCTTGTACCTGAGAGACACATCGACACCAAACAAGTGTTAGGCTAAAGGAGCCTAGTGAGTTGTATCAAATAAACATCATACATATGAAAGCATGTTAAGCCATGTAATATATACGAAGTGTATTAACAACAAAATGCAACACGTTAAACCGGTTTATCTTTAACTTTGAAAACCATGGGAGCGACCCACTTTCAACAAGCAAGTTACACCTCAGAGTCGAGACACCCCGTTGTCGTCCTCCTACGAAGACTTGAATTGACAACCCCAGAGGCCAGGCATATTCGCGGCCACACGAATGGCGAGGGCATAGGTGCACACCTTTTGACTAGTGCCACCCAAGACTGAGTCGGACTCGTGTAAACTTGAAAGTGCACACCTTTGACTAGTGCCACTTTAAATCGATTTCATTTATCCACTTTGCCAAGCAAGTTACACATTAGCGACGACACACCCCGTTGTCGTCCTCCTACGAAGACTTGAATTGACAACCTCATAGGCCAGGCACATTCGCGGCCACACGAAAGGCAAGGGACATAGGTGCACACCTTTTGACTAGTGCCACCCAAGACTGAGTCGAGCTCGTGTAAACTTGAAAGTGCACACCTTTTGACTAGTGCCACTTTAGATCAATCTCATTTAAAAAACGACACAATGTACACCTTTTGACTAGTGTCCCATTGTCCAATTATGTTTGCGTAAAAACATGGGTACTCACCTTTTGACTAGTGACATCCCGGTCCACTTTTTGACTAGTGACTAATAGCATCCCACTTTTTGACTAGCGGTGCTCCATAACATTTTAGTTATACAATTTATACATTATCGAAAGTCTCAATACTTTCATTCATTTCATATAAATCAACATGTTCGGAATTCAATTCCTTTGCATCGATCCATGGCATACTTAATAACCCGCATTTCTCATAAACACATTCATCATGTAATCGCATGGATATAACTCATGTATTCATAGCACACAATGAATCATTTCATGTATACGATAATACAATTTAAGCCATACATACGAGAATCATCACTTATTCATTTCAAGGCAAATCCTAAACCTAGAAATTTAGGCATTTCATCCAACACATAGTTATCCACAAATATCGAGCAAGACACGTAGTATCAATCAAGATGATGTGCTCTCAGTTTTAACAAAATGGTTTTAGCAACTCACCTTGAGGCTTGTAAAGCCAAAAGCCCCAATTTTCACCAAAACCCTAGCTTGAGTAATCACCTAAACGGATAAGGAGTTAAAACCTTGAATTAGCTCCAGATCTACGACATATAAGACTAGATCTATACTTTAAAACCATATAGAGAACTCACCTTGAGGGTTTGTAACCCCAAAATCCCCAAATCCAAGATCTAGGTCAAATATGTGAACAAACCTAAAAATCAAGTAAATCGGACCTTAGGTTAGTTCCATAACTCCTATTACAAAGATTAACAAACCTCAAGTGGTTTAGATAAGCTTACCTAGCCAAATATGGGGTAGAAAACCCTAGAACTTGAAGAGCTCAACTCTAGCAACAATGGAGGTGGAAAGTGAGGTGAAGAAGATGAAGATGATGAAGATCAAACTTCCAAATCTTGCTACTTTAACTATCAATCCATTAATGGGATCTTGAAGAGCTTGGAGAGAGGAGAACATAGGAAGAAGAATCAGCTCCAAAGGTTTTGAAATGAGGAAGTTATGATAAAATGATGAGGGAAGGGTTTATAACCCGAAAATCCTTGGCTGCAGCACACCTAGCGATCGCTAGGTGTGCAAGCTAGCAGTCGCTAGCTTTGGTCGCTAGCTCCAACAGACTTCACTAAATTTTGCCTAGCGATCGCTAGGCTGATAGCTAGCGATCGCTAGCATCTGTGCGATTTCGGTGAGATTTTGTTTCGGCCATAACTTCTTCGTTATAGCTCCGATTTCGATTCCAAAAGAACCGTTGGACTCGTAATTGAATTTCCTATCATATTAGACCATAAAATGCATGATTTGACCCAAGATTCTAAATCCCATATTTTATCAAGATTCGTTATTACAACCGAATTACGGGTGTTACAGCATGTCCCAAGGCGGCATACATACACACATACACACATAGATATACGCACTAATACGTGCGTATGTTAGTGTTTTGATAATACATAGAAAAAATCAAGTTCCTATCAAGCAATTAAAACAAAAAAAGAAAGAATAAACATTGATACCAATTTTATAAGGTTTATAAAAAATGATATTAAGAGTACAAAATCGAGATTAAATCTCTTGTATCTCAACTGACTATTTTCTTCAATTGCAAAAGACTTTGTGTTTGACTCTCTATGTACGGGAATGAGATTAAGTATTTACCTATTTAAGGTTTTAGTTTGTATGTTTTTTTTTTTATATTTATTTAAGTCAATGATTATAGTTTATCGTTGAAGTTAAATATTAAAAGTAACCCACACCATAGAAAATAACGTGTTTTAACGTGCCATAATGCTTTAAAATGCAAGCCAAGACTTAGAGCGAAGCCATAGGGGTTTGTCCGGTTGGACGAACCCAATCCATGAAGCGATAATGCGCCATAAAGAGTCCATAACGAGTTATTTAGAACCATGGTCAAACCAGATTAAATTCGATTCTAGTTGATTCTAATTCAATTCATTTGATGAATTATAGCTCTAACAGCTTCCATTTTGGGAACCAAATGCCACCTAAGGGGGTTTTGTTTGCCTCTTAACGTTTCCATTAAGAGGCAAACCTCTGATTTGGTCATAGGTTATGACTATTTAGCAAAACTTTTAGAGAATATGAATCGTCCCATTAGCCTCTCATTTTTGAAGGTCCGTCTATATCATTCAAAGGGCAACACAATCCATTTTTACTCTCTAGACCCAACAAAACCTAGTACAAACACAATGCGTACAAGTGAAGATTGGGAAGATTTCTTTTTTCATCCTCTTTTTTCCATTTTCGTATTTGAAGAAAGGAATTGGTGTTGGGCTTAATTTCATATTGTTGTATCAATCTTTTGTATTTTGGGCCCCTTTGTAATAGTTTAGTATTTGATCTTTTTGTAGGCCCATCTTGTAAGGCCTATTACCTTTGTTTCCTTGTGTTTGACATTCCATTTGCTTTCAAATACTACATCATTTCAATGGAATCTTTTGTGCTATTCAATGCTTGAACATTTGGTTAGGTACATTACACTTGAATCATCACTACCATGGTTAATCTAGAGAAGAGAACATCTATGCTATAAAAGAGGTTGAAAAAACCGAGGGAGTGATTAAAAGACGGAAAATGACGACGTTGAAGACACTAATTTGACCAGGTTGGGAAATTCCTTCGAAGGTGGATTGATTGGTCGTGCAAAATTCCCTAAAACATCTAGGTAAGGGAATGAGAATGGTTTTCATTTTGGAAGACCACATGTGTTGTGCCTTATGCAAGAAATAGTTTATTTTTAATTATCGTTTTTGATTTTGTTTGATAAACATAATTTATTTATTTATCATTTTAATTTGCAAGTGATTTTTTTAAGGGTATCCGAGGCTTTGCCCCGACTAATCCCGGCAAGGTTCAGCAACAGCTAAAGCGTGCTGTCCTGAGTTAATCCCTAGTGGCCACAATCTGGAAGCGCACAAGTGATTTATTTGTAAGATAGTTTAATTAAATTTATGATTGTCCATTTCATAAAAAATGCATTTATATTATATACTAATTCGGTACAAAAAATGAAAGTTATAGGGACTAACTTTTGTTGTCACTACATGTCAAAATGCTATCGTTAAAACATATAGCCACTAAAGTCATTGCAAAATGTTACACCCTAAAAATGAGGTAAAATTTAAACCTGAATTGTGACGTTAAAAAGATATCTCAATAAAAGTAATCATCCAGAATGGGGAAATTGTAAGAGCGTTTTTTTTTTACAAATCGAAGGAACGTAGATAATATGTAACACCCTACCAATCAAACCTACACTAAGCAGATAACCCAATTTGTCAATTAGTTACAACTGGAATCATCCCGACTCAATAAGTCGACTCATGTACTTATGGATCCATAGTAAGTCTAAGACTTGTCACATTCACATTATGACAAAACTATAATCATAAATATAGTTCTCAACATCAAACGTTTCCTTAAAAATGTTGTTTTCTTGTATAAACATTATCATATGAAACAAGCCTATATGATTATCCGAACAAAACCATTTCCATTTCCCATCCTTGTGTGTTTCCGAGAAAGCCATTCAACATAAGAAAATCATAAATATGTTCAAAGTGAACTATCCAAATATTTTAGTCAAAATTATGCATATGAAACTTCATGGTATAACACATATAACAACAATGGTCAACCCTAAAACTTCTCAAATGTAAAGTTAGGTTAAAATCCGTCTAATAAGAAAATGTGGTTAGGAGAAGATTAGGATGTTAAAATCACAAGATTTTGGCATGTATATTGTTTAGAAAAGGTTAGGATGAACTCTCAATACTAGGTTTTGATGAGAACTTATAAAATCAAGAAAATCCCATATGTTGAGATGAGAGCTTAAATCTTGAGTCTTAGCTTGTTTGCTTAGCTTAGGTAATGATTGGAACACTTAGATAGATTGAAGAAGTAGAGTATATGCTCCCAGGGTCAAAGTTAATGAGGTGGGGAAAAAAAAAAAAAAAACGAGGAGAAAAGGGCGATAGATGAAAAATGAAAAAAAAATAACCAAAAATCGGGTTTGAAAGTGCAGTTGCTGGACTTAGGCAACCTTGCCCGTAACTTCAAGTCATGGAGCAAGTCGCACACATCACCAGCTTCCTTACAAACCGTGAGCTACGTGACCTCCCACGCGACATCCATCTGGTTCTATAATTAAATAAACCGTGTGTGAAGGTAATACTAACTCATGTATAGTCTTTATTTGTTCTTTTAATTGTTGTACTAACTGTACATCTTCTTGATTAAAATATCTTTGTCCAGTAATTAAAGTCTTAGCATATAAAGGTGTTGTTGTTTTTCCTAAGTTCTTAATAAAAGATGTAGGCCCACAAAGTTTTTTTTTTGTTTTAATTATTGAAGAAAATTTATCTAGGTTTTGCCTAGATACATCATTCGCAATTTCAGTACCCTTTTAGGCTATGCGTACTGCATGCCTAGGCTCAGCGGGCTCGAGCCGCCGGGCTCAGTGGGCTGCGGTACGCAAGCATGGAGCTCGGCGGGTTCTTGGTTCACGCGGGTTTCCATAGCCGTTGAAATGAAAAGAAAAAAAATTTTAAAAGTAGCCGTTGTAAAACGATAACTTTTTTATTTTAATTGTTTACTTTTTTTTCAATTTTTTTATCTCTATATAAATACCTCTTCTACCCAACTTATTATTTCACACCATCTCTAACTTTCTCTCTCAAATACATTTTCTAAACCAAATTATTCCTTCAACTCTTCATGGATCCAAACGTTGGATCTTCATCTCATCGGTCACGAGGCAAACGTCTGGCTCAATCGCAACAACACCCGTTTTTGGTCTCAAAGTTTCGCATACCGGGTTCGATCCACAATCACCACCCGATTATGATGTCGAAGTTTCTCCTAATGGGTTTAGTATCAAAGTTTCTCATCTGGGGAACTCTCCACAAGCTCCTCATCCCGGGAACTCTCAACAATTTCCTCATCCCAGGGCCTCTTCACAATTTCCTCCACCCAATTGGGAAGCCAACCTCCCCAAGGCAGCTTACCTCCACCCGTGGTTGAGGGTGACCCTTTCGATAAGGATTCACCACCCGAGGTTGAGATTAACCTCTTCTTCATCCCGTGGTTGAGGGGCCTCATCGACCGATCGAGTTTGAGCTCGACCTGAGGTATTACTCAACCTCGCATGACCATCTTTGGCGTGCCCGGTTGCGACATGTTTTGACAAAAAAAGCAAGGATCAAAGAAAAACATAACTTTCAATTTTAGTTTGTTTCATTTTGTATTTTTTATGTTGTTTTTATAATTTTAGTTTATTTTTAGTTAATTATGTAATGTTTTATTTTTAATTAATTATGAATTTTATTTTTAATTGTTTATTTGTATTAAATAATTAAATAAATTAAAATGTGAGAGGATTGGGAGGGTTGAGGTACGGGTTGCAGAGGGTTACAGAGTGTTAAAAGAGGGTTGGAGAAAAGTTGATGTGGCAGTTAGGTTGGGAGGGTTCCTTACCAAATTCTTTGACCTTGCCTCCTTCATAAGATGATGGAAGCCTTCCATAGTACCATAAATTTGTTAGTACGTAAACCAGTGATGAGAACGAAAGAAGTGATCGAGCATAAACAAGTTTTGACCTAGTTTCTTCATTTAGACCAAAAAAACCCCATCGCTTCTAGAACCTTTATCAAGTAAATATAATCAAGTGAGTCATAAACTTGTTTGAAATCTTCTTTGAACAACAAAGCCTCATTTTTTTTTAACTTTTGGCCAACTTAGAGCATCTATAATGTGTAGCTTTTTCATCGAACTTTTTCACAGTTTTTTCTTATGCATTATTG